>SJXQ01007775.1:326039-502511 GCA_006408695.1 Aepyceros melampus
CTCTATCCCTTCATTCTGTCTGGAGTTATTTCGCCACTGATCTCCAGTAGCATATTGGGTACCTACCAACCTGGGGAGTTTCTCTTTTGGTATCCTATCATTTTGCCTTTTCATACTGTTCATGGGGTTCTCAAGGCAAGAATACTGAAGTGGCTTGCCATTCCCTTCTTCAGTGGACCACATTCTGTCAGACCTCTCCACCATGACCCACCCATCTTGGGTTGCCCCGCAGGCATGGCTTGGTTTCATTGAGTTAGACAAGGGTGTGGTCCTAGTGTGATTAGATTGGCTAGTTTTCTGTGAGTATGGTTTCAGTGTGTCTGCCCTCTGATTCCCTCTTGCAAGACCTACCATCTTACTTGGGTTTCTCTTACCTTGGGTGTGGGGTATCTCTTCACCACTGCTCCAGCAAAGCACAGCCACTGCACCTTACCTTGGACGAGGGGTATCTCCTTACCGCCACCGTTCCTGACCTTCAACGTAGGATAGCTCCTCTAGGCCCTCCTGTGCCTGCCCAGCCACCACTCCTCAGGTTGCTTCTCCCAGCCCCCGGCCCGGCCTCGGGCGTGGGTGGCTCCTCTCAGCTGCCGCTCCTGGCCTCGGGGGCAAGGTGGCTTCTCCCTGCCACCCCAGACCTCAGACGTGGGGTGTCTCCTCCCTGCCGCCACTGGCCTCGGACGTGGGGTAGCCCCTCCCGGCCGCTGCCCTGACCTCGGAAGTGGGGTGTCTCCTCCCAGCCACCACTGACCTCGGACGCAGGGTGTCTCCTCCCGACTGCCGTCCCTGACCTCAGACGCGGGGTAGCTCCTCCAAGCCGCCACTGACCTCGGACGCAGGGTAGCTCCTCTCGGCCGTTCCTGCGCCGTCACAACCTGGCACTCTAGGCTGCTGCCCGTGACCTCAGATGTCGGGTAGCTCTCGGCCGCACTCAAGTGCGGCGGCCGCCTCCGCCGCCAAGGGAACCTGATTTCTCCTCTATCAGATGGTCTGCTGGTAAGCCTCCTGAGGTTGTGGATGCGTTACTGGGCTTCCACAGTGGCTCTGAGGTACAGAATCTACCTGCAGTGCAGGAGATGTGGGTTTGATCCCTGGGTCGGGTAGATTCCACTGACGGAGGGCATGGCAACCAACTCCGGTCTTCTTGCTTTGAGAATCCCATGGACAGAGGAGCCTGGTGGGTTCAGTCCATAGGGTGGCAAACAGTCGCACACGACTGAAGTGACTGATCACACATGCACGCAGGACACTACCGCTGGGAAGAACACTAGAAATTACCATAACCTACAAATGACACCATTAAGAGTTTATCTGTCCTCGAACTGAGCACCTCCATGGGCTGGCCACAGGGTCTCACAGGCTGTCTGGAAAGATTGAGGGGCACCAGACAGTGGTGGGCAGCATGACCTGGGAAATAGAGCAGAGTTTACCAAATCTATCTGTGACCCCGAGGATGAGGGGTAAAGACTCCTATGGAAGGAGCTTCAGAGAGTGGTGGCGCTGGAGTTGAGTTTAAAGAGGGGTATGAGCTTGCAAGGACCTCAGCTCTGTGTGCCTGGAGGGATGGGGGAGGCCTTGGAATGGACAGCACTGGTGTTGGTGTGTGTCTGTCAGAAGAGGTGGACCTCTGAGGTTTGGAAGAGAAGAGAGAAAACTGAATTGAGAAAGTGGCACTGGTGGCATTAGAGTGGGCACTTCAAAGTTAGTGCCATCCTGCTTGGCTGACAATTTGGAGATGAATGGAAAGCCTCCAGAGAAAGGGCTTGGGCACGTTCTGAGCAGAAGACAAGACTTCTGGGACCACCCCCCCAACCCCCGCTCCCCAGGGGTTAGGGGTGGAAAGGCAGGTTTCTGTCCAGCACAGTGATTCTGTGCCACAGCCTTTTCTCTCCCAAGTGCATTGTTCTCCCCATGGGCCCAGTACCCATGTCCACAGTCATTTATAGGGCAAGGCCTGTTTCTCTGTTCTGCTTATTCACAGTAGGGCAATTCCTATGTCTGTTTCAAATCCAGCTTTTGTTCAAGGCTGAAACTTTGGGAACAAAAAGGGAGATTGGGACCTTGATCACAGGAAATCTGAATATTTGCCCATCTGCTGACTCGTTCCTCCCCTTACTGGCTTCTGACCTGGAACAGGTTCTGAAAGGGCGCTGCTGTTCATCTCATGGCATCTATGGAAGGGTTAACTTTTGGAAACAGTGGTGCCCACTCTGTGGGAAGTTTAAGAGTTTATTCCTGTATTCTCATAGCCACCTGAACAAACCTTCTATTAGAAGTTTTATTCTCAGATGAATGCCAGCACAGAGCACCTGCTCCCCTCAGATGCCTGATTCCTTAGTTCAAATGTTTGCATGTTTCCAGTTTCTGCTCTCTTTGGGATAGTATGCAGTCTTCAGATTGTCCATGGACATAACAGGGTCTTCCCCTGGCAAATAGGGAGCAAGGAAGATTTGGCGGGCATTTTTCACTCAGTTGGCAGCAACATACATCCTGTCACCTCCCAGCCAGAGGTTCCTTTCTGTCACTCGGGGTTAGTTGGCATTTTCTGGAATTTTCAGTGAATGGAATTATACATTATAGACTCTTTTTAGTCTGGCTTCTTTTACTCAGCATAATTATTAATATTTTGAGATTTATCCCTGTTGAGTCAGGGATGAATAAGTCGTTCATTTTTGTTGTTGTTGAGTTGAATCCCATTGTATAGCTACAATCCTGAATTTTTAAATCTATTAACCTGTTGGTGTATATTTGAGTTGTTTTCATTTTTTGGCTATTAAACATGAAACTGCTATGAAGATTCATGGACAAATATTTGTATGGATGCAAGTTTTCAGTTCTCCTAGGTAAATACTGGTAATGAAGTACCTGGATTATATTGTATATAATCATATATATGTAATATATATAATGTCATATAAATCCACTCATATATATTCATATTCATATATAGAATATACATATATATATATATATATTTGATGTTTATGAAGTGGACAAACTGTCAAACTGTTTTCCAGAATGACTATATCATGTTCATTCCCACCGGTAGTGTGTGGGAGTTCCAGTTGCCAACAGTTGGATTGGGCAGTCTTTTGAATTTTAGCCATTCTATTAGTTAAACAATGGTATCTCGTTTGGGTTTTAATTTGCATTGCCTTAATGACTAAGGATGTTGAGCATTTGCTTTGTGCTCATCTGTTGTCTGTGTATCTTCTCTCTTGTGAAGTGTCTGTTCAAATTGTTACCCATTTTAAAAAATTGGGCTGATTGTTTTCTTATTGAATTTTGAGATTTCTTTATGTATTTTTGGATACAATTCCTTCTCTACTGAATATATGATTTACAACTGTTTTCTCCTAGTCTGTGGCTGGTCATTCAAGGTTTTAACAAGGTCTTATGGAGAGTGAAGATTTTAATTTTATAGTTTGTTTTTTTCTTTTATAAATTATGCTTTTAGTGTTGCATTTAAGAAATCTTTAGCCAACTTAAGGACACACACAAAGAGTTTATCTTCTTTTCTCCTAAAAGTTTTAAATTTTAGCTTTTACATTTAGGCCTATGGTCCACTTGAATTAATCTTCAAATATGGTGTGAGGTTTGAATTGAAGTTATATGGATATCTTTATTTCCAGCATCATTTTCTGAAAAGAATATTCTTCTCCACTGACTTGCTTTTATGCCTTTCATGAAAATTAGTTGTCTTTATATGTATGAGTGTATTTTTGAATTCTTTGTTCTGTTCCATTTATCAACTCATTATGCCATCTCTACATGTCTATCTTTATGTCAGTATCATACTGTTTTTACTTACTGTAGCTCTATAACAATCTTAAAATCATATAGTAATAATCCTCCAAATTTGTCTTTTTTATTGAAAAATTGTTTTGGCTTTTCAAGCCTTATAATTTTCACACACATTTTAGAACAAAATTTTCAATTTCTCTCTTTATAAATATGGCTAACAGAATTTTGGTTAGGACTTCTCTGATTCTAGAAATCAATTTGGGAAGAATTGACCTCTTAACAGTACTGAGTCTTCAGACTCATAAACACAGTATATATGTATCAACTTATTTAGGAATTCTTTATTTTCTCTTAGCAATATTTTGTATTTTTCAATGTTTAAGTCTTTCATATGTATTGTCAGACATATTCCTAACTATACCATATTTTTTGGATGTGGTTGTAAATGGTAAAGTTTAAATTTCTAAGTTTTTATTGCTAGTATACAGTTGGTATGGGTATATTGATTTTATATCCTGCAACTATGCAAAACTTAGTTATTAGTTCTAGTAGTTCTATTGTTTATTATATCATCTGTGAATAAAGAAGTTTTACTTCTTTTTTTTTTTTTCTAATCTGGATGCTTTTACTTTCTCTTGCCTCGTTAACCTGGCTGGAACTTCTAGTATGATGCTTGATTTGGAATAGTAAAAAAGGACCTCCTTGTTTTGTTTCTGATCTTGGGGGAAAAACATTCAGACTTTCATAATCAAGTTTGATATTAGCTATAGGTTTTGCATGGATGACAGTTATTAGGATGACAAAGTTCTTCTTCTTCCTGTTTTGCACAGAGAGCGATTTTTAGGAATAGATATTGGCTTTTGTCCAGTGCCTAACTGACTCTATTAACGTGATCTGTAGCTTTTTTTTTTTAGTTTATTAGTCTGGTGAATTACATAGAATTATTTTCAAATGTTAAACCAGCCTTGCATTCCTGAGATAGCAACCACCCCTGCCCCCCATCTTTTCCCCAGCCCTTTGGTCATAGTGTATTATTATTTTATATATTTATGAACCTGGTTTGCTAAAATATTTTTTCAGAATTTTTGCATCTGTTTTCATGAATGTTATTAATCTATAGTTTTTTTCCCTGGTAATATCTTATTTCTGGGAGAGTTTATATAGAATCTTGATATATATTTGGTAGTGTTTATCAGTGAAACCATCTGGGCCTGAAGTTCTCTTTATAGGAAGTTTTTTAATTGTTTTGATTTTCTTTTCTGTGGGCCAAGAGGGTAGAGAATCAAATAACAGTGGATTATTGTCAGGTCCTGAAACCTAGTGGAATTTTCCCTGCTGAGTTTTAGACTTGCTTGGGACCCATGACCCTTTCATTTCTTCCAGTTTCTCCCTTTTGAAATGGAAATGCCTATCCTATGCCTGTCCCACCATTGCATTTCAGAAGCAGATAACATGCTTTCTAGTTTAAAAGGTCTACCCATGAAGAGGGATTTTGCCCCAGGATGGGTCACACCCTCAGTATCAACCATCTGGGCCATTTAGGTAAGTAGATGATGGGACTGGGAACTTTTTGAGTTGATCCTATTTAGATGAAATTTTGCGTTAAATCTGGAATGGAGGATTTTAAAAATGAGGTGAATGTATTTTGTATGCATGGCAGATGTCAACTTTTGGAGGACAGAGAGTGAAGTATACTGAATTAAATAGTGATCCCTCAAAATTCAGGTACACATGGTAGGTGAAGTTAGTTTTAAATGTCTTTGCAGATGCAATTAGATAAGATGAGCTTACACAGGATGAGAGGAGGTCTTAAATCCAGAGATGGGTGTCCATGACGGGGAGAGACACATACAAACAGAGAGGAGAATGCCTCGTCAAGAGAGGCAGACATGGGAGGAAGGTAGCTGGAAGCCAAGGGACACCAAAGATTGTTGGCACCACCGTGTGCTGGGGGCATGGGGAAGGAATCTACCTAGTGTCTTAGGAAACTGGCCCAGCTGACCCCTTCTTTCAGACTTCTGCCCCCCAGAACTCAGAGAGAATGAATTTCTGTTATTTTAAGCCACCTCATTTGTAGTAATTTGTTAGACAGCCTTAAGAAAGGAATATGTTTTGTATCTGAAACAATGAGATTGGATGAAATTACCGAAGTGGTGAGTGAGGTCATGAGAAACTAAAAAAGAAAAAAAAAAAAGGCTGAGTTATCAGTGGGGAAAAGAGAAAAACCAACACAGGTGGGAGGAGACGGGAAAATAGAGATCTCGAAGCAGGGGGTAGAGCGGTAGAGGAATGGCTTGGGAAAATGGTACCATTAAGGATCCACTGGAATGTCATGAATTTAAAGTAAGCCTAATTAGCATGACTGTGTCCTGTTCTTCAGCTCCATTCAGCAACAGGTGCAAAGAGCTGTCAGACAGTTGGATTTAACTGGGAGTGGTTTTCCCAAGAGGTTGAGTTGAGGGGAGGCGGAGCAGAAATCGAGACAGGCAGGCTGTGAATGGCTACAGAATTTAAACTCAAAAATCAGTTCTTCTTTCAGTTTGATCAGCTTTTGCTGCAAATATTTTGAGGTTCTGAGTTTTGCATATACATTTAGGATTTCTGTGAATTGATGCTTTAGGATCACGCAGTGTTCTTTCTTGCCTTGTTAAGTTTGCTCTGAAGTCTGCATATTTGATGCTAACCTAGACACTCCAGTTTCTTCTGATTATTGCCTGCATGCTGTATCTTTCCCCACTCTTCTTTTTTAAAATTGACCCACTTAAGAATTAGACAGTTGTTTTTAGAAGAATTTGAGAATTAGAAAATGAAGTCATTCTTTTTTAAAAAGTGTAGAGATATCTGTTTTTCAAGGATAATACCAGATATTTAATTCAGTCAAGTAGTTTCCACCATCAGCAACCAAACTTTTAAAATCATGACTTAGTGTCCACTGAAAGATTTATCAATTCTGTATGAAGTATAAACTGTTATGAATATTTGTGTCCATTTAATAAGAAGATGCAATTTGTGCTGAAGTTATTAAAAAGATAACCTACATATACACAGATAATTTGCTTCAAAAAATGCCTTAGAAACACAGTATAAACATTTATACTATAGACAGAGCTCCCTGTTTCCACGGGGGCTGTCCGCAGAATCAACAGATTTTCTTTTTTTAAAACATAATTTTATTAATTTTTTGGCTTGGCTGGGTCTTCGTTGCTGCGAGGGCTTTTCTCTAGTTGCGGTAAGCAGGGGCTGCTCTTTGCTGCAGTGCGTGGGCTTCTCATTTGGAGGCTTCTCTTGTTGAGCTTCGGCTCTAGGGTGCACAGGCCTCAGTAGTTGCCTTGTGAGGCTCAGTAGTTGCCACTGAGTCACCAGGGAAGCCCCAGGCTTTCTTGAAAGCAGGTAGAAAGTAACATAAGCAGGATATCTGCTGGGATGACTGCTTCATAATAAAAAGTCGAGAGCGTTTATCTGTGGCGTTTAGCCTTGAGCTGTCGTTAGGCTGCAGATCCCCACCCTGGAAATCTAGAGTCAGCAGACGGAGAGGCAGCTTCTCCAAACATTGGTTAAACACTGGTTTCTCAGCTCTGGTAGAGACCTTGGTGGCGATCAGAAGTCCATGTGCTCACATTCAGGGCAGGATGAACCTTAAGATTCCACTTTTCCCAACTAGTAGCCAACCACATGTCTCCAAGTTTTCATGGGAACATCTGGACAACCAAGTGGTTGCTTGACAAAGCTCCCTTTATTTTTTAATCGGTGGCCATCTTCCTAACCTGTTTTTGGCTTCCTACTTCCGAAGGAAAATCCTTAGAGAACATCTCTGTTCTCTTTTACGTAATGCATCAGATTCTTGTCTTCCCAGGTGGCTTAGTGGTAAAGACTCAACCGCCAATGCAGGAGATGCCGGAGATGTGGGTTTGTTCCGTGGGTGGGGAAGACCCCTGGAAGGAGGCAATGGCAACCCACTCCAGTCTTCTTGCCTGGAGAACCCCATGGACAGATTAGCCTGGTGGGCTACAGTCCACTGGGTCACAAAGAAGCGGACGCAACTTAACAACTGAGCACAAACACACATCACATTCTCTGGCTTTTTAATTTTTGTTTTTATCTTTTTTTCCCTCAGTTCAGTTCAGTCGCTCAGTCGTGTCCGACTCTTTGCGACCCCGTGAATCGCAGCACGCCAGGCCTCCCTGTCCATCACCATCTCCCTGAGTTCANCTTCCTAATATTCATTTTGTTATTGAGCTGATCCGGTGAGTTTTTATTTCACATACTACATGTGTGTCTCTAAAATTTTTGTTGGGTTATTTTTACATTTCCTTTCTCTGTTGAGCATTTTTCTTTCACTTAGATTTTGTTTTCTTTCATGTTATGGAGTGTGGTTCTAGTAGCTACTTTATGTCTTTGGTCATTTCTACATCTGAGTTGCCTGGAGGTTGGCCTTTGTTGACTGGCTTTTCTCTTAAGAATTATTCATACTCTCCTGGCTTTATAGCTGTGTCTTCCACATGAGGAATGTGTATTCTCTAGACTCTCTAGTTGCAGGGTCCTCTTAAATGTTGAGGCTTTGTTTATCCATTTCTTGTTTTAGCAGGTTATCACCTTGGTTAGGTCCAACCATAAATTCTGTTTCACTGTCTGTGGCCAGTGGTTCTAATCTCAGTTCTGCTTTAAAGGTTTCTGATACTCTTTTGGATCTGCATCAGACCTGAATCATATAGGGGTTATTCTGTGATGTGATGTGTGTGTGTGTTAGTCTGTTTTTGTCCAACTCTTTATGACCCCATGGACTGTAGCCTGCTAGTCTCCTTTGTCCATGGAATTCTCTAGGCAAGAATACAGGAGTGGGTAGGCATTCTCTTCTCCAGGGGATCTTCCCAACCCAGGGATTGAACCTGAGTCTCCTGTATTGCAGGCCTTTACCATCTGAGCCACCAAGGAAGCACCCTATGGGCTCTGGTCTAAATCTCAGTTCAGTTCTGAGAACATGTGTGATGCTGCTTTGGGTCCTTCCCAATCATTTGCCTCTTGGGGATGGGGACCCACTTCTAAGATGGCTAGTGACATGGCTGTTGGCCAGAGGCTTCAGTTCCTTACCACCTGGGTCATCAAGCTGCTCATGACATGCAGTTGGCTTTCTCAGATCAAGTTGTCTGAGACAGAGAGCAACTGGATAGGAGCCACAGTGCCTTTAAAGACCTATTGTTTCCAGCCTTTTTTGTTTCTTTTTTATCTTTTCATAAAATAATACTACAGTGAGTAACCCTATGCATATATCTCTTAAAATTCTTGCCAGTGCTTTCCTGGAATGACGTTGACGGGTTAAAGGGTGAACACATGTATGAGTTAGCTAAATTTCCCGCCTCAGGGCATGCGCCCCTTGGCGTTCCCCCAGGGTATATGAGTGTATTTCTTTGGTCTTGCCTCATTATAGGTAGTCAGTCTTTTGAATTTTTGCCAACCTGACCGGTGAGAAACACTTAACTCAGTATATTTGGAATTTGCTTTCCTCTTATTCTGAGTGAGTTGAGCATCTTTTCATAAACTTAAAGGTCATTTTTAATTCTTTTTGTGAACTGCCTGTTCATATCTCTTAAGTCATTTTTTTCTATAGATTTCTTGTTCTTTTTCTTCTCTCTTTTTTATAGTAAGGAACTTAATATTTTTATATCACTTGTAATGTAGGTTGCAAACATTTTACCTTTTAATTTTTTTTCCTATTCTTTTAATGTTCTGTGTAGACTTTTGAAGATCCATCTAGAATCTAATTCTTGAAGACATGAATAGTCACTTTGGACACAATTGTACTTATCAGTTTTTTATTTTTTCTACTTATAAGGTATATATAAGGTAAATCCCAGACTTAATGCAGGATCCCAGATGATTTTCTTTGGCACATCTTTATCTTCCAATAATCCCTTTGTTTGGCCACACTAAATATGTCTTGAACACATGTGCTGTTTCCTGTCTTTTGGATAAGCCCTCAATGCTTTCCCTTCCTTCTGAGAGCTTCAAACCAAGGCTGGGTAGTTACCACCTCTAGATATTTTTTACTACTGATCTCGTGATTTTCTTGTGCTCCCATCATAGAGCTTACTCTGCCTTTCAGAGTATTGACTACATGTCTGTTTCTCTTCTTCAGGGCAGGGACCAGTTCTTACTCATATCTTGAATCAAATCCCAGGTCCTGCACTGAGGTGATTGATGGATGTTTTAAAGAGGGGGAAAAGACTTGTCACTTGGCTCTGTCTCCAGGGCAGTTGGGATATCAGGAGTTTTAACCCATGATGGTAGAATCAGGTATCGCAGTGACTAGAAGCAGGGGTAGGGTGTTTAAAAGTCAGAGGTAACTATAGGAAAAGCAGGAGCCTTGATTTGGGATCAGGATCATGATGGACTGTTGCTGTGGTCATCTAGCAGCTGAATCGTGGTGGAGAGAAAGGTGCAGATATGGAACATAAAAGCAAGATCAGTCATTCCTTGGACACCTATTTGTGGCATTCTCTGTACTAGACCACTCAGTTCAGTTCAGTTCAGTTCAGTCGCGCAGTCGTGTCCGACTCTTTGCGACCCCATGAATCGCAGTACGCCAGGCCTCCCTGTCCATCACCAACTCCCGGAGTTCACTCAGACTCACGTCCATTGAGTCTGTGATGCCATCCAGCCATCTCATGCTCGGTCGTCCCCTTCTCCTCCTGCCCCCAATCCCTCCCAGCATCAGGGTCTTTTCCAATGAGTCAACTCTTCGCATAAGGTGCCCAAAGTACTGGAGCTTCAGTTTTAGCATCATTCCTTCCAAAGAAATCCCAGGGTTGATCTCCTTCAGAATGGACTGGTTGGATCTCCTTGCAGTCCAAGGGACTCTCAAGAGTCTTCAACACCACAGTTCAAAAGCATCAATTCTTCTGCGCTCAGCCTTCTTCACAGTCCAACTCTCACATCCATACATGACCACAGGAAAAACCATAGCCTTGACTAGACGGACCTTAGTCGGCAAAGTAATGTCTCTGCTTTTGAATATACTATCTAGGTTGGTCATAACTTTTCTTCCAAGGAGTAAGCGCCTTTTAATTTCATGGCTGCAGTCACCATCTGCAGTGATTTTGGAGCCCAAAAAAACAAAGTCTGACACTGTTTCTACTGTTTCCCCATCTATTTCCCATGAAGTGATGGGGCCAGATGCCATGATCTTCGTTTTCTGAATGTTGAGCTTTAAGCCAACTTTTCCACTCTCCTCTTTCACTTTCAACAAGAGGCTTTTTAGCTCCTCCTCACTTTCTGCCATAAGGGTGGTGTCATCTGCATATCTGAGATTATTGATATTTCTCCCAGCAATCTTGATTCCAGCTTGTGTTTCTTCCAGTCCAGCATTTCTCATGATGTACTCTGCATATAAGTTAAATAAGCAGGGTGACAATATACAGCCTTGACGTACTCCTTTTCCTATTTGGAACCAGTCTGTTGTTCCATGTCCAGTTCTAACTGTTGCTTCCTGACCTGCATACAGATTTCTCAAGAGGCAGGTTAGGTGGTCTGGTATTCCCATCTCTTTCAGAATTTTCCACAGTTTATTGTGATCCACACAGTCAAAGGCTTTGGCATAGTCAATAAAGCAGAAATAGATGTTTTTCTGGAACTCTCTTGCTTTTTCCATGATCCAGCAGATGTTGGCAATTTGATCTCTGGTTCCTCTGCCTTTTCTAAAACCAGCTTGAACATCAGGGAGTTCACGGTTCACATATTGCTGAAGTCTGGCTTGGAGAATTTTGAGCATTACTTTACTAGCATGTGAGATGAGTGCAATTGTTCGGTAGTTGGAGCATTCTTTGGCATTGCCTTTCTTTGGAATTGGGATGAAAACTGACCTTTTCCACTAGACCACTCAGTTTATAATATTCAATCCTTGCAGCAATTATTTTGTAAGACTTCTTCAGACCAGGAATCAGACTCAGAGAGTCTCTCTGAGGAGCCCATTAAAGTGGGTAGTGGTGACCCTAAGGGTGCATTGTTTTTTCCTGCCTTGAAGTACATGCATTCTCAGCTGTAAATCATGCCTTCATTCATGATTGTCTTCCAGTGCAGTTTCTAGTGGGACTTCTCTATGCAGAGGACACTGTTATTCACCAAATAGATGAACTTTGTTCTTACTTTTTGAGTTTGAGGGCACAGGATAAAAAAGAAGCTGGTTATCCACAGAGTGAAACCCAGGAAGGTATTGGAAGTCAAGTGGTTGAGGCAGTGGGACACCACCGATCCAATGGCATGGGTGAGATTTTACCCCTCACAGGTTATTTAGGAAGGCACATGTTCTGCTTTTTGCACCCCATTTTAAAAAATGTGATATGTCTTTTAATTGCACAGCCTGCCCCTGACAGGGCAGACAGAGGGGCCCCTGTATGGCCAGACTGACCCTGGGTGGAGGAGGAGTTCTCCCCTGAGTCCACTGTGTGCCACCCTTGTGGTTTCTTCCTGCCAGTACTTTCTGTGTGGGAATTGCCTATGGTCCCTGCTTGCAGCCTGGGCACAGGGTGGCTGGGATGCAGCAGTTCCAGACCTCAGAGCCGTTGGCCTAGATTCTGTGGGTACCTGGAGCCAGCAGCACAGCGAGAGCAAGTGTACGGGTGCCCAACACGGTGGCAAGTCTTTCGTTTGTTTTATCTTGATTATTATTTCAGTGATTTGTATTAATCTGGAAGGTTTTTCAGCTAAGTACACGTGCAGGACAATGAGAGGGTTCTCTAGAGTGCCATGCCCCACAGCAAATGCAATGGGGGTCACAGCCATGTGTGGTTGGGAGGATCTAGGCATTCTGGGTTCTGCAAAGACAGTCTCCTAAGTGTGGAGTCCTGGGCTGAGCCCAGAACCTGGAGTTTAGAGAAAGCCTAAGAGAATAAGAGGAGGTTTTCATGGTTAAATATCCCAGAGACTTAAAAAAAATTAAAAACTTCCCCTGTTGCATGAGTACGTCAGCTGCTTTTAAAGAATTGGTGGAATATTTATTGTTGGACAAGATTTCATTTCTCATTGAGGCAATGGAAAAGATTTTTGATCTCAGATGTTTTCCTCATCCACGTAAAACTGCCTTCTTGAGGATTTTATATGTGTGTGTGAACTTGTATGGGTGTGTTTATGCATACATACATTTGAGTGTGTGGATAGACACATGAGTGTGTGAGTGTGTGTGATTGGGAGTTTGTGTGTGTGTGTTTTTGTGTGTCTGCCTGTGTAATGCGGACACAGATCCACGTTTTCTGATTTTATCACTTGTTTTTAGTTTAATAAAGTATTAGCTGAAGCCATAATGAAGCAATAATTATCAAGATTGGCAAAAGTGCAAGCATCAAGTTGAAAACAATTTTAATGGCCAAAATAGGTTGTATTTTGTTGAAGTGCAGTGAGTAATTTTCATTAATTTTAGAGGGAGTTAAAAAAATAAAACCCATGTAACATCTTCTGATTACTCCCCCATCTTTTGCTAAAATCCTGGGATAATGTGAGATTTAAAATGTGGTTGTTGTAAGCTTCAAAAACTCATTAGCGACTAAGCACTCAAAAAACACACATTGAGATATATGAAATAAATTAAGAATAAGAGTGAGCTTCTCTAACAAGCTACAAACAAATAGGCAAATTTGTAGCCCAATAGAGGCAGCCCAGATAGAAGTGAACCCCAGGTAATGGTCTATCAGTTCAGTTCAGTCACTCAGTTGTGTCCAACTCTTTGCTACCCCATGGACCGCAGCATGCCAGGCCTCCGTGTCCATCGCCAACTCCTGGAGTTTACCCAAACTCATGTCCATTGAGTTGGTGATGCCATCCAACCATCTCATCCTCTGTTGTCCCCTTCTCCTCCTGCTTTCAATCTTTCCCAGCATCAGAGTCTTTTCCAATGAATCAACTCTTCACATCAGGTGGCCAAAGTATTGGAGTTTCAGCTTCAACATCAGTCCTTCCAATGAACACTCAGGACTGATCTCTTTTAGGATGGACTGGTTGGACCTCCTTGCAGTCCAAGGGACTCTCAAGAGTCTTCTCCAACACCACAGTTCAAAAGCATCAATTCTTCTGTACTCAGCTTTCTTTATAGTCCCCTCTCATATCCATAGATGACTACTGGAAAAACCATAGCCTTGACTAGATGGACCTTTGTTGACAAAGTAGTGTCTCTGCTTTATAATATCCTATCTAGGTTGGTCATAACTTTCCTTCCAAGGAGTAAGCATCTTTTAATTTCATGGCTGCAATCACCATCTGCAGTGATTTGGGAGCCCCCCCAAAATAAAGTCAGCCACTGTTTCCCCATCTATTTGGCATGAAGTGATGGGACCAAATGCCATGATCTTAGTTTTTTGAATGTTGAGGTTTAAGTCAACTTTTTCACTCTCCTCTTTCACTTTCATCAAGAGGCTCTTTAGTTCTTCTTCATGTTCTGCTGTAAGAGTGGTGCCATCTGCATATCAGAGGTTATTGATATTTCTCCCAGCAATCTTGATTCCAGCTTGTGTTCCATCCAGCCCAGCGTTTCTCATGATGTACTCTGCATAAAAGTTAAATAAGCAGGATGACAATATACAGCCTTGAGACACTCCTTTTCCTATTTGGAACCAGTCTGTTGTTCCAAATGTCCAGTTCTAACTGTTGCTTCCTGACCTGCATACAGATTTCTCAGGAGGCAGGTCAGGTGGTCTGGTATTCCCTTCTCTTTCAGAATTTTCCATAGTTTGTTGTGATCCACACAGTCAAACACTTTGAGATAGTCAATAAAGCAGAAATAGATGTTTTTCTGGAACTCTTTTGCTTTTTCAATGATCCAACAGATATTGGCAATTTGATCTCTGGTTCCTCTGCCTTTTCTAAAACCAGCTTGAACATCTGGAAGTTCATGTACTGCTGAAGCCTGGCTTGGAGAATTTAGAGCATTACTTTACTAGTGTGTGAGATGAGTGCAGTTGTGCAGTAGTTTGAGCATTAATTTGGCATTGCTTTTCTTTGGGATTGGAATGAAAACTGACCTTTTCCAGTCTTGTGGCCACTGCTGTGGTCCTGTGGTCTATATCCTATGTGAAATTTACAGAATGTTGCTTGATTAGAGTGAAGTGGCAGAGCTTTGGAAAGCCCCCAAACCTTGCCTAAATCCCAAAGTGGAGAGCATATTAGGTTCTACTTTGTGTGATGAGGGAAAGGCAGTGAGGCAAATCCAAATGCCTCCTATCCTGAAGTTCAAAGTGTGCTCTCAGATGAATGGTTGAATGTCCATGCTAGACCCAGAACATGGCCTCTCCTGGGAGAAAGTGGTGGGCTCCCTCCTGGGGAGGGGTTTCCCCTTATGGAGCTTCCCTTCCGGGGTCCAGGCCCAGCACAGGCAGGGCAGCCACAAAGGCCTCATGAGACTGGCCTATGAGACCCCAACCAATGACCCTGGACCCACCTAGTCTCAAGGAGCAAGGCAAGTTGCTTCCACCAAGAAACCCCCAAAGCCTCCTATAGAGCTCTCTTGGCAAAGGGAGTCCCCATTCAAATGATCACACCATCTTCATGTGTTATCACACTTTGTTTTTGTTTGTTTAGTTGCTAAGTCATGTCCAACTCTGCAGTCCCCTTGACTGTAGCTTGCCAGGCTCCTCTGTCCATGGGGATTCTCCAGGCAAGAATACTGAAGTGGATTGTCATGCCCTCCTCCAGGACATGGGTTGGGATCTTCCCAACCCAGAGATAAAATCTGTGTCTCTTACCTGCATCTCCTGCATGGGCAGGGAGATTCTTTACCACTGAGCCACCAGGGAAACCCATCGTCACACTTATCTGAGGGTTATTCTTGTTTGGAAAACCCCTTGAGGAGGTTGAGTAATTAGGAGTCGAGACTTGTTTAAAGTGTCTGATGGGATCTGATTTCTGGGGTGGCTGAGTTCACACAGCCTCTACATGAGCCCCAGGTATGACAGCCTTCTCCAGTTGGCTGGGTTATGAACATGCAGAATTCATCACAGTGAGATCACGCCACCCACAAGTTTATTTTGGTGAACAACAAATGTTGCCTGCTGTTAGGCCGTCAGCCACTGCAGCCACCCCTCTTCCCAGCCACGATGTGCCCTGAGGGAATTCAGGATGAGAAAAATAGGAAACTGGCCCTGGATTAGTTAAGATGGTGAATGAAATGGCAACCCACTCTAGTATTCCTGCCTGGGAAATCTGATGGACAAAGGAGCCTGGTGGGCTATAGTCCATGGGGTCGCAAACAGTCAGACACAACTCAGTGACTGAATACCATAGTTAAGATACATATCAAAGGAATAACTTCAGTGAGTCCAGACTCCTGCTGTTCCCCATACATAGAAAGGCTTATGACTAAAGGTTAATGACTAAAGTCATTAACTTGAGTTGTCTGTTTTTTATGTTTAGTGGTGATCCTTTTCACTAGTGTATTTTTTTTTCCAGCAAAGACTCCTTTGTATCCTGGCTCGTCTCTTGCCTCTTTGGAATAGTTTTCTCAGAGCTATCTGAGAGATTCTCTTCTGGACTATAGTCCTCAGCAAGGACCTCAAATGAAACATAATTCTCAACTTTGAGGTTGTGCATTTTTTCAGTCGACACTTTCATACTGAAAGATCTGATGTGGTTTCTTTCCTGAGGAAGACTTTCCCCTGGAGATATGAAGTGGCAGCAGTCTTTAGGACTGTGGAGAGATTGTTCCTCTGCAAGTCCTGGGACTGACTCTCTTTCTTATCATGGTCCGTATAGCCCTTAGAGGCTTCCCAGGTGGCACAGTGGTAAAAAATTTGCCTGCCATGCAGGAGATGCAAGAGATGTGGGTTTGATTCCTGGGTCAGGCAGATCCCCTGGAGTAGGAAATGGCAACCCAGCCCAGTATTCTTGCCTGGAAAATTCCATGGACAGAAGAGCCTGGCTGGCTAGAGTCCATGAGGTCACAAGGAGTCAGACATAATTTATCAACCGACTGAGTGTGCCTCAGTGGGACTTGTTGATGTCTCTTGGGTGTGACTGAGCATGCAGGCATATACAGCGCTTATGGGAAGATTTAGTTTCACAGACTGATCCTTAGAACAGACCTGTCTGTCTGTATCCTGATGTGTTCTGACAGGTAGAGCCCTCATCAGCTCACAACCTTTGGATTTCCATGGATTCAGACTTACATTATATGAAAGATGCTATGGTGACCCTGTGGTGGTAGTTTAGTCACTAAGTCCTGTCTGACTCTTTCCAACCCCATGGACTGTAGCCTGCCAGGCTCCTCTGTCCATGGGATTTCCCAGGCAAGAATACTGGAGTGTGTTGCCATTTCCTCCTCCAGGGGATTTTCCCAACCCGGGGATGGAACCCATGTCTCTTGTGTATCCTGTTTGGCAGGCAGATTCTTTACCTTGGAAGCCCTACTGGTTACTTATCCAGCTAACCAGTTTGAAGAAAATAGCACTCTAAGGAAAAGTTATTCTATCATTGGTAACTCAGGTTGTTGAAGTCTTTTTTTTTAGTCAAAAAGTCATTAGTTTGTTAATTAATATATTAATGCAAATTAATGTTTAGTTAGTATGTGCTATTCTGATACCAGCTATGTGTCAGATCACCAATTACCATGTGGAGTGTTTTTCCCATAAAAAGGCAATTCTGTGATGTCAAACTGAGTAGCCTGCAATTCAGCTTAATTCTGACAGTCAACCCTCAGGAATATCAGGCCTCACAGGTTAAGGGCTCCTTCCTACAAGGCTGTACCCCAGGAAGCTGGGAGCCCCAGCTTCAGAGGGCAGTCACCACTTCCATGTTGTCACCTGTGCTTCTGACCAGCTGGCTATGGATGGGGCGTTCCAGTGATCTTCTCTGTGGGTTCAGTTAATTTGCTGGAGTGGCTCTCAGAACTCAGAGAAACATTTTTCTTACTAGATCAGCAGTTTATTATAAAAGCGTATAACTCAGAAATAGCCAGATGGAAGAGATTCATATGGCTAGGTATGGTGAAAGGGTATTGTTGATGAAGAACTAATCAGTTGATCTAAGAAAGAAATGGAAAATTTTATTCAAGCCAAATTGAGGATTATAATCCTGGAAGAGCATCTCAGAAAGCCCCAAGAACTGTTTAGCCCATTAGAAGTCAAAGCACGGTTATATAAGTTTTTTGAGACAGAGCGCTGTGTTTTAAATGACGTATTGACAGTTTACAAAATCAGATCTGCAAGTACAGAGTGGCGGATCATCATTGTAAGGGAGCAGGATACGATGGGGCCTTCCTGGGACAGCCTCCTTCCCCATATCCTCTGCTGTAGCTCCTCTCTGAAGTACCTAGATAATAGCAAATGATGTGCCTTTCCTGAGTTGTTTTACAGATGCTAAACCTCCCACCAAATGAAAGAATTAACCACTTGATGACCATGAGCATGTAGCCCTCCAGGCTTACTGGAGCCTAAGGATCAATAAGGTTGACCCATGTGACACTGCCCTGTTATCTCGCCATCAGTCAACCAGAGAATTGTATACAGGCTCATTACCAACCTCACCCCCGCCCCCTAACTTGGCCTTTAAAAATGCCTTTCAGAAGCTGTTCTGGTAGTTCGGGGCTTTTGAGCCACCCATTCCCTTCCTGTGGTGCCTTATGGCAAACGCTGCACTTTCCTTAACCACAGCTGGGTGTTTAGTAGACTGGCTTCACTTGTTTCACAGCCAGATGCACAGAGCAAGTTAGGGGGAAGGGTGTGGAGCTTCCATGTCCTCTCTAGGAGCACCACTTTCCCAAATCTCCACGTGTTCACCAACCAGAAAGCTTTGGAACCCTGTCCTTTGGGATTTTATGGAGGCTTTATTACATAAGAACATTTGATTAAATCATTGGCCATTGGTGATTGATTTCACCTTCAGCCCCTCTCCTTTAATGGAGGTCAGTGATGGAGAAAGTTCTAACCCTCTAATCATGTGGTTTGTTCTCCTGGCAACCATGCTCCATCCCTAGGTACTTTCCAAAACTACCTCATTAACATAATGAGATACCTTTATAACTCACAGCACAAGAAATTCCAAGGGTTTTACTACCTCTGTGCCAGAAAGGGGATGAAGATCAAATTATGTATATTTTATAATAAAATACACTAGCCCAATATGTTAACATATTAATCAAATCCATAAAAAAGCTGGATTATACAGCCCATTTTAGAATATCATGTGAACATAGCAGGTTGTCTCTGCCCCGGGGAGTGTTGGAGACACAATTTTTGGCCCCTGATTCCTTTGTGAGATCCCTTACAGTGATCT
Source organism: Aepyceros melampus (assembly GCA_006408695.1). Lineage (NCBI taxonomy): Eukaryota > Metazoa > Chordata > Mammalia > Artiodactyla > Bovidae > Aepyceros > Aepyceros melampus. Next base: position 345,027 of record SJXQ01007775.1, read on the forward strand.
TGACTGTGGCTCTTAGAAAACAGTTTTGCTCACAGACCAAATGCCACTAAATTCCCAGTGAGTGGTTACAACTTTGTTTTCTGCAGTAACTGTTTCCAAGGAATGCTATTAGCATTGGGTGGAAACCCACCAGAAAATCCACTGTGAGGGGATTTTCAGCTTCATCTGGAGCAGGAAACCACAGAAATATCTTAAGTGGAGTCTGCTTGGTGCAGCCTGGCCAACAAAACTGGTTAAGTGTTTGGTTGTGATCTGAGGTTCTTAAAACGTTGAGTGAATGAATGGAGTTCTTTGTCCATTTTCATTGATGGCTGCCAGTTTGAAATGAAGAATAAAAATTGTGAAGGTCTGTACAGATGCATTGACAGGCTTAAACAGAACAAGATTTTTTTTTCTATTCTTTTTTAAAAATAATCACTTTCCTGTGATCCTACAGGATGTGGTAACTCAGTTATTTGGAGATACTAAATACTATGTAATCACCTCAAAGAAATTAAAATGCTGATTTACCTTTAAGAAGATTTAGGAAAAGGTAATAAATACAGTTATATATAACCAACCATTTTATGTCAAGGTCTTTCCTGGTGGTTTTGTGGTAAAGTATCCACCTGCAATGCAGGAACCATGGATTCAATCCATGGGTCAGGCAGATCCCCTGGAGGAGGAAATGGCAACCCACTCTAGTATTCTTCTTGGAGAATTTTATGGACAGAGGAGCTTGGTTGGCTACAGTCTATGGAGGGGGTCTTAAGAGTTGGGCACAACTTAGCAACTAAACCCCTACTACCACCATTTTATATCAGAGTAGACATTTCCAGAAGGTAATTGGCTTCTATGATCATAGATTTCCCCAGGTATTAATAGATTTGGACTCTAGAATATCTGCTAAATATCTTTCCTTCCTGGAATGGAAGCCCCACTCCAGCATATGTCAACCTTGTTAACTCTAACTTAAGTCCTAAAGGGCCATTTTATTACTTTCTTGATTACTCTTCTTATTACAGAAGCTTTTAGAAGGATGAACATATTTTAGATTGAAGGCTGAGGAAGATATTCACTACAGTGGCTAAGTCAGTGTGCGGATACGGCTGATGGTACAGGGTGAGCCGATGGTCCTGAGAAGTCCAAGGCAAATCCTCCGGTTTGTGGTTTAGCATCCTTTGGTCGTTTTTTTCAGTGATGTTGGAATTATTCCCAGGCCACTGTCTCACTTCTGCATGAATTACTTCTGTGCACACCTGTTGGCAGGAACCAAGGCTGCAGTTACAGCAGGCAGCCCCAGGGCCTACAGAATGTCCAAGCTCAGCGTTCCCATACCAAAAAGAGGGCGCACTGTGGTCTTCCACAGACAAAGAGGACACACCACTGGGCTTCCTTTTAGCCTTCTTCCTGCATCTTTATTTATTTATTTATTTTTGTAAACTGGGATATAGTTCTTTACCAAATTCATTACTCCACTTGAGGAAGAGGATCAACATAAAAACATGAGTTCACTTTTCAAATTCCATCTTCCTGTCCCCTCCAACAGGCACTCTTTCTCCGGCCCTCCTTGCAGCCTTCCCTAAAGCCAAGGGTGGAGAGACCAGCCTGGCACATATCCCAAAGTGTCTGGTCTGGATTCTTTAGTGAGAAAGGACTTGGGCCAAGAGAACAGAACCTCACTGTCTGACACGGGGGATGTAAAATTCATATTTTTTTTGGAGGGGAGGGAGGTGGGAAGGAGCCCTTTGCTGCAAGACTATGGTCTTAACTGTTCCTGTAAGAACACTGAACTCTCCAGGTCCCTGAAAGCCAGTGTGAAGTCATCCCTCCCTGCAGAGTAGCTGGAGGAGTGGCAGCCCCTCAGGGTGAGTAAAGAGTGAAGGCTTGCTCCAGGAGAACCCAGCTGCCCTGGCACCCACCAACAGCTTGCTCCTCCAAAGTGGGCTCTGGGCCCTTGGATCTGACTTGGACTTGACCGGGTTGGCTCACACCCAAGTCTAATCCTCGTACAGATGAGAGATGTCAAGTAATGCAGCTGGCCTGCATGACTCACCTGTGAGCTTACATTCAGCTGCCATAGAGGGCATGTGCTGGGCAAATCTGCATTCTCTGTCTTGGAACAGCTTCTTCCTGTGTCCCCGTGTTCACTGTCAAAAACTGATCATTAGGAGAGAGGAATTGGTGCCTCTGAGTGCTACCCCTCCCTGGAAGTTGGGGGCTCAACCTGATTTTATCCCTGGTCAGACTCCACTTCACCTTCAGCGCCTGTCAAGTTCACATGAGAGAGGTCCTACCAGGAACCCCGTCCCCTTTGCCCCACAGAGGGTGCCAGGCAGCCTCCTGCCCCTTCCACTCAGGGCGCCTGGCCCAGCCTGCCTTCCACGCCTCTCTGCCAGCTGCTCCACCAGCTGGTCATCATCCTCCTTTTCCTCTGGGGTACACGTTGGGGCATTTGGCAAGGCCTTCTCCTTGTATCGAGGGGTACAGACTGGGGGAAGCTCAAAGTCTTTCCCTCCCATTTTTCAGAGAAAGATTCCAACAACACAGGAAATGTAGAGTAGGACGAGCCAGTTCACCTGAACTGCCCCCACTTGTCCCCACCTGCCGTGACCTGCCCTCACCAAACCCCACCTGCCCTCACCTGTCTTCATCTATCCTCACCTGTCCCACTTGCCCTCACCTGTTCTTACCAGCCACCAACTGCCCTACCCTGCCTTCACCTGTTCCCCACCTGTCCCTACATGCCCTAACCTGACCTCACATGTCCTCACCCACCCTCAACTGTTCCCTCTCCTCCGAGGTGGGTGTGGCTATTGCTTGGTAAGTGTCCTGCAGGACCTCCCTATGCACTTCTTTTTTTTTTTAAATTAATTTTTATTTTTTAGTTTGTTTTGCTTTATAGTACTGTATTTGTTTTGCTATACATTGACATGAATCAGCCACGAGTGTACATGAACTTCTGTGTTGAGTAGGATTTAACCAGGATCGGGCTTCCCAGGTGGCGCTAGTCATAAAGAACTTGCCAATGCGGAGACATAAGAGGCACGGGTTCGATCCCTAGGTTGGGAAGATCCCCTGGAGGATGGCCTGGCAACCCACTCCAGTACTGTTGCCTGAGAATCCCATGAATAGAGGAGCCTAGGGGGCTACAGTCCATAGTGTCCCAAAGAGACACAACTGAAGTGACTAAGCACACACGCACACATAACCAGGATCTGTGTACCTAGAGGTGAGCATGACTTGTTCCCTACAGTAGGTCTCCAGCTCTTCCTATGACAGCACCCAGACATCTGTTTCATTCTTTTAATGGATGCAGGGTATTTTGCATGGTGGAAAAGCCTTGATATATTGAACTTCCCCCTTTTATTCCAGGCAGGTAAGTGATTCGTGACTAAACAGTAGCAATGGGATGATGGTGTGAAGCTTTTGATCAGCTAGCAATCCCCATGACTGGTGTTGGACATCAACAAGAGTATCTATTGGGTGCCAAGCTTTCCAAATGAGCTTTCCTTTCCTTTCTGACTTGTTTCTTTTATTTTTAACTTAATTTTTATTTTATATTGGAATATAGTTGATTTACAATATTGTATTAGTTTCAGGCATACAGCAAAGTGATTCAGTTACATATATACTTATATCCTTTCTTTATCAGATTCTTTCCCCATATAAGTTATTATAGAACTGACTCACTTTTTTTCTGATATAAGTTGAATTGTGAAGAAAACTCAGTTCTCTTTAGATGAAGAATATTCATTAATTGAGAGGTGTCTGGGTGACCATTTCGAAAATTTGGTTGCAGAGCGATGAGGCTATATTGTGTTCTGTGTTTTGCTTTTCTCCTCTCTTTGTGTACCTTCCCTGTGCACAGAGCTCCCCTCACTTTCCCAAAGGCTTTGCAAGGAGGAACCCCAAGCACCTTGGTGGAGGCTCTCAAGTCAGTATAGATTCTTTTGACTCTGAGCATGCGTGTTCTGTGACACCACACACCAGGCTGTTAAGTCTGAGAGGACCATACATAGTGCATAAGTGTATCCGTGGTTAACATTCTGGCTTAGCTATCTGTCCTCATCCTGTGCACAGCACGAAATACTTTATTTTGGTGAGGACCCGGAGGTGCCATGGCTCAGGTGGAGAAGATTTCTGAAGCTTCGCCCACACTGGGCGTGGTGACAGTGGTTCTAGCCCCCAGTCACTGCAGGTGACTTGTCTGTGCAGGTGTTTGCCACCTCCTGGGACTTAGCGGTCTCTTGCCGCCTTCCTGAACCATCAGAGAAGACACATCAGATGCCCACTGAGGGGCAAGGAGGGGCCTGATTGAATAAGCCAGGTAAGTGGAAGCTTTCTCAATACTTTTCATGGGCATCTTCCTGCAAAGGTTTGAAATGTCCCAATCCATAGAGAAACTTCCTCTTCTAAAACCCTGCTGTTTTTGTGGCTTTAGTGATGGCCATTTCTTATTGCACTGTTTCTGAAGTTGACATGGCTTTGTGCTATTTCAGAGGTTGACAGTGAGGCCACCAGCCCCGGGGAAGGTGTTCTCAGAGCGCTGCTGTTTAGAAACCATCCAGTGTGAGCTGACTTCCTGGTGCTGTGCTCTTTTTCAGATGGGTTTTGGCACCAGGAGAAGGTGTGGGTTGGAGCCCCTGGCCTTTTGGAGTTGGTTTTGGAATGGAAAAATGACCTTAGGGCAGTTGCCTTTAAGCCAGAGGCCTTGTATCAATCACCAAACAGGTATCCGACATTTATTGAGTGTGAAGGGTGCCAAGTGCCAAGACAGAGGCTGAATACAGAGTGGTGGAGAGGGGCACACCGCCCAAGCATCATGGGCTCTGGGGACATGATTTTGGGGCTGGGAGATGAGAACTATGGGGGACAGTTCAGGGCAGGCTGCCCAGACCGAGCGTTGCTGGGACCTGGCCTCAAGGGTAACTAGGCATTTGCAGGCAGGAGTGGTGGAGAGAGCAGAGGTACAGGAGGCCCAGAGATGCTGCATGTTTGGGATGAAGGGAGAATTCTGTGAGGTCAAGGAGGAAAGTCTGGGGGCCCTCTGGGACCAGACAGTGGGTGGCCCCCGTGTGGCCTGCACTGTGTCTGACCCTCATTTTCATACCCTGCTGCCATGAATTTTTATGTTATTGTCTTTTGTTTCATTTTGGCAGGACATTTTGATGGACTTCTAAAAATGGACCTGACTGTTATTCTAGCCCTTTGTGGTAAGTGTGAGGGCCTGCTTGGTGCTGCCCTTGCAGGCTTCTTCCTTGGGGCCAGTGTGGTGTCTGTTTCCAGAGCTGCTGACCCTCTGCAGAAGCTTCATAAGCCGGGTCAGCACTCTTGCCTGGATCCAAGTCTGCCACCTTGGAAAGTGCCAGAAGGGCTAATGGGTTTGGGCTGCTGTATGCACTTCTCATCTCATTCAGAAGGGGAAATGTTGGGCGTGGGCCACAAGACCTCGGTGGCTGTGAAGTGCTCTGGTCTCAGGCAGGGAAGTAGCTGAGACCTATTGATGAATTGGGAGCCGACATAAGACAGGAGTGACCGCAAGTATCCGTGGACAAGAACAGTGACCCCAGGCATGCCATGTCCCTCCACTCCACCTTCTGGCCTTGAAATTCATCTCCCTCCCTCCCTCCCTTCAATTCTGTTTGCTTTTGTTTCACTTCCTTCATCCTGTTTCTCTCATTTCTGAGAAAATGTCCCAGATCACCTCACATTTAAATTCAGTGACAGCTGTGTACCCACAGAGCCTGCACTTCTGTCAAAGTCATCTTCCTGGAGACCTGGGCTGCTGTCCCTGCGCTGGGTTTCCTTAGGACTTCTAGGGCCTCCAGCAATGTCTTCTCACAGTAAAGCAGCCCTTTCATTTTGAGGGGCTGCCTCTCCCCATGAGAAGCATGTTTTTAGGTGGGGGCACTCGCAGTGCTCAATCGGACATCCCAAAGCAAATGCCTCCTTCCAGGAATAGACGTATGACCTGCTCTCAGCCAACAGGAGTGCTTCCCAGGGGATTTTTCTATGTGGAGTTGGCAGGGAGGACAGATGTCCCCTGTGGTTATAAAGTTTCAGGTTGTAGACCTGGAAAGGCTTCCAGCCTCATGAGGAGGGTGGAGGACTTCCACAAAGCAGGACCCTATGGGGCTTTCTCAGGTCAGAACCTGCACCCATCTGCGCCACGCTCTCTGCCTGCTTCTTACCTACAGAAAAACTTTATCAGCGAATTTACTCAGAGAAGGGAGGAAATACAGAAACAAAAGAAAATAGTTAAATAAGACAAAGTGGTAGCAGTTTAACCATTAAACAAACTACTCAAAGACCTTTAGTTCCTCCTCAAGGGCTCAAAGATCCCCTGGAAGAGGAAATGGAAGTCCGCTCTAGTATTCTTGCCTGGAAAATCCCGTGGACAGAGGTGCCTGGTGGGCTACTGTCCATGGGGTTGCAAAGTTGGACACAACTGAGCGCACACACATGCACGAGGGCTATAGATACTATTCTGAGCTGTATCCTTTGAGTTGTTTTGCAGATACTGAGGCCCCGATCAGGTGGAAAAACTTAATTACATGATGACCAGACAGTAGCCATGACATAAGCTGTTCCATCATGCACAATGCTGAGAACTGGCCTCAAGGAAACGGGAACACACTGACTCTGGAACTGAACATTAAGTGTACTTAAAACAATCAGGATGACATTGATCAGACCACTGCATTACTAATTTCAAGGTGATTTTTGGAGTTGACAGTGCTGTTCTGCATGTAGCTACCCCCCAGCCTCTGCACTCCTGAAAGTCCCCTTTGAAAGCTCTTGCCCTGTGATTGACAATATCCTTCATAGCTCGTCAGTAAAGAATCTGCCTGCAATGCAGGAGACCTGGGTTTGATCCCTGGGTTGGGAAGATTCTCCGAAGAAGGAAATGGCAACCCACTCCAGTATTCTTGCCTGGAGAATCCCATGGACAGAGGAGCCTGGCAGGTTACAATCCATAGGGTTTTAAGAGTCAGACACGACTTAGCGACTAAGCCACCACCACCTGATTGACAGTGAGGAGTTGATTTTTTGGGACATAAGTCCACCTTCATCCCAGAATTGCCAGCTTCCTCAGTAAAGCTGTCTGTCTTTTTCCCAGCACTTGTCTCTCAGTATTGCCTTTCAAGGAGCGAGCAGCTGAATCTGAGTTGGGTAACACCTCCCTGAGAGAATGACCCATCACCAACAAGGAGAGAAAGAAACAGAAACAGAGGCCCAATTATGTTTACATCTGAGGCTGTCCCCTTCCTTTGGTCCCTTCACTGTGTTCTTGCCCTCGCCTGCGCCTGCCCTGCTCCCTCTGACCTGCTGCCATGCCCTTCATAGGATTATTATTGAGAGTGGTGTGGTGTCTGGACCTTCATGGTCAGTGGGGCATAGCGTCCTGGGACTGCGGCCCCATTCTCACTCTTGGTGCCCCAGGCCCTCTCCTAGTGTTTTCTTCCCTGAGCCCCTCCCTGTGTAGGAGGCCTCCGGGTGGTACCTCGGCCCTTCCCAGCTCTCTTCAGAGAGGCCAGCTGGCTTGCTTCCTCAAGGAGACCCCGTCCTCACTCCAAACTGTGAATTCCCAGCAATTCCTCTAAAGCACTCACCCCATTCTGTACTTCCCTTTTTATTTGTTTTCTGCTACTCAAGGAGGTCTTTGAACTGTGGTGTTGGAGAAGACTCTTGAGAGTCTCTTGGACAGCAAGGAGATCAAAGTCAATCCTAAAGGAAATCAGTTCTGAATATTCATTAGAAGGACTGATGCTGACACTCCAATACTTTGGCCACCTGAGGCAAAGAGCTGACTCATTGGAAAAAATCCTGATGCTGGGAAAGATTGAGGGCAAGAGGAAAAGCGGGTGACAGAGGATGAGATGGTTGGATGGCATCACTGACTCAATGGACATGAGTTTGAGGAAGCTCTGGGAGATGGTGAAGGACAGGGAAGCCTAGTGTGCTGCAGCCCATGGGGTCACAAAGAATCGGACATGAGTGAGCGACTGAATAACAACCACAACCGCAAGGAAGACAGTGGGAGTCCACCTGTCCAGGACCCAGTGGCTGCTGGTGCCCCTGAGTGGGCACAGAAGCTACTGGCTGAAATGGGCACAGAAATGGGCACAGGTGGGTGGGCTCCCTGTGTTCCACTGTCCCTGAAGTGAGCTGACTCTGACTCTCGCAGCACCTTCTCCTGTGTGCCCTGGGGCTGCAGATGCCGTCTTTCCCTCATGATGCCCACATTTCACCACTTCAAAGGGCAGGTTAAATACAGTAAAACTGGGGACATTGACCTTGAGCTGGGAATAGGGACATGTGGCATTTGGGCCCAGGAAATGTTCAGAGCTGGGTTGGGCCTGAAACCTCAAAGCTAAGTCTTTCACAGGTCCCCTGCCAAATGCCCTGTTTTAGGAAAAGCCCTCTGGATGCTTGATTCTTGTCCCCCGCACCCTTGGCACACCCACTCTCTGATTTATCTACTTTAGCTTTGCCTGTGACCCTGGTGATGGAGGATATTCTTTTCTCTGTGTCCTGTGTGTTGGACCAGGAGGCTGGACCCTGAGAGCACAAAGAGATCTGTTTCTTGGATGAGCCCTGGCTGTGGAGGGCCTCAGTGGAAAGATGATGGCAGCATGAGCTGGGGATGTCGAGTGAGCAGAGCAGAGCACCATGAAGCTGGCTCTGTGGCTGGGTTTTGGGGGTGGGAGGTCAAAGCACCTGCCTAAAACAGTATAGGCCTCGATTGGAGCGGTGGGCTTCCGCAGACCAGAATGGATGGCAGTCATTAGGTTGTGGGGCCCCAAGGAGCCTTGGGGCCAGGTGAGGGTGTGGACACATTGTGTTTGGGCCCAGGGCCCCCAGGTGTGGGGTGAGACTCATGGAGGAGGAGCCTAGGTGTGTCTGGGTCATCTGTCAGAGTCTGCATGAGAACTGGGGGAACACCCGGTCAAGGTCATTCCCTCAGGAGGGGACCCAGAGCTGTTTCAGAGGAGAGACCCAGGATGTGGGCAAGAGGAGAGGTGACTAAGAGGAAGAAACACAGTTGCTTTCTGAAATAGCTGCACATCCCACTTCCCCTCTGGCTCTGCCCAACACCTGCAGGTACAGCTTCTCCATTCAGGAGAGAGCACAGGTCTGAGGGCCTCTGGGACCCTGAGCACAGCTGCAGTACCTGTGGTCCTGGGATCCCTAACCCCAGACACTGACTAGCCTCACAGAGGCCTGAGCTGACTCTAAAATTTTCTTGAACAGCCCCTCCTGCTTGCACACCCTGAGAGAGTGGGCACAGAGCTCGAGCGCTCACAATCCACATTAAAAGTGGGTGCTTGCCTTGTATTCTACCCCGTAATATATCTTTTTATTTTAGGTAAGTGTCATGTTTTAGACTGTTTACTATGAGGGAAATTTAATGCTGCGGTATCTCATTTAACCCAGACTGCAGTGTCTCAAGGTGGGTTTTGTTATTATTACTAATGGAACCTCCACTTCACATTGAAATGGATTCAGGAGACCCAGAGGAGTTAGGAGTCTATTGTCACATTGTATGTCCCAGAACAAAACCTCGATGTCAACCAGATGGGAATAAAAATAGCCAGCAGTTCCCGAGGGGCAGGGCCTGAAGTGCCCATGGCATGGTGCCTTGTGTCCTGAAAAAAGGTGAATCGCTAAACAATGGTGGGACTCTACCCCATGCTTAGTGTCAATAGGCACCCCCAATCTTGAGTTCCCTTAACAAGTGGTGCCCTGAAACCCTGTGCTGTGGGCTGAATATTCTTGTTTCCCAATCCCATATGTTGAAGACCTCACTCTCTAACTCCAGTGGTATGATATTTGGATGTGGGACCTTTGGGAGGTGATAAGGGTCAGATAAGGTCATGAGGATGGGGCCCTCACAATGGGATTAGTGTCCTTATAAGAAGAGGCACCAGAATGCTTGCTCCTTTCTCTCTCTCTCTCCCCTCTCCCTATCATGTGAGGACACAGTGAGAAGAGAGCTGTCCGCAAACCAAGAAGTGAGTGCTCACTAGAATCCAAACTTGCTGGTACCCTCATCTCAGTCTTGCCACCTTCAGAACCCTAAGCAATCAATGCCTAGGCTGCCTGGACTTAGTTATGGGGCCCAGGCTCACTAAGACACTCCAGTTCTTGGCCTGTGCTTGTGTGGAGCCCTCTCGTCACTACCTGGTCTGCGTGGTCAGTGGTGCTCAATGTGGGGGCAGGGGCAGAAGGGCTGCTGGGGGAAACCTGGAGGTGACCTCTAGACAAGTCTCTTCTCCTGGAGTTCTAAGGAGGCATCAGTTCTGTTTTGGGAGTCAGCAGCCCGAAACATTGACTCCAAAATCCAGTGTCCCTGGGTGCATCCTGTCCTCTACTTTCAGGAGAGGATGGCGAATTTCCATGTTACCCACTCCTCCTCTGTGCTGCTGGGAGCGAGCCTTAGCTGTCCCTGTGGAGTCTGATGATGTATGAGTGGGGATGTATGAGCTGTGGATCACACGGGGCCTCAGGCTGACCACTAGGTGCCACTGCCAAGGGAAAGATGTGGACTCTGTGGGCTCCTTGTGTGGAGGCCAGAAATCCCAGAGATTCCTCACTGCTCTAGAGTCAGGGATACAGGTAACATGGCCACAGCTGTTAAAATCTGCCCCAGAGGCAGCCACTATAGACATGCAGTCAGAGCCAAGGGCATTTCTGTCTTGCAGAAACAATGTGATATGGAGGATCCAGATTCGCCATCTCCAGGCATCATCCAAGGGCTCCAAGAGGAGGTGGGGGTGACAGAGGGTGAGATGGCTGGATGGCACCACTGACTCAATGGACATGAGTTTGAGCAAACTCCAGGAGACGGTGAAGGACAGGGAGGCCTGGCGTGCTGCAGCTCATGGGGTCACAAAGAGTTGGACGTGACTGAACGACTGAAAAACAACAAGGGCTCCAAGCCTGCATTACGTGGCCTCATTCTCAAAGTTGTCCTTTAAAGTGAGTGTTACCTCATTTTTAGAGACAGAGAGGCCAATATTCAGAGAGATGCAAGTCCACTTCTGCAGACATACATCTAAGTGTCTGTCTTTGATGGCAAACCTCGGGTTCAGAGCTGTCGGGGGTCCCCAGGACCTGGCTTTCTCCTCGGTATTCAATTTCCCCCTTTGCAGGAAGAGTTCTTTTCCTCAAGAACTGATGTCTTAGTGGGTGGGAGCGGTGGGGTTTAGGCACCATAGAACACCAGTGTGAAAATTCTGTCCCAAATCGAGAGTGCTCTTGCCACAGCACCAGAGGGTTCCTGCTTTGAGGAGGGGCCACCCCAGGGGGTCACTGAGCTTCCACAGGCTTTGCCTCTAGTCCTACAGTAAGGCAGAGAGGCAGCACCATTGTTACCTCCACTTCCCAAGAGGCCCACAGCTCACTGAAGGGCACAGCGTTCTGGGTTGTGCCCCAGGCCTCCTGGGGCCAGGCCATCTCCTTCCTGCCCTGGGTCTCCCCTCACACTGCTACACTTTACCAGGCATCCTCAGAGAGTGGCTTTGGATGAAGCCCACGAGGGAGAAAAGTGTGAGTCCTCTGGTGGTGAAGGGGCAGCATTCAGACCCCTGCCAGGGTTTATGGATTTGGAGGAAGCGTAAAGTGAGACTGACAACATGGCTGGGGCGCCAGAGGAATCTGAAGCCTGAGGTTCCTCTCAAGGCGCCTCTGGGCAATCCCACTCGCCGCTTCTCTGTCTTCTTGCGGACCACTAATGTGGAGTGGGGTGTCCACCAGGACCCAGTAGGACAGGGTGCTGAGGATGCCGGGAGTGCTCCATGAGGGTGCCCAGCCTCAGAGCACCAGGCTCCACGGGCGCTCTGGAGAGCATTCCAGCTAGGCAGGGCTGTGGGCCATGGCCCCACTGTCTCCTCTGGGGAGCTCGGGCTGGGATCTGGTGGACGTCCATGTCTGTGAACAGGTTCTGAGTCTGAATTTCCAGCAGCTGAGTCTGGGCATTGGGGGAGGTCATAGAGAACAGCATATCCCCACTGGGGGCCTCCTGTTCCTGGGCAGAGGCCTGCACTGAGAGCTGGGAGCAGGGTTACAGAAACTCAATGCTCTGGGGCTGGATGGCAGAGCCAGCTGCTCGTCATTCCATTGTGTGAGATCTTAATAAGCAGGGTAATTCAGTCTGACAGCAGCTCAGGGGCGGGCGCAGCAGGCGATGGCAGGGTTGGGTGGCTAGGGGGGTGCCTGTAGGACATGATGTCACCGGGCTCCCAGGTGGATAGGGTTTCAGGAGGGCTAACTCAGTCACATTTAACTGATGAGAATTAGAGTCCCAGAAGGGGAAGTGAGGAGCTGATGTCATGGACGCACCCGGGCCGTGAGAATCACTCTCACTGACTGTGAAGCAGCTCTGAGCCTCAGTGCCTTGTCTCCGGCCACCTCCCTGTCCTGCCGGCATCACTTGCCCCCGAGCCCCATCTCCTGTGACCTCTGGGACAGCCCCTGTCAGTTGCGCCTCGCCTGTGCTTCCCTCGCGGGGCTGGTGGACGGTGATGTGCACCAGTCCATGTTGCCGTCAGGAAACGGTGGGGGCTGCCTGGAGATCCTGCGAAGACGCCTTGGAAAGGGTACGTGCCACTTCTCTGCAGCCATAAGCACGAGGGACGAGGGCCAGGATGGAGGAATTGCAAGGAGACAGACTGGAGCAAACATTCTGTGGACCACTATTCATCCGAAGCAAACATTCCACCCCAAATAAGTGCCCTTCTACCCCAAGGCTGCCTCTCCCCACTATCCTGTGCATGTGGGAGAGATGAGTAACTCTTGCCCATGGTGGGATTCAAGCCTTGGGTGGTAGGCAGCCACATAACCCCAAACAGCCCTGCTGACAGCAAAATGTGGGGTGAGTGTTTGAGTTCAGCTTCCCTCCTGCCTCAGTGGTCAACCCTGCCCTGACAGTAATAAGGAACAATGACTGTTGCTGCACCTCCTATACTGTGTATCAGCGCTTTATTTTAGCCTCACAGCAGCCCTCAAGGTAGGTCTGTTAGCCCCATTATGCAAGGATTAAGTACTATCCAAGGTCACTGCTGGGTTTCCCTGGTGGCTCAGCAGTAAAGAACCTGCCTACAATGCAGGAGACCTGAGTTCGATCCCTGGGTCAGGAAGATCCCCTGGAGAAGGGAATGGCTGCCCACTCCAGTATTTTTGCCTGGAAAATTCCATGGATATAGGAGCCCGGTGAGCTATAGTCCCTGGGATTGCAAAGAGTTGGCACAGCTGAGCAACTAACTCACACACAGTTACTGGTAGGAAATAGCTGGGACTGAAGCCAGCTATTCAGTTAGATTGAAGATCTAAGCCGCTGAAGCTTCTACTCTCTCTGCCTCCACCTCAGCCTAGACCTTTGCCCAACTGACCCGACACCACTGGACAGTCTGGTTCAGGACCCTGGACAGTGACCTAGACACGTGTTGGGCACCACGGGGGGCTGGAGGTATGGACTTTCAAGACCTGGGGGCTTCTCTCTGTCCTTTGATTACTTCCTCAGGGCTTTTGGCTCCTTCATAACACCTGGGCTTCCAGAGAGACCTTTCCTGACCACTGACTAAAACAGCCTCCCCCATCCTCTTCTAAAGCTCTAACCCTCACCCTGGTCTCCACAACACCTAGAATACCAGCTCCATGGCTGTTCTGCTCACACAGTTCTGGAATACCACCCAGCACAGAGTAAACACTCAATGGGTTTTTGTTGAGTGACTGCAGGAAGGAGGCATGAAGAAGAAGGTCCTATCTTGCTTTCTCAGGTAGGTGAGATGCTTTCTAAGGTGGGCTTTCTAAGTGGAGAGATGCAGTGAACAAACCGGAATGGCCAAGATGAGTTTAGGTTGTAAGAAATGAAGGCAGAGTGGTAGAGATGACAGGAGGGCCTATCAGAAGAATGACACTTGCTTTAAGTCTGAACCACGTGAGGGACCAGCCATGCAAAGAGCCAAGGAAAGTGTTGAAGGCAGGACAAGAGCTTGCAAAGGTCCTGATGCAGGAACCAGCTCAGCAGCTTCAAATACAGACCTTAGGTGAGTTCCCTTGGGAAGGGGTGCAGCGGGGAGGATCCTTGAGTGGCCCTTGATGTCCTTCTGGAACTCCCGAGTCACTGGTCTGGGGCTGTCAAGCCCTGCAGATGCTCCCTGGGAGAAACCAGGACACATGCACAAGTCTGATTCATAGGGGCACATCGAAGGATCTGGGCAGCTGATCCTCACAAATGGCCTGTGAAAGAACCACTGCAAAGTGCAGCATTCGACTGGGGCCCTTTGTTTCACAGCCTTTGCATCTTCCTTCCTGACACTGCAAGTCTTTATTTCATGAAACCAAGAAGAAACATTGGGAAAACAGGATTATGCTGGCTGAAACACTGCTGTCATGCTGAGTCATGACAGTTGCCAAAAATAGAAGACTCCTCTACTCTTTGCTAACTACTTTACAAGAAAGTAGTCTATGAAATATATTTTTGAAGACAACTATGACCATGGCCATGGGGAGTGAAGGCAGTGAGGAGGAGTTCCGCCCTCACCCCCATTGCCCAGGTGTGGGGTGTGTCTCTGAGCTGTTGTCCACAATCCCCCTGTTTCAAGTGTGAGTTGTTCTGGATTGATTGACAAAGATAAACCCGATCACACCCTTAGATGGCAACTTGGGGATTCAGTCCCATCAGCTGCACACAGTCCCAAGGCTTTTGTGTCTAAATTATGGGAATTTGGATTTTGCCTTGGCTGTCCACCACTAGAAATCAGGCAATCTCTGAAAAGCAAACCACACAGACTCCAGCTGTCCAGGTGTCATTTGCCAGAAATGGCTCCAGGGAGATTTTATTTACAAGAGAGTGACTGGTCCTGCAGTGTAAGTCCTTGACCGGCAGCTCGCAGCTGTCCTGTGTGGCTGGGGGTGGGGGTCAGACACTGTGTGGGTGGAACTCGACCCGGCGGAACCCACCCATGAGCGGGAGGCAGGTCAGGGACCAGATGGGGTTGCGGTGAGGAGGCGGGGCGTCTGGGCAGCTGCCTTGTTCACAGGCTGCTGGCTGCGCGCTATGGGACCAGAGGAGAGCATCACGGCTGGTCCACACTGGATACCCTACTTCTTTGAGCCTCGTTTCCTTGTCAAAAGAGGGGATGGATTATAGAAGCTGCTTCTTCATTTATTTCAGCTACATCTGCCTCTGTTCTGGCCAGGCGCTGGGGTAGTACAATTAGAGGCAGTCTGGTAACCCAGACAGTGGCCCCCAGTGAACTCTCTTTCTCTCCGGGGGTGGGGGACCTCCTCTGTCATCCTTGCATGTAATAAACAACTGGCCACTGTCCCCTGCTCTGGCCTTTTTGGTGCCTCAGGGCTCCGCAGTTCCTGGCGTCAGGGGCAGAGATCCCAGGAGAAGTTCTAAGAATAGCATCCTTTCCATGACTGTTACATCCCAAGTCAGATCTGACTTTGCGGTACTAAATAAATATTAAAAAAGTTGATGCTCTCTCCAGCCCAAACTTTTTTTCTAAAATCTACATTAATGGCATCCTAACTTTCCCCTGTAGCAATCCCCTTCTTTGGACTGACTGCTAAAAAGCTGGTATCTTATAAAATAAACCCGGAAGAATTTAGGAAGCCCAATGCAGTCTGGGAAACATCATAACCTGCTAAGAAAATCTTACAAAATATCTTTCTTAGTTTTTTGAGTAGTGGAGTTTAGACTTTACGCAGAGCCAAACTTAAAATCTGTTGCTATTTTGTATTACTTAACAAAAAGCCTACCCTCTCTTTAAGGATGATTTGAATATTCATTCTCTTCAGAGTTTTCTGCTTTCAGGAAACATAACATACAAATGGTGCCAATTTGATTAGATTATTTTGCTTCAAATCCCGAGGGCTCCCGATGCCCTTTGGAGGAAATCTCAGCCCTGAACAGGACTCTCACTATGCAGTCTTGCCTTTTACCATGCTGTCCACCCAACTCCTCCTGGAACCTTCTCCCCTGAAAGGAAGTCAGCTTCTCCAAGGCCTCTCTCAAGTGTCCGTATAGACCATGGGGCAGGGTTGGAGCTATGGCTGAACTCCAGTCTTTTCAGAATGCCTTGTGGTCTTCCTAGACCCCAGGATTGGTTGTAAGGGGCTTCCATCTCTCAGTCCTTTCCCTGGATCAAGAAAGCTATCTTGAGTGTTTTCTCATTTGCCTCCTGAATTTTGAGGAGGTGAGAAGTCTTCTGCTCACCTCCCTTTAGATGGTAGAACTGTTTCTCTGCAGCAGACCAAGGTGTCCCATTTCTGCTTGTCTGTTCTCTGGCCCCCTCGTCTCGTGCCACCTCACACGAGGACCTGGGGAGCTGGCACCTCTGGCTGTTCCTCCCCCCTGCATCCTTGCATGTAATAAACTCTCAGAATGAGAGCAGGGGGACCTCTCTGCTCCTCTTCCTGCTGAATCATCAGGTCAGACCTGCCTCGTGCTCTGCACCTGCCTCCCACTTCCCTCCCCACTCCTTCCTCCTTTGCCCCAAGATTCAAGTCCCTGTTTGGGGTTTTCTAGTTGGAAAAAGGTAGTGTTGGGAGCACACAGAAGTGATGGATGACATGCTGAAAGCTAGAGTGTGCCGGGCACGAAGGGAGCACCATCCGCATTGCTTCTATCATTCCACTCCCATCATGTCTCAGATGGGACATCATTGTCCCATGTGAAGCAAAGGAAATGGGGGCTCAGAGGGAAAGTCCCATGCCCAAGCTGCAGGGCCAATGCATGGCAGGGCTGTGATGGGAGGCCTGGTCCATCAGACTGGGAATTACTTTGCTGCACTGGGATCTCAGCAGAGGGAACTGGATGCTTTCCCTATTGACACCCTCATAGCTCTTGGTAGCTTTCAAAACTCTCCCTTGTATCCCCACATTGGATCTTAACCTAAACTGATTAGTGGAAAAAATTATCATCCCATCCCCAAGTTGAGGGGCAAGCCCATGAGACAGTGGCTCGTCCAATCCTGCATGTATGGCTGTGGGACAGCTTTCCTGATTAGAGGTGTGTAGGGCCCCCAGGACCCTGGGACTGAGGACTGAGACTGGCATGGGCAGAAGCTGCGTGCTGATGGAGGGGGAACCCCACAGTCAAGGCAGTGCCTGGGCACACCAGACAGAAGGAGCATGAAGTTGATTGCACAAGGTGAAAGGCCAGAAGGATCCGTAGGCCAGCATAGACGTGGAGTCCGGGCGGCAGAAACAGGGCCTTCACAGAGCCGGAGGGTGGGCTTGCACGCCCTGACTCCTTAAACACGGACATCTGGTTTCCCATCACACAGCCCCGGTTCTGAGAAACACTGGGGTGACCCACAGTCAGAGGGATGAGCCAGGCAGAGCATGATGGGGAGGGGCGGCAAGGGCGGGAGACAAAGCCGTGGACGTGAGATGGCCCCCAGGTGTGGCACCCTCTCTTCAGTCCTGGGGGCTTGGAGCCTGACCTCTTGGCAGGGACCCTGGCTGGCTCTATGGTGACCTCCCCTGGGTCATGTCGACATGCATCCCCCCATCACTGTGAGGGGCCGTGAGGGAAGGGCTGGGGCTGCAGATGTGGATTGAAGTGAGGGTCTTGTGGTCAGTCCTCGCTGGTCAGCGGGTGTAACCCTGGGCCCTTCCCAGGCGTTTCAGAAATGACTTTCCCAGAGTCAAACAATCAAGTTAAAAGCAGGAGTGGCCACTCTCATGCACCTCTGAGTGGAACTGTTCTCTATATAAGAACCCTCTTTTCCCTGCTCTCCTCTCCATGACTGGGCTTGAACCTGGAGCAGCAACACAACAGGCCTTGTCCTCAAGTGCCTCGTCCACACCGAGTCCAAACTGGGTCTCAGGAGTGCTCTGGCTGGCAGCAGACAAAGCTGCTTTTACGCTTGTGAAATTCTGCAGCTTGGATCAGGGCATGTGTAAGGCTGTAAACATTGCTAAGGTCAGAAGGTTTTGACAGTGAGTTGTTGGCCGGTAGGCATCACTGAGGTCCTCTGGGCTGGGCAAGAGTAGGGGTGTTAACTTTTGAGTTTGGGTGCACACAGGCCACATGAGTTTCTTCAAAACCAGAAGGCAGGTGGGCTCCTTGGGGTTCTGTCTGTCTTAGAAACTTTGAGCTGATGGAGTTTGGAATCTGGGATGACACCAAAGAAGTTGGCAAAATGAAAGCTGGAGAAAGACCAAAACCTGGTTGTATTTGGTCCCCTGGATCCAGCAGTTCCTGAAGTCCGCACCTGAGTGTGAAGCAGTAATTCTTGTTTGTCATTTTGCTTAAGCTGATCTGAGTTGAATTTGTGTTACTTGGAACTAAAGGGGTCCTGAGGAATGCAGATATTCCTGAGAAAGATCGTAGGATGTGGGTGCATCCATCCTCAGGGGCCCATGCTGGGGGACAGTTTGTGAAAGGGGAGGGAGACGACAGTGTTTTCTGGAGTCTGATCAAGGTGAACAGGAGGTATCCTTAGGAAAAGACCGAATATCAGGCTTGTAAAGACCCTCGAAAGCAAGGAATACCAGCTTTTATCCATGGGTTTGCATCCCAACTAAAGTCACGCTTCTGTCATCACAGCAGAAGTCGAGTGTCTCCCTGAGACTCAGTGGGGGGGGGGGATGAGGCAAAGCATCAGCATCTGTCAGCTGTCTCGGTGCTGCTGGGGGAGGAAGCTCTGATTCCGGTGGTCCAGCTGCTCCTGCCAGCAGGATGTGCCCCCTAAATGGACTTTTAACACTTCCCAAATCATTGGGGAAAATCTTTGAAAATGTGCAGGCTGCTTATTCTAATCCTGACAGTGACTTTCTCAGCTGTTCATTGACTGATTTGGAGATGAAGAAGATAGAGAACTTGCCAGACAGAATACACAGGAGGGTGTGCCTTTTAACCTTGAAGCTTGATGGCTCCATGCTCTCGAGTCTTCTCTTCCACAGCGCCTGCCTTGATCGGTTGCTGAGCTGGGGTCACCATGTGTGGGCACAGAGATCTGTCAACTGTGGGGAAGTTTGGCTGGCAGGAGCTTAGGAGGGCTCATCCCTTCAGGTAGGCTGTGGAAAGCTGGGTTTAAGGACCTGAATACAGAGGTACAGACTCTGCAACAAATGCTTCTCATTGAAGTTTAGGTTCCCAAATAACATAACCAATGTAATCTTGAAAATAACAGTCTTGTAGCAAGTTGTCACTAGTTTCTGATTTCATACCTAGTAGAACATTCATCCGGAGAAGGCAATGGCACCCCACTCCAGTACTCTTGCCTGGGAAACCCCATGGATGGAGGAGCCTGGTAGGCTGCAGTCCATGGGGTCGCGAAGAGTCGGACACGACTGACTTCACTTTCATTTTTCACTTTCATGCATTGGAGAAGGAAATGGCAACCTACTCCACTGTCTTGCCTGAAGAATCCCAGGGATGGGGGAGCCTGGTGGGCTGCTGTCTATGGGGTTGCACAGAGTCAGACACGACCAAAGTGACTTAGCAGCAGCAGCAGCAGTGTTATGTATATTAATGCTAAACTCCTAATTTATCCCTCTCCACCCTTTCCCCTTTGGTAACCATAAGTATATTTTCTAGGTCTGTGAATCTATCTCTGTTTCAAGTTTCTCTTTCTTGACTTGGTTTATGAGTAAAGGGGGCCCTGTCAGCCAAATGATCACCATATGTAAGGTCAGAGAAGTGGAAGCGAGGAGAGGAAAGCACACACCTGTGGCAGACACACGTTAAAGCAGCCTTGGGTGCACAGGGCCAGCAGGACCCTGACCTGGGGCAGGTGGGAGCTTGTCAGCATCCTGAGGAATGCCTCCAGCTGGTGACTATCCACCTGAAAGTATTAGTTGAGAATGGTCACTGGAGGATAAAGCTGGACAGAGGGAGACAAATAACAAGCCTGTTGACAAATGACCCATCCCAGGGTGGGGTGAGGATGGAGGTAATGATGGGATTTCACAGAGAGTCCCCCAGTGACATCACAGTCAGCAGAGGTGGAACACTGCCCATCAGGGGGTGTGGAGGAGAGACTAGGCATCAGCTGTGGGCATGTGGAGTGTGAGGTGTAGATGAGTCAGCCCCCGGGTAGGGGTGCTGCAAGGGGAATGCACAAGTCGGACTTCTGACTTCTGTGTGGAGCGGTCTCTATCCTGCCTTCTCTGTCTCTCCCTCAAGAGAACTGTTGAGGAAAAATTTAATTAATAGTCAATCTAAGAAAGAGATGGAAAAACTTATTTGAGCCAACCTGAGCTTTATAACCTGGGAGATGGTCTTTCAGAGGGCTCTGAGGACTGTTCTGAAGTGGTAAAGGGGGCAGCCAAGATAGATGTGACTGACAAAGGGGTACATACAATCGAGCACACATCTTGGTGGAAGGTTGCTGCTATTATCCAGAAACAGGTGTCTTAATTAGTGGCCTCAAGGCTTTCTAAGTATGGGAAGAGGAAGGAGACTAGGTTTTTAAAAATTGCTCCTGAAAATACCTGACTGTCTGAGGACCAGTTTTTTTCCCCCAGTTTTCTTAGTGCATGAAGTGCCTCATCCCGATCTTTGCCCCAGACTCCTTTCAGGGTGTATTGTAGGTCAGTGACTGCAGTGTTAATGATTTGGTTCTTGTCGAACTGAATGGTGGGCACCATTCTTTGTTTTATAATCCCTTTCCTTTTGACCTTAATTACGACCAAGGTTTGGGAGGCATTCTGTGACCAGGTTGTCCCGCAGTGCTTAGAATGTTCATTCCTAGGTTCCCTCTTGTTGCTTTTCCCCATATCTGTAGTTTTTACACTATTTGCAATCACTGATCTTATAGAACTATATATTTGATAAATCATTTCAAATCACCTAATCATCTGTGGCTCGGTCACACACTTGATAATGCAAAGAACTAATCTTATAAAATAGCAGAATACAAGTAATACAGCTAGTAACAAGGTATCATAAACATTAGGGTTTCCCGGGTGGTGCTAGTGTAAGGAATCCACCTGTGAAGGCAGAAGACACAAGAGATGTGGGTTTGATCCCTGGGTTGGGTAGAAGGAAATGGCAACCCACTCCAGTATTCTTGCCTGGAGAATCCCATGGACAGAGGAGCCTGGCCAGTGTCTCCCCAGGTCATCTGACCAGTCTGTTCTGCACCAGTCACCATCTTTGTGGGAAATGGCTCATTGGCATTGTATGTGGAGTTCACCAGAGATGTCTAGGTGTACAAGATGAGTGGCGGGTCATGATGGCCCGTGACAGGATTGAGAAAGGAATTATTACTTAGGGAGTTAAAAGGCTGTCAGAAAGTTGAAGAAAATGAAGTAAAGTTGCTCTTTATGGTTGAGCAGGCATCTCTGTCATTGTTGGGGGGGTGTCAATGTATCATGCCAATGCACAGTGCTCACTAGAGGGAAGGGAGGTGGCCTACAGTCGGCAGAGAAAAGCTGTATGTTTCCATTTTTCTTGTCTGCCTCAAAATATGACTTTTTATTTAATCAAAACTGATTCAGACCTTCAGTGACCCACTAAGCTCTATGCCGACCCCCTAGAGTAGCACTGTTCAGTTCAGTTCCGTTCAGTCGCTCAGTCATGTCCGACACTTTGCAACCCCATGAACTGCAGCACTCCAGGCCTCCCTGTCCATCACCAACTCCCGGAGTTCACTCAAACTCAATGTCCATTGAGTCGGTTGAGATGTAATTCATTTGTCAATATACCTTGTAGTTACCCATTTATATTGGACATTCAGTGTTTTTTAGTATAGTCACAGTGTTGTACAACCATCATGACAATCTTATTTTAGAACATTTTTGTCACACTCCCCTCTCTGCCAAAAAAAGCCCATTATCCATTAGCAAACACTGTCCATTTCCCAGTATGGTACTTCTAAATATTGATGATTCCTATTTTTTAAGCCTATCTGTAAACCCTTTAATGATTAAAGAACCACATGGAATTTGTTTTTGTGTAACCATTTTATCAGAATTATTCAAAAACAGCTTGTATATGAATGAGGCATACTTTTAAATTGAAAAGATTAAAACAATATGACCCAAAGATTGTGCATCTTTAAGAAAGAATGACCCCTTTGCATTTCTGTGCTATTTGTATGGCTGATGCAGTATTTTTCAAATCTCCTTGAGAAACTGGTGGGAGGCTATGCAGATAAGTGATGATTGCTTTTTTCTTTCTTGGCTATATTTTTCTAGCATCTGCTGTAAACAAAACAGAGAAAAGAGCCTTTCTAAACCTGGTGCAAATATCTCAAATTCAAGGAAGCCAGTGATGGAAAATGTAATATCGAAGTTCAGATTATTATAAATACATGGCATAAATCACATCTGCTCATTAAACTTAATTCCAAGGAATAATAGCAAAAGCAAAGAGATGTTGGAAACTCTCTTGAGAGAAATAAAGCAGTCGACAAATTCTTGGTTTTAACTGTTTTCTATCATGAGGATGCTTTGTCTTATTTTGGCCTAGTGTGTAGGACCCAGACTATACATGTTGTAGCTCAAGGATCACAATGGAAACCTCTCCCAACACATCCATTCCAGAATTAAGAAATAGGCATTGAAGCCCTGGGCCCTCCAGTGGTTTGTGGCAGGACTCACCGAAAGTAAGAAGCCATAATGTATCAGTTCAAACCAGTAAGAATTAGGTACCAACTAGGATAGACATGTCATCTTATTTATTTATTTTGCTGTCAAAGCAAGAGACTTTATTGGGAAGTGGTGACTGAGTGGAGAGCAGGAGGGGGAAGGAACCCAGGAGGACTGCCCTGCCTCGTGGCTCACAATCTCGGATTTTACAGTGAGGGAATTAGTTTCCGGGTTGTCTCTGGCCAGTCCTTCTGACTCAGAGTCTTTCTTGGAGATGCATGCATTGCTCAACCAAGATGGATTCTAGAGAGGTGGGTCCTAGGAGGTTGGTAGGACAAGGGGCATCTTCTTTTGACCTTTCTTGAATTCTTCTGGTTGGTGGTGGCTTGTTAGTCCCATGTTCCTTACTAGGACCTCCTCTTGTAAAGTAACTCATGCAAATGGTTACTGTGGTGCCTGGCCAGAGTGGGCAGTTTGAGTCAGTGTTTCCCCTGTGTCTGGACTAACTGAGGCTCAGGTTCTTTGCATCTCAGTGCAGAAGGAATTCAGTGAGAAGCAAAGTGATAGGCAAGAAGTAAATTTATTGGTACAGGACGTTTGTCAGAGATGCATGTGGGCAAGCAAGAGAGTTCTGCCTAGACTTGTCATTTTAAACATTACTTTAAGGCTAAGGAATGTTTTGTCAAATGCAGTCTTATGTGAGCCAACAATAAGAGGCAATTAGGGCAGAACAGTTCTGATGGGGCCTCGGGGGCTGTCCCTCTCCCCTGGTGCTGTTGTGCCAGCTTGGTTACATGAGTCCTGAGAACGTCTTGTGGACATCCATTGTTCCCCTGTGCCCATCTGAGCATGGGAGCCATGCTCTCAGTGTGATCACTGGTTTGCTTGTTTCTCTTTCCTTCTCAAACAGGAATCCCTGAACAGAATGATTCTGTCTCTCATGGAACTGTTTGTCTCAATGTATGACCTCAGGAAAGATAAACTTAGCTCTTCCACCTGCCAGGTACTGTTCAAAGTGCTAGAGATACAGCCCTGAGGAAAATGGTTGTCTTATGCTCATGGAGCTAACCTGTGGGGTGGGATGTACAGAAGGATAATAATCAAATAAGCAAACAGCTAAGTGACAAGTGGAGAAAATGCAACAGAGGAAAGAGGAGAGGCAGTGTCAGGGCAGCTGGAGTGGCTAAATTTGTGGTTTACCCAAGGCAGTTAGAGAAGCCATCTCTAATAAAATGACATTGCATAGATCCATAAAAACAAATAAGAGAAGAGGACTTCCTTCATGGTACAATGGACAAGAATCTGCCTGCCAATGCAGGGGACCTGGGATTGATCCCTGGTCTGGGAAGATTCCACATGTTGCAGAGCAATGAAACCCTGTGTGCTACAACTACAGAAGCCCATGCTCTCTGAGGTCTGTGAGTCACAACTACTGAGCCCGTGTGCTGAGACTACTGAAGCGCACGCACCTAGAGCCCATGCTCCAAAATAAGAGAAGACACTGCAACAAGAAGCCTGTGCACTGCAGCTGGAGTAGCCCCTGCTCACTGCAACTAGAGAAAGCCCACATGTGCAGCAACCAAAACCCACCATAACCAAAAAATTTTAAAAAGGCAGTAAGGGAGAAATTGTGCGTATCAGGGAACTTAAGTGCAACGGTCCCGAGGCAGAAGCCTGGGTGGTGAATTAGAAGAACAGCAATGAAGCCAGCATGGAGCAGTGCTGAATCAGAGTTAGGAGATGTGAACAGAAACGTCTCAGTGAACCAGATTACACAGGGCTCTGCAGGCATCGTACGGATTTGGGATAGGGCACTAGAGTAGAAGAGGAAAGGCTCCCTCTGTTGAAAATACACAGTAGAAGACTGAGCATAGAAGCAGAGAG
Organism: Aepyceros melampus; assembly: GCA_006408695.1. Taxonomy (NCBI): domain Eukaryota; kingdom Metazoa; phylum Chordata; class Mammalia; order Artiodactyla; family Bovidae; genus Aepyceros; species Aepyceros melampus. The sequence continues at coordinate 369,453 of SJXQ01007775.1, forward strand.
ACAAGTCAGGATGTTTCTGCAGGAATCCAGGTCAGATGATGTACCCACCTTCACCAGACGTCTCAGCTCCACGGTTTTCATCACCTAAGTTCAAATCACTTACAATCCACTGACTATAACTTCCAAATATTTCCAGAACCTATCTGTGTCTCATTACTTCCTCTGCTCCTAAGGGTCTAAGGTACCCTCACATCTGATCTCATTATTGCTTCCTGGCCTCAGCCCTCCCTTTAGTCTCCCCTTGACACAGGCACCAATGGATCTTCTAAAATGTAAGTCAGGGGAGTGATGTCATTGAATATGGCAGATTAAGGATTCTTAGAACTCGGTTCCTCCACTAAAACAGCAATGAAGCTGGAAAAAAAAAGCTATAGGAATCAACTTTTTCATATTCTAGAATCTAATAAAAGTTTACAACAACCAGGAGAGTGTTTTATGAAGGAAGAAGCTGCTAGATTTCAGCATGAGAGCATCATCATGGCATTTTAACTCATCCACCTACAACCTTTCAGTTCCCAGCTTCATAGTGGCTATGGAGAGGTTGACCTGTATTCCCAATGTGACTGGCTGGTTTCAGAGGAGGCAGTATAGACCTTGGTCTCAAATACGTATGACTGTGTGTCTGTCGGTGGTTCCCTGAAGGATTGGTTAGGGGCTCTTTTTTTCACTTCCCTTGTAACTTTCTTGGGGCTAAAGTAGTCTTCTGGATGGCATTTATCAGAAGTATTTGAAGGCAAATATACTAGCTATAGGGCTTCCCAGGTGGCTCAGTGGGTAAAGAATCTGCCTGCAGTGCAGGAGATGCAAGAGACATGGGTTCTATCCCTGGGTCAGGAGGATCCTTTGGAGAAGGAAATGGCAACCCACTCCAGTATTCTTGCCTGGAGAATCCCATGGACAGAGGAGCTTGGTGGGCTACCGTAGCAGGGGTTGCAAAAAATCAGACTTAGTGTGCACGTGTGCATACTAGCTACAGGGCTTCCCAGGTGGCTCAGTGGGTAAAAAAAAATCTGTCTGCAATGCAGAAGATGCATGAGAAGTGGGTTTAATCCCTGGGTTGGGAAAATACCTGGAGAAGGGCATGGCAAACCACTCCAATATGGACAGAGGAGCATGGTGGGCTACAGGCCACAGACTTGCAAAAGAGTCAGACATGACTGAAGTGACTGTGCATGTACCTACCTACTTTGAGGCAGAGGATAGCAAATGGACAAGCAGCAGACAGACTGGAAGCCTTAGGAAGAGGATGGGTAAGGATATAAAGGAGGCAATAAGGCTTCACAAAGCTTCCACATATTCTAGAGAATATAGGAGGCTACGTGTGTGCCCAGGGCTGAATGTATGCTCAGAGAAGAATAGAGAAGACCCTAAATTTTATCTCTGGCTGATCTTTAGGTTCTGCTGAAGCTGGAAATGAATGCTAATAAGGCAGAGTTGTGAATGGCAAAAGCATTGAAAGATTGCCCAAACACATAGCCTATGTGCAAAGGCTGGGAGAGTATGTCATTATGTTGGCTTCAGACATTTAAGGAAATGCTGTTAAATCGCTAGCTGACCACTAAACTAACAGAAGTGGGATTTAGTGATCACCATGACAAAGAACAGTTGTTACAGAAAGAGTGTAGCAGTGTTATTAAACAAGCAACTGCAACCCACAAAAAGCAGCAGACAACAAACCCTCATGAGAAGGGGATTATGTTTTCCAGAGTTACCACACTATAATATTTAAAATGTCCAATTATCAACCCAAAGTTGCAATCTGTGCAAAGAAACAAGAATGCATAACTTAGTCTTTGGAAAAACAAAATAAGAGAAATTTTCCCTGAGGAAGATCAGGTATTGGATTTACTATAAAAGACTTTAGATCAGTGATCTTAAATCTGCTCAATGAGCTAAAGGGAACCATAGATCAATAACTAAAGGAAACCATGAAAATAATGTCTAAACAAGTGGAGAATATTACCAAAGAGATAGAAAATATAAAAATAAACCAAATAGAAATTTTGGAGTGGAAACTCTCAGTATTGGAAAAGATAGATTCACTAATGGAGGTTATACAAATAAAAAAGATGGCCAAAATAGTCCATGTGATACTAACCATAAGATATAATGAAGGGGAGAAGGGCACGGGATGAAGGAAGCAGAGAGAGGAGTGTTGTGGCCAATTGCCAAGGAATACTGCCACCTCTAGAACTGAAGGAAGTAAGGACAGGTTTTCCCCTGGAGGCTCTCGAAGAAATGAGTCATGCTGACACTTTTTTTTTTTTTTTAGCCCTTAAGGAAGCATTTTGGGCTCCTGACTTTTAGAACTGTCAGAGATATATTTGTGTTGACTTAAGCTGAAGGCAGGAGAAAGGGGTGACAGAGAATGAGATGGTTGGATGGCATCACTGATTCGATGGGCATGAATTTGAGCAAACCCTGGGAGATAGTGAAGGACAGGGAAACTTGGTATGCTGCAGTTCATGGGGTGCAAAGAGCTAAACATGACTTAATGACTGAACAGCAACAAGAAGTCACTAAATTTGTGATCTTTTTTTTTTTTCCCAGCAGCATTTGGAATCCCATACATAATCCGAGTGAAAGCAGGAATTTTTGTTCCTCTCCCCCACTTCCCTACAGAACTTTCAGGACTTAGATAGTCTTCAGTAAATATTTGTTGAGTGAAAAAAGTCAAGCCAGACATTATGGTCCAGATTTGGGAAGGATGGCTAAATGCGATGAGGAGAGGATGATGTAAGGACACAGGGAGAAGAACCGTTGTCTACACACCAAGGAAAGAGGCTTCAGGGGAAACAAACCCTGCTGATGCCTTGATCTCCAACATTCAGCCTTCAGAACTGTGACATAGTAAATATCTGCTCTTTGGACAGGGAGGCCTGGCGTGCTGCGATTCATGGGGTTGCAAAGAGTCGGACACGACTGAGCGACTGAATGGAACGGAACGGAATGGAAGCTGCCTCACCTATGGGATTTTGTTACGGCAGCCCCAGCAGACTAATGCTGGCTTTTGCCACTCTGGATCTTCCCGTGCACATCTTCCTGGAATGCCCTTTTCCTGATCTCCATGGAACTAACTCTTAGTCATTTTCCAGGAGTTTGCGCAGGCATTCGAGAGGGTCAGGAAACTTCTCTACACCGCCCTAGGGGTATCATCAGCTCCTGGTGAGCCTCCGTCAAACCTCCTTCCCCACCACATCATGGTCCAGCCTCCTGCTGGACAGCTGATTCCCTGGGCATCCTGTTGCCATCTGTGCCACTGGTGCCCAGTGTGGGGTCTGGGACACAGAGCATGATCCGTGGATATGAGCTGAGCATGGGAACCCATGCATCACAGCAGCAAACCAAGGTGGCAACGCCATCAATAATTATCACAGAAAGCACAATAGTCTGTTTGAATCAGACCCAGCCATGACGTGGGTGCTGCCCTGACCTTCTGATGTGAATCCACTAGTAATCTCCTTGATGGTCTAGTTCACTTTTCATCCTTGACTTGACTATGACGTCAGTCAAAGATAAACAGATCCACCTTAGGGAAGATTTGTTTGAACTGAGGCAAGGAGAGATACATTCTCCTGTGTTTGATGCCCATTGAAATGTCACATTGATTTCTTTTCAGAAAGCAAGGATGACATCATATCCTCTTGAAACAGTGTTATTTATCATTTCCAAGGAGTTTGTGAGAATTTTTTTTTTTTAACCAAATGGAAGAACAACTTTTTCATGATAATACAACTTTTGGGGGGAAAAGCATTCCTTGGCTTGTGTTTATTTTAAAAGTAAAAAGGCAAAAATAGATTATAGAAGCTAAACGTCAGCAGTGGCCACAGTAAGTATTTGAACCCTCCTCCCTGTCTCCTGGGTGCAGACCTTTGTTACATTCATGTCCTACTGAGCATGGGCACTGTGTGGCCGTGTCCTGCCTGATCTGGGAGGCACCTTCTTGAGCTCCAGGCTTACTGGTCTGGGCTGTAGCCCCTTTGCAAGCTTCCAGCCCCACAGTGTTGTAAAACAGCCCAGCTTTTAAATCTTGGGCTCCACTTGGAGTTTGTATATAGAAGGAATTTGGAAGAATAAAATCACATAAAACCATGTTTATCCAGTCCTACACTTCTCTTGTTAATCCTCAATCTTGAAACTGTGTGGAGCTTTTTACAATAATTAGTCACTTAAGGTTTTATTTCCTTGTCCTGTTGTCTTGATGTTTACTGTCTGTTTCCCAGGATACTAACAAGGAAATGAAAAGAAAAGGGCCCTTGACAAGCTCTCTACATGGTCCCTGCAGTTGTAGTTGGCAGAGAGGTTTCTGGTTCACAGCATGAAAATAGAGGTCCAGGTGGCTAGTCTGGTTTCTTGGCTGCATTTCCCTGTGAGTTGCTCTCTATCTGGGCTATGCTTCATCTCAGGGGTGCGAGGGATTGCTGGACATGTTGAAGCAAGGGCAGCAATGTGGCCAGCGATGTGTCATAATTGCAGAAAATGGTTCTCAGGAGAAAGAATGGCTTACTCAGTGATGCCCCATCTTATTGTGGGACGCTGGTGTAGAGTTGATGAATGATGTGTGATATTATCATGGATTGTCCAAAGCACAGCAGAAAGGGAAGATGTACCATGAATGAGAACAGTCTGGGGACATCCTTGCCTCCCTAAGCCTCAGTTTCTCCGTCTGAAGGAGGGAGGGAGGAATGTGTGCCCAGAGGTCCCAAGGTTGGCTCTGGTGCCTGAAACAGTTGGGGGGCACCAGGGGTGATTTCCCCTCGCCTTGGTGCTCCCTCGTCTTCCACTCCAGAATCCTTGCTCTGCACGGTGCAGTGTGCCTACTCAAGTCACACAGCCCTGAGTTTGAATACAGGGTTTCTCTTTCTTTGACTGTCTTAGGGAAAATCCTTTTACCTTTACCAGCCTCTGTAAGAGGGCAAAATTTTATCTGTCTTACTGATTTGTTTTAAGGGTAGAAAAAATACTATGAAGCATTTAACATGTTTGTTGTTCATCATAATACTTAGTTCATGGTAACTATTACTGTTTTTAGAATAAAATGTCTCTCAACTCTAGAAGGGCCTCAAACACATTGATATTTTTCCTTTTGATGTCTAGAACTGCCAAATGCCAAATGCTCTTGGGATATAAAATTCTAACTTTCTGGAAATCAATTTGGGGTCAGAGGGTTGGCAAGAAAAATATTTTGCCCTGTGTTTTCTTCTTTTACTCTCTTCTCACAAAATAAGAAATTGATCATTGGCAACTCTAATTTAAAATAATGCTAAACATGAAGTACAAGCAACAGTGCTTTTTATTCTGGGATTTTAAAACTATGTGTAGTGAAAAGTGTCCTGGGCCAGGGGTCAGCACACTTTTTCTGAAAAGGACCAGATGGTAAATATTTTAGACATTTCAGGCCATAATGTCTCTGTTGCAAATACTCAAATCTGTCCTTTTATTACAAAAACAGCTGTAAATAATACAAAAATGATAATCATGGCTATGTACCAGTAAAACTCTACTGACAAAAACAGACAAAGGGCTGGATTGGGTGTGTGGGCTGCAGTTTGCCAGCCCCTGTCCTAGATTACACAGCTCAGCTCTGTGACACTGGTTTGTCACATTCTTCTGCTGTACATTACTATCCTCATTTCAAACCAAAGGTCAGTCTGAAGATGCTGAGTTCAGTTCAGTTCAGTTCAGTTGCTCAATCATGTCCGACACTTTGTGACCCCATGGACTGTAGCACACCAGGCTTCCCTGTCAATCACCAGCTTCCAGAGCTTGCTCAAATTGATGTCCATCGAATCAGTGATGCCATCCAACCATCTCATCCTCTGTCATCCCCTTCTCCTCCTGCCTTCAATCTTTCCCAGCATCAGGGTCTTTTCCAATGAGCCAGTTCTTTGCATCAGGTGGCCAAAGTATTGGAACTTAAGCTTCAGCATCAATCTTTCCAATGAAAATTCAGGACTAATTTCCTTTAGGATTGACTGGTTTGATCTGGTAGTCCAAGAGACTCTCAAGAGTCTTCTCCAATATCACAGTTCAAAAGCGTTAATTCTTCAGTGCTCAGCTTTCTTTATGGTCCAACTTTCACTTTCATACACGACCACTGGAAAAACCATAGCTTTGACTAGATGGACCTTTGTCAGCAAAGTAATGTCTCTGCTTTTTAATATGCTAAGTTTGTCATACTTTTCCTCCAAGGAGTAAGAGTCTTTTAGTTTCATGGTTGCAGTCACCAGCAAATGAATATATGCAACTGAATCCATCGCAATGCCAGGCATGAACTAATGGAATTCACTCTGGTCTTTTATGCCTTTCATCCATGTTTGTATTCCTGATTAATTTAATTATGGAATAGTGAAGGCATTTCATATCTTATCTATTCATGGGGACTGGGTACTCTGTTGAAAAAGATTCTGAGACCGTCTGGACTTGGTTGATTGTCCATTCTTGACTGATGGTTCATTCTATTCCTGTTTCCCTTGTTATGCTCTTTGTGGTTCTCTTCTTCAGTCATTTCTTTTTGGTTTCTTCTCTCACAGCACCCTTTGCCTTCATTTACACTGGGAAGTGTTGATATTTATGATGCTGGTATAGGGAGCAGACGTTGGTATGACTATTTCTTGAAGTTTTGTATGGTTTAAAAATCTAACTTTAATTTAAAAATCTTGTGCTGAGTTGTTTGCAACCCCATGGACTGCAGCCTGCCAGGCTCCTCTGTCCATGGGATTAAAAAACATTTATTTATTTATTTTAATTGGAGGATAATTACTTTACAATATTGTGATGATTTTTGCCATACATCAGCATGAATCAGCCATAAGTGTACCTGTATCAGATCAGGAAGCAACAGTTAGAACTGGACATGGAACAACAGACTGGTTCCAGACCGGGAAAGCAGTAAGTCAAGGCTGTATATTGTCACCCTGCTTATTTAACTTATATGCAGAGTATAGCATGAGAAACCCTGGACTGGATGAAACACAAGCTGGAATCAAGATTGCCGGGAGAAATATCAATAACCTCAGATATGCAGATGACACCACCCTTATGGCAGAAAGGGAAGAAGAACTAAAGAGCTTCTTGATGAAAGTGAAAGAGGAGAATAAAAATGTGGGTTTAAAACTCAACATTCAGAAAACTAAGATCATGGCATCTGGTCCCATCACTTCATGGCAAAGAGATGGGGAAACAGTGGAAACAATGTCAGCTTTATATTTTTGGGCTCCAAAATCACTGCAGATGGTGATTGTAGTCATGAAATTAAAAGATGTTTACTCCTTGGAAGGAAAGCTATGACTAACCTTGACAGCATATTAAAAAGCAGAGACATTATTTTGCCAACAAAGGTTCATCTAGTCAAGGCTATGGTTTTTCCAGTAGTCATGTATGGATATGAGAGTTGGGCTATAGAGAAAGCTGAGCACTGAAGAATTGATGCTTTTGAACTGTGGGTTTGAAGAAGACTCTTGAGAATCCCTTGGACTGCAAGGAGATCCAACCAGCCTATCCTAAAGGAAATCAGTCCTGAATATTCATTGAAAGGACTGATGTTGAAGCTGAAACTCCAATACTTTGGCCACCTGATGTGAAGAGCTGACTCATTTGAAAAGACCCTGATGCTGGGAAAGATTGAGGGCAGGAGGAGAAGGAGCCGACAGAGAATAAGACAATTGGATGGCATCACTGACTCAATGGACATGAGTTTGGGTAAACTCCAGAAGTCGATGATGGCCAGAGAATCCTGGTGTGCTACAGTCCATGGGATTGCAAAGAGTCAGACACAACTGAGTGACTTACCTGAACTGAATGTGAATCAGCCATGAGCATACTTATGTCCCCTCTGTGCTGAACCACACCCCTCCCCCTGCCCAGATTTTTCAGGCAAGAATAGTGGAACGGACTGCCATTTCCACCTCCAGGGGATCTTCCTGACCCAGGGATCGAACCTGTGTCTCCTGCACTGGCAGGAGGATTCTTTACCACTGAGCCCCCTCAAAGCCCAATTTTAATTTCATGAATAATAAAAATGTGCATTTTCATAAGTTAGTATTTTCTTAAGAAAGATGATACAGATGTTTTTATGTGTATGTTTGTGTGAGGTGTTGTCAAACTTATTTTAGGCAAGACTCTTTTTCCTTTTTTAAAATTTGTTTGTTCTTTTCTTGGCTCCCAGGATTATAAAGTAAGCAATGAATTTCTGTCCTCCTGAGTGGAATGAAGATAATGAGACATATTCACCTTCCCACCGAGGTACGGGCTTCATCCATGCAGAGGGCAGGGAGAGCTGGGCCAATCCTACAGAGGCTTCATGTGTAGATAAGTGTTTCTGGAAAAGATTCTTTCTCTGTGTTTGTGAAGTTAGGAGATTGTTGAGCTATATGTTTTGATAACTCAGTAGGAGGATTCGGAACTCATTTGGAAGCTGCTCTGTTCATGATTATGGTTCATTACTGTAAAAGGACACAGATTAAAATCTGTCCAGGGAAGGGATGCAGAGGCAGAGTTGAGAAGGGTTCCAAGCAGGGAGGTTCCAAGCAGGGAGCTTCCAGCTGTCCTCTCCTGAGGGAATGTGGGCAGTGTTAGCTCCTGCTGGTAGTGATATGTGATAGCACACCCACAGGACTGATGACTAGGGAAATGTACCCGGTTTGCTGGATTCAAGTTTCTCCTGGATCTTGATCATGTAGGCAAGGTTGACCAACTTTTGACCTTCAGCCTATCCAGAGAGAGTGATGCTGCAAGGGCCCAGAGCTCTTATCATAAGTCACATGGTTAGGCTGCCCAGAGGACAAAGCCCCTGGGGTGCAGGTGACCTTACTGTTTGAGCTGTCACACGTCTTTGCTGGGAGTAATCAGTGCTGCTCTCAGCTCCACTGGGATAGGACAACAGGAAGCTCTGCACTGGAACTCTCCTGGACTCTGCCTTAGCTGTCCCATCTCTGACTTTAATCCATGCCTTTTATTAAAAAACCCACAAACATGAGGATAACAGCTTTCAGAGAGTTCCATGAATCCTTCTAGTAGACATGAGGTTGGTCCTGAGAACCCCCAGACTCCCTTCTAACTTTGTAGTTGATGTTGAAAGTGGGATTCACTAGACTGACCCTTTCTGACTGAAATATGTAGTTTGGGGAAAAAAAAAGAGTGTGGTGGTAAGAACTGACAAATATTTGGTTTCTGGAAGGTCTTGGTGTCACCTGTGATATGAAAATGCAGCTGTGCTTGCTGCTGCTGCTGCTGCTAAGTCGCTTAGTCGTGTCCGACTCTGTGCGACCCCATAGGCGGCAACCTACCAGGCTCCTCTGTCCCTGGGACTCTCCAGGCAAGAATACTGGAGTGGGTTGCCATTTCCTTCTCCAATGCATGAAAGTGAAAAGTGAAAGTGAAGTCGCTCAGTTGTGTCTGACTCTTGGAGACTCCATGGACTGCAGCCTACCAGGCTCATCCATCCATGGGATTTTCCAGACAAGAGTACTGGAGTGGGGTGCCATTTCCTTCTCCAGGCAGCTGTGCTTATAATTAGTTAAAGGAGGTTAATAGTTACAATTAAATTTAGAGATAATAGATACAACTCCTGAGAAGACTGGTTCACTGATTGCATAAAGAAATGAAAGTAATGAGAAATAAGCAGAATATACAATCTCTTAGCTCTTGTATTTCTTAATAGCTAAAAGTAAGGTATTAGGGAAGATCTTGATCCTGGCCAAGCTTGAATGCCAACAAGTCTAGCCTATAGCCAGTACCCTCAAGGTTGCTATCAATGGAGAAAGTCTTACTGAGATGCCAGATAGCTAAGAAGGTTAGTGGGATTTGTAAGAGAATGAGGAAAGACAAAGTAAGAGTCAAGGGACTTATTCCAGCAAGCTGGAACACTCTGAATGGTTATTAAGAAATGAGATTTAAAACATAAAAGTGGACACTGGTGGGGAAAGCGAAGGTCTTAGTGCAGCACTCTCAGAGTCTGGGTGGGCAGGTGGAAGTCCTGCTGGGTCCCCAGCATTGGAAGGTCCAAAATAAATCTGCTGCATTTGCCCCAGTTTGGGGAAATTAAATAAGCTAGAAGGTTCAGAGACAATGGGAAAATTGAACTTGAATTGTCTTGGTTGATGGTCCTATAAACTAATCGGTGTAGTGAGTGAGTGAAAGACGGTCAGTTGTGTCCGACTCTGTGCAACCCCATGGACTGTAGCCCATCAGGCTCCTCTGTCCATGGAATTCTCTAGGCAAGAATACTGGAGCAGATTGCCATTCCCTTCTCCAGGGGATCTTCCTGTCCAGGGATCAAACCTGGGTCTCTTGCATTGCAGGCAGATTCTTGACCATCTGAGCCACCTAAACTCATCAGTTTAAGTGTTGACTAAAGGGCCAGGGTTTCGGCCTGACTTCAGCTTTCTCTTTCCTACCTGATGCGGTTGTCCCAGGACTAGAGATGCAACAGCAGGTATTGAGAGCAACCACAAGTCCTAAATAAAAAACTACTTTATCTTTAAACTTTATGTCGTAATTCTTAGGGATTCTTGATCTTAGCCTCTATATGAAAATGAGGAATTAGTGGAATCCTCATCTGGAAAAATTGGAGTTGACAGTGAATGCAGCTGTTTGCCTCATTGTTGAGATAGCTCATCAGTTCTGGTTCAGTGTAACCCTGCCCTACACAAATGAGCTTGGACTGAGTATGAGGCATTGTTAGACTAGTATTGCCTCCTGCAGTCTGGACCAGCACTAAGCAACATCCCTTCCAAAAGTGGAAAAGTTTGGTTAAAAAGTCAATGAAAAATGGAGAGAAGGAGAAAGAGTAGCTCAGGCTGAAGGGATGAATAAACAGGATAAATAAAATAAACAGTCCTTGTGAATAAAATGCCACAAGGACTATCCAATTTTACACTGGTGCCTTGAGAGAGATTCAGAGCAAGAGATGATATTGTGTCTTAGCTTAGTTATACCAGATGACCAAAATGGTAAAGCCATATGCTAAGAGTTTTGCTTGTGGAACCTGGCAATGTCAACAGGAGCTGCAGACTTGAGTGGCATCACTCTGGGAGACATTCGGTTATATGCTGTCAAGATGGCTTGGACCAATTGTTAATGACTCAGTGGGACTTGAGTGATACATCAGTGATATATTTTGTGTCTAGTAACAAAAAGAATGCAGTATCCAAAAAATGTGAAGTAATTATAAAAAAATGTAAAAGGCATACAATTGGAACACCAGGAGAATTAAAGACAGATAGGGTAGAGAAATACTTGGAAAAGTAACATCCAAGAATTTTCTAAAATTTAGGTCAGATATCAAGCATAAGTCCAAGAAGCTAGAAAAGCATTGAAACTGCAGACAACCAAAGAGAAAATTTTGACAAAATCCAAAGAAAGCATGTATCTGACTTCTAAAGGAATAAGGAGAAGTACTGTAGCAGATTTATCATAAGAAACTATGCAAACAAAAGGAAAGTGGAATAAAATCTTTAAAGTACCAAAAGGAAAAATATTCCTACTCAGAATTTTATAGTCAGTGAAATTATAACTAGTCATTTCTCAAAAATAAAGCAGAAATAAAGACTGTTTCAGATAAAAAGAAAGTGAGAGACTTATTTTAAGCTTATCTACTTGGCAGAGGAAACAAAGATCAAATTGCCAACATCCAGTGGATCATTGAAAAAGCAAGAGAGTTCCAGAAAAACATCTATTTCTGCTTAATTAACTATGCCAAAGCCTTTGACTATGTGGATCACAATAAACTGTGGAAAATTCTTCAAGAGATGGGAATACCAGACCACCTGACCTGCCTCTTGAGAAATCTGTATGCAGGTCAGGAAGCAACAGTTAGAACTGGACATGGAACAAGAGACTGGTTCCAAATAGGATAAGGACTATGTCAAGGCTGTATATTGTCACCCTGCTTATTTAACTTATATGCAGAGTACAGCATGAGACACGCTGGGCTAGAAGAAGCACAAGCTGTAATCAAGATTTCTGGGAGAAATATCAATAACCTCAGATATGCAGATGACACCACTCTTATGGCAGAAAGTGAAGAAGAACTAAAAAGCTTCTTGATGAAAGTGAAAGAGGAGAGTGAAAAAGTTGGCTTAAAGCTCAACATTCAGAAAACAAAGATCATGGCATCTGGTCCCATCACTTCATGCCAAATAGATGGAGAAGCCATGGAAACAATGGCTGACTTTATTATTATTATTATTTTTTTTTTTTGGGCTCCAAAATCACTGCAGATGGTGATTGCAGCCATGAAATTAAAAGACGCTTACTCCTTGGAAGGAAAGTTATGACCAACCTAGATAGCATATTGAAAAGCAGAGACATTACTTTGTCAATAAAGGTCCGTCTAGTCAAGGCTATGGTTTTTCCAGTAGTCATGTATGAATGTGAGAGTTGGACTATAAAGAAAGCTGAGTGCTGTTAGAATTGATGCTTTTGAACTGTGGTGTTGAAGAAGACTCTTGAGAGTCCCTTGGACTGCAAGGAGATTCAACCAGTCCACCCTGAAGGAGATCAGTCCTGGATGTTCATTAAAAGGACTGATGTTGAAGCTGAAACTCCAACACTTTGGCCACCTGATGCAAAGAGCTGACTCATTTGAAAAGACTCTGATGCTGGGAAAGATTGAGGACGGGAGGAGAAGGGACTGACAGGATGAAATGGTTGGATGGCATCACTGACTCAATGGACATGAGTTTGGGTAACTCCGGGAGTTGGTGATGGACAGGGAGGCTTGGCATGCTGCGGTTCATGGGATCACAAAGAGTTGGACATGACTGAATGACTGAGTTGAACTGAAAGGCAATTTACTGGAGAAAGGAGAGTCTTTTCTACAAATTCTGTGGCTGTAAGTAGATATATACAAGCAAAAAAAAAAAAAAAAGAAACTCCACCCTTACTTCATGCCATACCAAATATTAACCCAAAGTGGGTCACAAACCTAAACATAAAACACAAAACTATAAAACTTTTATTAAACAGGGGATAAAATCTGCTTGCTGTTAGGTTTGGTGATAAACTTTTAGATACAATATCAAAACACTCTGAAAGAATAAAGCTGATAAGTTGAATTTTATTAGAATTTAACACTTTTCCTTCATTAAAGATACTATGAAGAATCCAAGAAACTCAAACTGGTTATTTAAAAATTGAACAAATAACCAAAGATAAATGAGAAATTTAAAAATTCATCTGAGAACACTATGAATTATTTTATGTGAAGAAAGCCAAAAATATTAAACAAATTGAAAATTTCTTAGAAAAAATATAACTTAGCCAGAAGACACTCAAGAGAAATATTAGTTTAAAATACTAGGCAAAAACTGTTCTAGAACTAAATTCTATGACAAAGTTAAGGGAAAATCTACACTTAACATTTTACAAGCTGTCACAGAATATTCCTTAGGAGGGGACTTCCCTGGTGGTCCAGGGGTTAAGAATCCACCCGTCAATGCAGAGAACACAGGTTCGATCCCTGGTCTGGGAAGATTCCACATGCTGGGGGCAACTAAACCTGTGTGCCGCAACTACTGGGCCCAAACATGCTCTAGAGCCTGTGCTCTTCAATAAGAGAGGCCACTGCAACAGAAACCTGAGCACTGCAATGAAGAGCAACTCCCTGCCTGCTACAACTAGAGAAAGCCCTCTCAAAGCAACGAAGAGTCAAGTACAGTCAAAAATAAAGAAGAAATTAAAAAAAGAATATACCATAGGGAGAAAATTTGTCAAAAGCATTTGTGATATTTAGAATAATCTTGATCCACAATTAGACAAAGACCTGAAAACAAAAAATTATAGGTACAACTTATTTATTCATTTATTGTTACATTTCACTAGCATCTACCATGTAGCACCAGACACTGTCCTGAAGCTCAGGATACATCAAGGAACAGAACAGGTGAAGAATTCTGTCCACATGGAGCTCCCTTTGTAAAAGGGAGAAATAAAGTAATAATTAATATAATAAGGGAGTAGGTGTCTTAGTGTATTGGATGATTAATGAAATGAATAAAACAAAGCAGATTAAAGTTTTATTGGGGTACTGTTGGCAAGTGGGGGTTTCTTTGCAATTTAAACTTAGAGTGAACTTTAAAAATGACTTTTTGATATGGCTTGAAGGGAGTGAGGGTAAGACATGCATTTATGTGAAGGAAGAGCACCCAAGCTGAGGAAACAGTCACTCCAGAGGCTCCCGGGTTGGGTCCTGCCCAGCACAGACTAGGAAGAATTAGTCCAGGGTCTACAACAGAGTAAGAGAGAGTATAGAGATGATCACGTGGGGCCTTCTCAGCATCACACGACAGGGGCTCTTACTCTACATGAGATCATCTGGCTTTTCCTGGGTTTGAGCCAAGGAGTGATAGACTGATTTTTTAGTAAGGTTAATTTATTACGAACTGACAGTAGGAAACCATGGTGTGAATAAGGGGACCGTTAGGAGGCTCTTAGAGTAATACAGGTCAGAGAGAATGTTTGCTTGATGAAGGACACTAGCTGTAAGGATGGTTAGAAATGGTTGAATTTTGGCTTGTTTTAAACCTGGAGCCCCCAGGATGTGCTTATGTCTAATGAAATAAAGAGATGACTCCAAATTTTTCAGTGTGAACAAGCAGAAGTTGTCATACAAAATGGAAACAAGAAAGGTTATTGGTGGAGCAGCTTGTAGGAGGCAAGATGAGGAGTGAGGGCTGTCTTGACCATATTGAGTTTGTGATCTATTAGATATCCTAGTGTGCATGTTGTTTGGGCTACTGGGTAAACACATGGAATTCAGGAGAGTGTGTGGGCTGGGGAGAGGAAAAAAGAGTCATTAACTTTGAATGGAAGTTCTGTGTCTCTATGAGGTTATTCAGAGAGTTAGTGTAGAGAGAATGTGAGAGAAGTACAGATAGGCATTCTAATAGGAAGAAAAGCAGGGCTGGTGGGAGGGGTGGACGAAGAGTGATCCTTGGAGCTGGCAGAGCATCAAGAATGAATGACACGCTAAACAACGCAATGAAAAAGTGTAGCCAAGAGGAGTCGCTGGTCCAGTGAGTCAAACAAGACTGATTACACAAAATGAACATAGAAACTTGACATTGCACTGGCAATGTTGCTGATGACCTTTACCAGCACATCGTTACAGACACAAAAGTCTTAAACTTAAGTAAACTGAAGCCAAGAATATTCAGCAGATGTCATGACTATATTGGGTTTATCCTAGGAGAGAAGAGAGAACAGGAGAGGTGAGTCATTCTGCCATCCACCTCTGCCTCCTATTATGAAACACCTGAATGTCCACCATATGAGAAGTTCTTGAACCGCATTAACCACATGCTGGTCTGTTTGATCCACCTGGGTCCCTGCAGAAAACCTTGCATTAACCCCCTGTTGCCTCCCAGAGGAAGTCCAGGCTCCTACCATGCTGTGTAGGCTGTTCATTCTCTGCCCTTGTCCTCTTCTGCAGGCTTGCTTTTTATGATTCTTTGACCCCATGTGCACCCAATGAACCAGCCGTACTGAATTACTTGGACTTCTCCAACTTGAGGAGGGCATTAGGTTGGGCCTTCACATTATTACATGTTCTTATGGATGAGACATTTGCTGTTCAAGGAACACCCAATTCTCCTCATGTTACCCACTCCCTTTCAGTGACAGGAGGGACAATTGTGTCCCTATTTTTGGGAGACAGGCTCTGAGCAGAAGTGACCTATTATCTTAGACTCTTTGCAGACTGGCTCTGTGTTGGAGAACTCTTTTCATGTTCGCTGCACATTTACAGTCCTGCCTTGCTTGACCTTCACTTCCTCTTTGCACAACCCTGGAGGGTCAGCCAGGCAAGAAACTTAGGGTCCTCTCAGGCCATTTCTAAGAATGCATCCAGCCCCCTGGCACCAGCAGCCTCCTCTGGGGGTGAGAGGGAAGCTGCCTTTCTCATGACTACCACTGTTCTTGGGAGCAGGGACAGTAGGAGAGCAATTTAAAATGCCGCAGCACTGTTTGACGCAGCACAGTGCTTCTTTCTTCATTAAGATTCCCCTGGTTGTAACAAGTTAGAGACTAGATTCCAGAGGTCTGCAAATGTTGATTCTGGCAGTTTTGTAAGCTCGTTATTTGTTTTTATGGAGGAAGAAAGATCTGGAGTTTCCTACTCTGCCATTTTCAGTGATGTCTAATATATTTCAAATCTCACATATACCCAATTTGGTTTACTAACACTATTTTACAAATATTATGATCATTGAAATATTTAGCAATTCTCTTTGTTTGAATTTCCCTCCCTTTATCCTTCATTCCCAGTACTACACTCTTTGCTCATATGTAGATCTCCTGCTAAAATACTCAACACATGTCCTTTAAGACACTAGATGTACATTTGTTTACAAATATATTGATCTTCAAGAATGTAGTCATCTTTTGTGGCATCAACAAAATTAACAGAGTTCTGTATTTCTTTTCCCACCGAGTGGCTGGAGCTTTAATTCATTAAAGATTTCTGACACTTTGTGGTAGGGCCTTTGACTTGGCTCAATCATTGTTCTTGATCCTGGAAAATCACATCCACCTTGGATCATGTTCCTACCCACAGCACTTTTTTTTTTTTTTTCTGGTTCAGAGCAGGGACTGTAGTCCCAGTGATATTTCCTATATCTATCTCAGAACTCTCTTGGGAAACCAAGAATTCTCAAAATTCATGTACAGAGAGTCAGCTCCCAGTCTGACACAGAATCACTTTGATAATGTGCACACACACACACACACACACACACGCATACACACACAAGTTCACACATACATACCATCTTTGTTTTACATATCATTAATCTTCAATTTCTACCTCATAAATAGTTATTGGATTCCAGTGACAGGCAGGGAGACAAGACAAACATCATCTTCTTACTGCAGAAGAACGTGAGTTGAGATTTATCATAGAGGTTACGCTGTCATCAAGCAAAGTTCCCTGACTGATTTGGGACATAGCTGAAACTTCATGAGAGGAGGGATGAAGGGTGAGTCAGGTTGCTGAGGAAAGCACGAGGTCCTCAGGTTCCGCGGATGAGCCTGCAAATACCATCTGGAATCAGATATGAAAGTTGTCCTAGGTTGTGCCAAGGAGATTGGGGGAGAACTGGCAGCTCTGTGGAGGGAGAGGGTGGAGTTCGGCTGGGAGAAGCTCAAGGCCAAGACAGAAGAGAGGTCCTTGCCGTTGCACAGCTGAGAAGAGTGGAGGGCAGCTGCGGACATGACAGAACACAGGATGCAGGCTGAGGCGCCCCGGGAGGTTAGGGCTGCAGAAAGATGCCAGCAACTGGAAATTGCAGACCCATCATGGCCAGAGGTGTATATTAAACGGTGTCCATGATACAGTGTGAAATTGCCAAATTTCACCCCTTCCCCGGGATATACCATCAACCCCACCATCATGATAGGCAACATTCTCGTAGGATGAGACATTCAAGGCTGGTGAGAATGGATCTCAGATTGATCCACTGACACTGATGCTGTTGAATGTGAGTGCCCTGCTGGCAGCTGAAAGGAGGAGGATGAGAAGCCTCACTACCTACCCTCCAGGTGACAGCGAAGTGGGGAAGCAGCTTTCTAATGTGAAGTTTCCCAAGAACAAGTATAGTATTCTGTAGCCCAGGAGGCTCCAGAGCAGGGTCTTGACCGTGGTAACTTGTGTCTTTTCCTTTCTTTACTTGGTCAGACCACAAAATAGCATGCAAACTTAATTTCCTTAGCTAATTATGCATGCAATTTTTCTACATTATACTTTCTATGACTTTCCAGGGTCTTGGAAACAACTTAGAAAAATTAGGCCATAAAATCGACAAATGAGATTTTAAATGACTAGTTTTCCTTTTGTAGCTATAATGAGTCACAATTAGATAAAAATGTCATTTTACATTTCAGTCCCTGCTGGTACCACTAAGAGCTATTTTTCTTTTCCTCTGTGGATTTGTCATCAATTGTAGAAAAGAAAGGATACAGTGGTTTGGCTCCAGGAAAGAAGGTAATGTATATAGAAGAAAATGCACAGGCAATTTAAACCCAGCTGTTCTGAATCTGGAATACTTCAGTGTGGGGACAAATGATTTGCAGTCACTGAAGTCTCAAATTTCAATCCATTACAGCAGAACAAGAGTGAGCTTCGAGCAAACTAGAATTCTGCCAAAGCATTTGTAATGCTGGGCATAGCCACGTTCCCAGAACACAATTGCAACTTCGTAAGTAATTCTTTCTTGTATGGATCTTAATTGAGACGATTTTTCTGAAAAAAGTCAATGCTTTTAAAGTCAAGAAAGAAAAATGGTAGTTGAAAAAGTTCAGGAGTAGTAGGAATGTTAAACATGGAAAAGTAAGCCAAAGTCAAAATCAGGGTGTGATCAAAGCTTAAAAATGTTCAAAATCTTTGGGGCAGCATGTCTGGGTTATCTGAATGCCAGATCACTTCCAACCAAGTAGCCAAAGCCATCTCATAAAGCACCCTCCTGTACCCTCCCTGTGTTTGCAAAGAGTTGGAGTGGCCAATTTAACCCAGACTCAGGTCCCAGTGGATGGGGACATATTGTCAGGTTTGTTAAGCAGAGTGAATGAGATTCCCACCATCAGAACTTGTTTATAAACTGGTGCAGATGAGGAAAGAGCTAAGTATTTCAGAGATTTTGTGTATGACATGGAGGTGAGTCTGAACAGAGGGGAGGTAGCCCTAAGTAATATTTTCAGGACACACAGTAAAAATGTGTGGAAATGCCATGTGTAAGTTTCAGCTTTACTAACTGCTTGCCTTTTAGACCTAAGGCCAGCTGATCATTTCCCCTGAGCCTCAGTTTGACCATATGTGAAGTGGGGAGAACAGTGTCCAGCATGTGCTTCCTGGGCTATAGGTGTTCCCTGGGCTGATGTGTTTATCCATGGCATGTTCTGATGGGGTCTTCCACACCAGTTCTAGAAAAACTATGGCACATAGGATGCTGGCCCCTTTTTCCCGTAGGGTTTAGACTTCCATTGAGTGAGGAAAGCAGAAAATGGACAGGAAAACAAGTAAGTGCTTAAAATAGTCTCAGAAGTGACTTGTGGGAAATAGACATGTGCTGAACCAGTGGGAAGAACGTGTAAGTAGAGGGAACAGTGATGCCAAAGGCCTGAGGCGGGAGTCAAAGAACCACTGATAGCTTAGAACAGTGTTCTCACTCTGCAACTGCCTCAGCCATCCCTTGGGGTCTGGTGAGAACATCAGGTGCTAGACCCTGGCTCAGAGGTCTGAGACCAAGAATCTGCATTTCCAATTCCATTGATGGTGCTGATGCTGCTGGTCTGGGCTCACATTTTGAGACGTGAAGGGTTAGAGGGACAAATAGATATGGAGATGGGGACCAGGGCAGGTGGAACCTGAAGGGAGGTGGCCTTGAGTGGTACAGGGTTTGGATTTTACTGATTGAAATGGAAGCTGTTAGCAAGATGGCTCTGGTGCTTTGTGGAGGCTGGCCCTTAGAGTGGAAGCAGGGGTCGAGGTGGGGATGTTTGGGCCAAGCCAGCTATATGGATGGTTTGAACTTTTGGGAACTGTGCAGAAGGCCATTTTAGAGTTATATGTTGGAGGTAGAGATGTAGGATTTGCTGATGGATGGGATCTGGGGTGTGAAGGGAGAAAAGGAAGGAGAAAAGGAGCAACCTACAACTGGTCAAATGTAAGTGAAGACATTGGCAGACACACGAGGGGAAGGGGTGGGGTAGGCCAGCTGTGGTATAGAAGAGCAGCCACGCAGACTCACTGCAGAGTGAGGCCACCAAGCAAATCAGGCTAAGCTATCAGAGGCTGGGGCTAGGGCCTCTCTCCAAGATCTCTGCCTACAGGGGGAAGGTCTTCTGGAGGGCTCTGGTTGACAAGTTAGTCCTTTAGTGTGGTTCACTGATGGGTCAAACTCTGCCCGTTTCTGTAATATTCCCTCCCCACTTCAGAATACTATCTGGAAATCAGTACTCTGGTGGGTCTCTCTAATGCTCACCCTTGGAGACCACTGGGGAAAGGTTTAAGAAGGATGGTGTGACGTCAAGGCAAAACAATGGTGTTTAGAATACAGATGTGGGCTTCTCTCTTTATTTCCTCCTTTGAGACTGCAGGCATTATTACTTCATGTCTCTGTGTCTTCATTTTCTTATTTGAAAAAAACAAAACAAAACAAAACAAAACAAAAAAAACAGGAGATGTTCATGTCCATTTATTTACAAGTTTTTAAAGGTGGCATGATAGAGCGTGTGGAGGTTTAGTCAGTCTAAAAGTCTATGCGAAAATAGATAGTTTGTTATTATCGCCATACTGGGAGGTTGTGAAAGAGCTTAATGAATTGTGGATTATTCCATAAGTGGAAGAGGTTGCTCTGTGTTTATAAAATGTTTGAGTCAGTTCATGAGTTCTGGCTCTGGGCGGTGCCTGGGTTTCACAGCTCACACGTCTTGTCAGACAGATTGTCTGGTATATTTGAGTGTCTGCCATGGGTGATGAGTAGCTTTTGGAGGGTAGAACAAGGCTATCGTGAATTTCAGATTCTTCTGATTTCGCCAGGATATTTCCTGACCACTATAAAAAGAGGTAGTTCTAGATACAAAGATGCTCTGATTTTTATATGACCTTGGCATTCCAGGAAACACCCACCAAATGAAGACAAGAACTTTGGTAGAGGGTGTGTACGGTCTTTGTTGGTTCAATGGCTATAATTCTGGATACAGATTATCCAAACCTGCAAATAATTTTAGAATTGTATTTGTAAGGATAATGCAGTGAAAGAAAGTCAAAGTGTTATTTGCCCAGTCCTGTCCGACTCTGCGACCCCATGGACTGTAACCTGCCAGGCTCCTCTGTCCATGGGATTTCCCAGGAAAGAATACTGGAGTGGGTCGCCATTTCCTTCCTCAGGGAATCTCCCTGATCCAGGTATAGGACCCAGGTCACCTGGATTGCAGGAAAGCCACCAGAGAATCGCCAGGATAATGTGGTGGTATGTGAAACCTCACTGGGCTTGGGAAATGAAAGAATCATGAGCACTATGAATTTACTGTTTCTTTTTTATAGAATGGCCTTTTGGACTCTGTGGGAGAGGGAGAGGGTGGGATGGGTTGGCAGAGTGGCAATGTAACATGTGTGATATCATAAGCGAAACGAATTGCCAGTCCAGGTTTGATGCAGGATGCAGGATGCTAGGGACTGATGCACAGGGATAATCCAGAGAGAGGGTGTGGGGCGGGAGGGTGGAGGTGGGGGTCGGGATTGGGAGTTCATGTACACTCATGGCTAATTCATGTCAATGTGTAACAAAACGAATACAGTATTGTAAAGCAAAACAAACTAAAAAATAAAAATTAATTTCAGATGAATGGATAAGAAAGCTGTGGTACATATACACAATGGAGTATTACTCAGCTATTAAAAAGAATACATTTGAATCAGTTTTAATGAGGTGGATGACGCTGGAGCCGATTATACAGAGTGAAGTAAGCCAGAAAGAAAAACATCAATACAGTATACTTACACATATATATGGAATTTAGAATGATGGTAATGATAAACCTGTACGCAAGACAGCAAAAGAGACACAGTTGTATAGAATGGCCTTTTGGACTCTGTGGGAGAGGGAGAGGGTGGGATGGGTTGGCAGAGTGGCAATGTAACATGTGTGATATCATAAGCGAAACGAATTGCCAGTCCAGGTTTGATGCAGGATGCAGGATGCTAGGGACTGATGCACAGGGATAATCCAGAGAGAGGGTGTGGGGCGGGAGGGTGGAGGTGGGGGTCGGGATTGGGAGTTCATGTACACTCATGGCTAATTCATGTCAATGTGTAACAAAACGAATACAGTATTGTAAAGCAAAACAAACTAAAAAATAAAAATTAATTAAAAAAAAAAGAAAGATATTTACTTTACAAAGATGTGCTGGTTTCCGCCATATGTCCACATGAATCAACCATAGGTATGCATATATCCCCTCCCTCCTGAACCTCCCTCTTACCTCCCACCTGATCTCACCCCTCTACTTTGTCACAGAGCACCCTGCTGAGCTTCCTGCATCACATGGCAAACTCTTACTGGCTATTTATTTTACACATGGTCGTGTACATGTTTCAATGCTCCTCTCTCAATTTGTCTCACCCTCTCCTTTCCTGGCTGGGTCCATAAGTCTGTTATCTATGTCTGCATCTCCATTGCTCCCCTCCAGGTTTATCAACCTACTCTGTAGGTTCATCACTGCCATTTTTCTAGATTCCATATATATGTGTTAATATACAATATTTTTTTTTCTTTCTGACCTACTTCATTCTGTATAACAGACTCTAGGTTCATCCATCATTAACTGTTTCTTATGGAGGAATCAAGTCTGATGGTAAGTCAGGGAGACACACAGGTTATATCCTGCCTGATGCCCCAGGACACCAACATTCACCACCCCTGCCTTCTGTGAGTCTTCTTAGGAAATTCCTGTTTCTCTACAGCTGACTCTTCTCAGAGAGACTGCAAATATTTACCATCTACCATCATGACAACCACCTTTTACTGAAACCATATGCTTGTGGGGCTCACTCTGATGACCTTTCCCCCTCCTATCTGTAGTCCTAGCAATAACCTTTGAGCCAGGAGTTAGCACCAACTGTCTTCCACAGCTGAGCACACAGAAGCTCAAAGAAGTAGACCACTTGCTCCAGGTCCATCACCAGAAAGAGATGGGAGCAGCATTCAGCTCTCCCAATCAGACCTCTGTGATCCCCAGTGGGATATGGGTGAAACATTCCTTCTGTTTGTTTTCCATTTAAACTTTGCTACTTTGGCAATATGCAAGATTTTGTTTTATGATTTCTATCTTTTGAAAAACACTTGAAAAGGCATTTCCCAGTGCTTACAGAATACATCATTTTAAAAATCACATGGTTGTTAAAATTACTCAATTACTTTTTATAACCAGACTTCACAATAATGTTAGAAATGTTCTAGCAGATTTTCATAGATTATTTTTGAGTTTCATAAGCATGTGCTACAATCATGTTCAGTAAATGAAACCAGCAGAAAATTATTTGATGTAGCTCTGCTAAACGGAGAACTCCACACTCCTTCCACAGGACCAGGTGCCTTTTAGAGTGTAAAACACAAGACTTCCCGTGGAGAGACTGGATTCAGTTTTCCATTCTTGAACAGATCATTTCTGTTCAAAGACAATGTGAACCAGAGATCTCGTAAGATGTGCTTTGCTGAGTGGAAGACTGTTCTCAATGAAGAGGCTGTGGATGCCAGTCTCCAACTTCTTCACCCAAGAGCTCCATCAGTGGAGATGGGAAACTATGGTGGGCTTTCATCAAGGGAAGGGGGTGGCACAAAAGAGTGAAGTTTGAGCAAAATTTCTTACAATTACAGTTTGGAGTGTGTATATGTGTGTGTGAGTGTGTGCATAGATACACCATTCATATACATAAAAACATAGATATATATTGGATATGTCTGTGCATACACACACATGTGTGTATGTCTAGATGGAACATTATGGTTTTCTTTATAAGACTTCTGTTGAATCAGGATAAGCACTCATGCTTTGTTCACCTTTTCCCTTAACATCTAGTAGGGTGCTTGGCTCAGTGCGAGTTTTCCATAAAGAGTGAGGAAATGAATGAACAAATGAATAAAACTTGCACATTAAAATAAGATTTTATCTGGTTATGAAACATATATCAAGGGTTTATAGTTTACAGTCTCTGAATGCAGTTGAGTGGGACCATTAGAGGCTAAAGGAAAGAGAGGAGAAAGGGTTAATGATGCCCTCCAAGGCTTGCAATTTGACATTTCCACTTTGTTCTTGGACAGCTACATCTCCACCTGCCATCAACCTGCTCAAAAACAAAAGATACACACTTGAGTTGTTGTCTGCCATGAGTGTACTCTGCTGATGCTGGGCCTGTAGTTAGTAAAGATCTGTTTCCCATGTTACCTTGGGCAGATAACATTGTCTTTTTGAGTGTTTTGATTGATATCTCACACACACACACACACACACACACACACACACACACAAGTTAAGAGCTTGGTTGATCCCTTTTGGTACCTGAGGAATTTAATTGACTATGAAATCCACTGACATGTGACATCAGAATGATTTTTCAGAAGGATTGGATATTCCCTGGCTTTCCCTGGTGAATAGAAGAAATAAAAAGATCACCATCTTAGTTTGATAGGGTTCTACCTGCTATTAATAGCAGCCACATTTTATACTGGCTTTGCCAGTTGGAGCCCAAACTGCTACCATTTTCCATTGGAGAGACTTCAACCATCTAGTTGATTATACTTTATTTTCTTTGGAAATTTCTTCTGCAGTAAAGCCCATTTCAAGTTGCCAGAGACCATGCCAAGAAAATATTCTCCAGGCTTCATTCTTCTTTGTTGTATCCCTGAAGCTCAGATTCCATAATTTATCCCTGAGTACCAGCATCAGGTCCGGGACTGGCTTCCACACTGAGTGCATGTGGCACCTGAGGATGTCTGCACAGCTGCCCATCCAGGCACCGCCCCACAGTTCTTTCAGGAAGCAGTCCAAGCTTAGGTCCAAGACTCCTCCATCATCCACGTCTACAAACTCCAGAGCAATACCTCCAACCTGACCTTGGCACGGCTCTGGTGCTTCAGTCTCCAGCTTCATGAGAGATGACATTTCCATACAGTAATATATAGCACAACATCTGAAATCACCAGGGTAACTAAAACAAAAAGGGAAAAGTGCTCATGGAGTTGAATGGACTTGAAAGACACTGAGGCCAGACTTGGGGACTGGGAACCACCCTTCTTTGCCTGATGAGTGAGGGCTGCCAGACCGCACACCAAGAAAGAGCAAAGGGCAGTGGGGGCCATATCACTGTTATGGCTTGAATTGGAGCATTTCATTTTTATTCTTCAGAATCTTGTTTGCAGGGTTGTCAGCCAGGGACTTGGTAGTGCTTCTGGATGAATAGATGGTGTCACTCCTTTCTTTTTAGGGACTAGATTGTAGCTTCTTCATATGGGGATGGAAAATGTGTAAATGAGACCAGTCCAGTAAGGAAGAGTGAGCTAATAGGCTCAGCCTGTCACCCCCAGAGACCCCCAGTGGCCCCTCTGAAGTAACTCACCCAAATCCATCTCCACCCTACCTTTCTCCCTCCTCTCTCTTCCTGGACATCTGCAGAGGGCTGTGTTCCTTCCTCCAGGGCCTGCAGCTGAGTTAGGTCCAGAGGAAGGCAGAGGCCAGCTGAGAAGCCTGAGAAGCAGCCAAGCCTCAGAGAATCACAATGCCTGCCCTAGCTTGCTTTGGATGTTTCTGGCTACTTGACATTGAGCAAGGGCATTCCTCCCAGAATCTCTTTTCCTCATAAAATAGGGAGGATAGAAGCTTATAAGGACTTAGTGAGAATGTGCCTAGGTGATCTCACAGGTAACTGCGTGTAGTTGTTACCCAATATATGGCATCTCTGCTGTTAGAGAACACACATATATGCACACAAATACATGCACACGTCAATGTGATCTTGTGTATATGCACATATGCACTCACATATATGTACATATCCACACGTGTGTGCATACATGCACACACATGTGCACTTGTGTATACACACGCACGTTTGTGTATACACATGCATGGATAGGCGTGCATACGTGTATGTGCACATGTGTGTGTATATGTGCAAGTGCATGTGAGCACACAGAATAAATCTGTAAGGAAGGAACCAAAAGTGGTTCCACTTTTAAATTATCCTAGTTCTAAAAACAAGAAAGATGTCTTCTTTCTGGGCAGCAGGGGGACAGCGAAGTTTGCACAGCTGAGATCCTGTGATGTAGGCAGGTCGAGGGTGGTGGTGGGGAGGAAAAGAAGGAAAGGAGGTATGTGGGGCCTGCCTGAGAGCAGGAATCCCTCATGGCTGGTGCCCTTCTGTCTGCTCCCCTCTTCCAGGCTGCAGCTGCTCAGTACCTACTGTAGGGTCAACCTGCTCCCGACACAGAGGTGGGAAAGGAGTCAGGTCCTATTTGTCACACTCAATCTCACCCATGTCTTGGTTCCAGAACTCAGCTTCTCTTGGGTTGCTCTATTTTGGTAAACTACTCAGTGTTTCATCTTTCTAGGACGCCCAGGAACTCCTCACTGCATCCTTTCCTGCTCCCTGGCTCCCAGCTGGCTCTGCCCCAGCCTCCCCAGTCCCTCTATGTGCCTGGGCTGGCATATGTTTTCTCACTTACAGGCAGAAAGTGAGCTTGAGCCCCTTTCTAGAAAAAGAAGAATGAAACAAGAGTAAAAGAGTGAAGACATAAGTGTTGTCTGATGTGTGGAAGGAGCAGAGGGACTCACGCTGACACACAAATGACGATGCTGTCTACCAGCAGGAGTATTCAGAAGCTTAAATGAAGCAATTCAAGCATTTCCCACACTGCCTGACACACATCAGGAAATGCGAGTGTTAAAAATTAGTGCTTAGTGCTTAGTCACTTTGCTCAGTCATGCCCGACTCTCTGCAGCCTCATGGACTGTAGGCCACCAGGTAACTCTGTCCATGGAATTTTCCAGGCCAGAATACTGGAGTGGGTTGCCATTTCCTGTTCCAAGGGATCTTCCCGAGCCAGGGATCGAAACCACGTCTCTCACGTCTCCTGCATTGGCAGGCAGATTCTTCACCACTAACGCCAGCTGGGAAGCCACGTTTCCATGATGCTGAAGAACTGCTGGGGTCAATATTTTTGACTGTTGTAAATTAGAAGGAGATGCCTTAGCCATACAGTGTTTCAAAGGTGGTGATTTTGAGGTGGGCGCCATTTTCCAGGTCCAAAGGGAAACCAGTTTGGGAAGGAACAAAAGCACTTTCTCTTGTGATTGATGGAAGAACGTGAAGTAGAGCCGTTTCCTGGCAACAAAAGCTAGGATTGTGTAGCATGGTGCCTAAGGCCATGGCTCTTGCAGTAACTAAGGGAAGAGCCACTAGAAGGGGTGGGTCTGATATCGTGGTATCGTGCAAGCAACAGCAACTTAAGCTGGAGCCATGTACTGACTCTAGGAAGAATGGACAGCTGATCACACAGCCACCAAGGCTGTCCCAAGTAAGGCACTTGCGTAAGCCATCACCAGTCAAACCATCTGCGATGCTTCCTCATCTCTGTAAAACCTCTCCCCAGCTTCTCTTGGGGGATGGTTGTAACCACCTTTGGTTTGGTGCTGCCATTTGGAATGGACGCGTGCTCAGATAAACACTTGGGAATTTTCATATGCTTCAGTTTATCTTTCAACACTGAATGAGAAAAAAGCAGTGAGGAGCTGGCAGAAGTGACCTTGCCCTAACTCCCAGTAAGCTGTACGAAATGCCAAGTGACAGAAGCCTGAGGCTGGTCAGCAGTGTTCTTCCCTGCAGGTTCCCTCGGCTCTTGGCTTGGGTACTGGGGCAGTGTTTCGGTGGGGCTGGCACTACCCTAATTCAGTGAAGAGCAGCTCCCCCAGCTTTTTATCCATTACCCAGTCTTTTTGTTCATCTTCATGCACAGAGGAAATTTGAAGTCCACATCTGTCCTCATGAAGTGTCCCTGAGCATCTGATCATCTTGTCACAGCTGGTCACCCTTGTGATACCCCCTATAAGAGAGAGAAAGAGAAAGAGATTATGAGGAATTGGCTCCTGTAGTTAATTATGGAGGCTGAGGAGTGCCTTGATCTGCCCTTTATAAGCTGGAGACCCAGGAAAGCCAGTGATATAGTTTGAAAGCCTGAGAGTGAGTAGATTCCAGTCCAGGTCTGAAGTCTGAGAACCAGGAGTGCTGAGGGCAGGGGATCAATGCCCCAGCTCATTTAGTCAGGCAGAGGGTGAACTCAATCTTCCTCTGTCTTCCTGTTCTGTTCAGCCCCTCAGATGTGGATGATGCCATCCACAATGGGGATGCATTACTAGGTCTACTGATTCAAACATTGATCTCTTCTAGAAATACCCTCACTGACACATCCAGAAATAATATTTAAACAATTATCTGGGCATCCCTTAACCCAGTCAAGTTGACACATAAAATCAGCCATCATGTTAACTAATAAATACTCTCATCTTAAAGTAAGAGGAAGGGACTTTGCCTTGAATGGCACTTTAAAGAAGGAAGAGTTTTAAGGATGATTTAGACCTTTATGCTCATTCCCAAGGGGGAAATTGGTGTAGAGTGAGGTGTCATGGCTTTCTCAGGGTCAGGCACCCTGTCTGGGCACAGCTTAAACAAGAACTCATACTTCAGCTCTCAGCTCCATCCACTGGAAAACTGTAAAGCATATTCTTAAACATCACTCATGTGTTCCTTACAACACACTAGTGGAACATTTAGGACAATTTATTCTCATTCTATGGGCAGTAGGGCCTGGAGGACTTGAGTCATGGGCTCGCATCTTCATTTATAAGCTTAGCATGAAACAACAGAGCCTATTCCTTTAACTATTATTACTTTAAACTAGTTATATTTTCCTTAATTTAAAAATCATTGTCTTTCATTTTAATGTCATAATATATGGCTAAAACTTGAAGTTCTGTTACAGATTACCTCGTATCACAACTGTTTGAAATTATCCAATTGAATAAGTATGCAAAATGCCATTTATGTATCCCTAAAGCCAAAATATGGTTTCCATTGATTTGAAAAATGAAACATGTCCTTTAATTTGAGCTCGTGTGTGGAGTGTTAACATTCGCTTCATATTACATCTTGAGCTGTCCTTCTTGGAATTCTCTTTCTAGTAATGCTCAATCCAATTATTTATGGACCCTTTCTCAGTAGAGTCTTTTCAAAGTTTAATTGGAGCTGCAACTCTTAATGAATGAACTCATGGCTTCAAAGACTTTGGAAAATATGTAGTGAAGCCCAAATGGCAACTTAAAATAAACTTGATTAAATGACCGGCCAGAAACAAAGGGAGGGTCTGAAGGCCCTCTGGGCCACGGGGGCTGTGGAGGCATATGGGGACACACACACTAGGAAAAGTTTGTATTCAGGTTTTTATTCACATGGATCTGTCTAGTTCACATTGCTGTTGTTTAGTCACTAAGTCATGTCGGGCTCTTTTGTGACCCCATGGACTACAGCCCACCAGGCTTCTCTGTCCGTGGGATTTCCCAGGCAAGCATAGTGGAGTGGCTTGCCGTCTCCTTCTTCAGGGGATCTTCCTGAAACAGGGATTGAACCTGCATCTCCCTGAATTGGCAGGTGGCTTCTTTACCATTGAGCCACCAGGGAAGCCCTCCTAGTTCACATAGAGGAAGTGAAAACATGAACAAAAATATCATGAAGTGTCTTTCCTTGTCTCATGCACGCCATCCACAAAGGCCACGTCTACAGAGGACGTTACAGTTCACATACACGAACCCTCAGATTTTATAAATTAAGCATGAAAATCTGGAGGACAGAAGTTACCCAGTGAGGCTTTCCTCCTTCCAGGTGTCCTAGGTTCTGATACACTCTCCTTTCTCTTATATCCTGTATGTATCTTCTGTTCACATAAGGCCCACATCAGATTGAGAAAATAACAGTATTCAATCACTTTTTCTTGCTCCCTAGGATATATAATCCTATAAAACAGTTTTTGAGAGTTGGTAAAGAGGACTGAGACTGGAGGTGAACATGAGGAAGACTATGAGACTCAAAGTCTTTGAGTCAGCTTCTTCAGCTGTCATATGGTGATCAAATACCCACCTTGAGAAGAAAGGCAGGAGGATTGGAAAGATAGCCCTGCACTAATAGGAGAGGTCTGATGATTGGTTTTGCAGTTTTCTGGGCTTTAGGGAAAATAACTAAATAAAACAGTTATACAGGGCTGTTCCATCCCTGTTGGAGGACGTGAAAAGACTCAGAGAGCAACTTCACTTTCATCCATTTTGTGGTCAAGGATTCATTAACAGTCAGTGGTTCAGAACATATGCACTGGATCCAAACTGCCTGAGTTTAGATGTCGGCTCATCTAAACTTTAGGAAACCTACTTAACCTTGCTAAGCCTCAGTTTTTCTGTGGAATGGAGATAATAGCAGTGCTCATGTTGGTGGGTTTCCACGAGGAATCACATGAATTAATTCAAGTAGAGTGTTTAGGGCTTTCCTGGTAGCTTAGATGGTAAAGCGTCTGCCTACAATGCAGGAGACCCGGGTTCGATCCCTGGGTTGGAAAGATCCCTTGGAGAAGGAAGTGGCAACCCACTCCAGTATTCTTGCCTGGGAAATCTCATGGACTGAGGAGCCTGGTAGGCTACAGTTCATGGGGTCACAAAGAGTCAGACATGACTAAGTGACTTTACTTTCACTTTTCAGAGTGTTTAGAGCTCATGTGCTTAGACACATGCCAATAAATAGAATTAGTTGCAGTTGCATTTGTGTATGTTATGAAATAGCATGTCAGAATGTATATGCAGCTTTTGCTTCATTGGAAGTAGATTTAATGCCTATACCAAGCTCCACTTCCCTTTTCTTCTACACAGAGTAGTGACAATAGGATGAAGGCCAAATTTGCTTTTTTCAATATTTCACAAAAATGAATCTACCAATATAAAGTAGGGATGAATTTGTACATACTCTAGTCATTTAGCGGGTTTCCCAAGTGGCAGAGGTAAAGAATCCACTTGCCAATGCAGAGGCAGAAGAGACCGGATTCGATCCCTGGGGTCAGGAAGATCCCCTGGAGGAGGAAATGGAAACCCACTCCAGTGTTCTTGCGTGGAAAATTCCACGGACAGAGGATCCTGGGGGGTTATAGTCCATGGGGTTGCAAAGAGCCAGACATGACTGAGCACAGGACAGCAGGAGCAAGTTCACTTCAGTGATTTCAGATGAGGACATGGCGTGTGGCATGAGACTGAAAACTGATGTAGCTTCCCATCTGCACTAGAACAGCCTGCATGGGAGCAGGGGAGATGCTCCTATCCTTTCTCCAAAACCTTCTCAGTGTGGGTGCAGCGATTAGCTGAGCCACATATCAGGCCCAAGGCCACCCGAAGTAGAAGACCCATCAAACAAGCGGCTGGCAATCCCCCCTTCTTGCTCATCAGGCCTGGGCAGGGCTCCCACCACTCTCTGCCTCTGCACCTTCTACTTGATAGTAAGCTTGGAACTACATTTCTAGGTGTGAACCAACAGAGGAAGTCACCACTTTCTCTGTTAAAAACAGAAAAAGCACTTTAGTATAGAGGAAATGTTTCCATAAAAATAAACTCGTTAAAAAAAAAACTTGGGTGAAATATTGGAGTTTTTCAAGTTAAAGTTCTTAGTAGATTCAAGAAAAAAATTAAAATAAGCTGTAAGATGGATTCACCTATATAAGGGAAGATGAGATCCTAAAAAAATGAATGAAGCAGTGCAGAGCAAATTCAACACTGCGGAAAATACAATAATTGAGGTTAAGTATTAGAAGTTATTGAAGTTAAAACAAATTTTTAAAATGTGTTTTGAAAATAGAAATTATGTAAGATAGAAACATTAATGGTGGCCTAAAATTCTATACATATACTAATACATTTTGAAATTAAGGACTTGGAAAAATATCCTTAATTTCTCATATTATTCCCAAAGCTATAAGTATGATTGGTGGTGGTGGTTTAGTTGTTAAGTCATGTCAGACTCTTGCAACCCCATGGACTGTAGCCAGGCTCTGTCTATGGAATTTCCCAGGCAAGAATACTGGAGTGGGTTGCCATTTCCTTCTCCAATAATGTATAATTAAATTTTCTTAATATAATGGGAAGGATATTTTCCTCTGCTTCTCATCCTGAATAAGAACTGATACAATAAGTATAGTTTCAAATATTTAAAAAATGAAAGTTATTCACTAGTAGAATACTGAAAAGTTTTTTAATTTCTGAATTTCCTGAAAGGTAAATAAAAGCAAAAATATAATGTATGTAAAATAAAAACAAATCAGGAATAAATTTCCTTCCAAATATATTTTTCCTTCTAATAAATTTCCTTCCTACTGAATTTCCTTCTAAACACTTCACTGCTTGCCATTAGTTTTGGTATGTTGTTTTTATTTTTTATTCATCTCTAAGTCTTTTCTAATTTCCTTTGTGATTTCTTTTTGAACCATTGGTTGTTTAGGAATGGGTTATTTAATCCCCACACATCTGTGA
Source organism: Aepyceros melampus (assembly GCA_006408695.1). Taxonomy (NCBI): domain Eukaryota; kingdom Metazoa; phylum Chordata; class Mammalia; order Artiodactyla; family Bovidae; genus Aepyceros; species Aepyceros melampus. The sequence continues at coordinate 401,553 of SJXQ01007775.1, forward strand.
ATTTTCCAAATTTCCTTCTTTTACTGATTTCTAATTTAATTTCACTGTGGTTGAGAACATACTTGGTATGATTTAATTCCTTTTAAATTTTTTGATGCTTGTTTCATGGCCTCTGTGTTGGGGAATATCCCATGTGTCCTTGAGAAGAATGTATAATAGCTGTTGGTGGGTGGCTGCTGCTGCTGCTGCTACTGCTAAGTCGCTTCAGTCGTGTCCGACTCTGTGCGACCCCATAGATGGCAGCCCACTAGGCTCCTCTGTCTCTGGGATTCTCCAGGCAAGAATACTGGAGTGGGTTGCCATTTCCTTCTCCAATGCATGAAAGTGAAAAGCGAAAGTGAAGTCGCTCAATCGTGCCTGACTCTTAGCGACCCCATGGACTGCAGCCTACCAGGTTCCTCCGTCCATGGGATTTTCCAGGCAAGAGTGCTGGAGTAGGGTGCCACTGCCTTCTCCGGTTGGTGGGGGAGTGCTCCTTATATGCCTGTCAAGACTACAGTGATGATATTTTCTGTTTTCTTGTTGCTATTCTGACTAGCTGTTTTCTTCATTATTGAAAGTGGGGTGTTGAAGTTGCCAATGGTTGCTGCTGGATTGTCTCTTTCTGCCTTCATTGCTCTAAGTTTTGCTTCATCATCTTGAGACTCTGTTTTTAGGTGTATATGTATTATAATTGCTACATCTACTGATGGATTGATGCTTTTATCACTAAAAATGCTCTTGTTTCCAGTGAAAATTTTTGTCTTAAAATCTATTCATATAGGTACTCTAGCTTTCTTTCGATTATTGATTGTATGGTAGGTATTTCCTTATCCTTTTGTTTTCATCCCCTTTATGTCTTTCAGTCTAACGTGTGTCTCTTATACAGCATGTAAGTGAATCATCTGAAAAATCCATTCTGCCAATCTTTGCCTTTTGACTATAGACAGTTTTATCTATTAACACTGAATGATAATACTGAAGATAGGATTTAATTAAAAAATTTTTTTTAAAATTTTATATTGGGATATAGGTATAAACAATGTTTTGATAGTTTCAAGGGAGCAGTGAAAGGACTCAGCCATACATATACATGTATCCATTCTCCCCCAAACTCCCCTCCCATCCAGGCTCTCACATAACATTGAATAGAGTTCCATGTGCTACATACCAGGTCCTTGTAGGTTAGGTAGGATTTAATTTTGCCACGTTTTCTGTTTGTATTATGTCTTTTTTCTTCCTGTATTGTTTGTTTGAATCCTACCTTCTTTTGTGCTAAATAAATATTTTCTAGTGCACCTTTTAATTTTTCTTGCTGTTGCTTTTCTAAAAATTTTGAATTATTTTCTTGAGTTATTTTCCTAGTGGTTGATTTGGATCACAGTTGAATTCTTTAATTGAGTTTGATTAGTATTTGAAATTAATAGTAACAATTTTAAGAGTATACAAAAGTTATGCTCTAATGTATATTTGTTTAATCTCTCTTGCTTTGTATTATTATTGATATATAAAGACATCTTAACAAACCCATCAACAGAGTTCATATAATTATGACTTTATGCAGTTATTTTTAAAACAGAAAAAAACCCAGTTATTAACAAAAGTATTTTTGTATTGTGCTTTCTAATACCTATGTAGTGTTTTTAACCAGCATTCTTTATTTCTCTGTATATAACTGAGTTACTGTTTAGAGTCTTTTTATCTTAGCCTGAAGGACTCCCTTCTAGAACTAACATCCAAAAAATATATCATTATAGGGGACGGGAATGCAAAAGCAGGAAGTATCAAGAGATACCTGGAGTAACAGGCAAATTTGGCCTTGGAGTACAAAATGAAGGAAGGCAAATAAAGTCTAACAGAGCTTTTCCAAGAGAAAGCACTAGTCATAGCAAACACTCTCTTCCAACAACATAAGAGAAGACTCTACACATGGACCTCACCAGATGATCAATACCGAAATCAGATTAATTATATTCTTTGCAGTCAAAGATGGAGAAGCTCTATACAGTCAACAAATACAAGACCGGGAGCTGACTGTGGGTCAGATCATGAACTCCTTATTGCCAAATTCAGACTGAAATCAAAGAAAGTAGGGAAAATGCTAGATCATTCAGTATGACAAATCAAATCCTTTACGATTATACAGTGGAAGTGACAAACAGATCTGATAGGCAGAGTGCCTGATAAACTATGGACAGAGGTTTGTGATATTTTACAAGGGGCAGGAATCAAGACCATTCCCAAGAAAAAGAAATGCAAAAAGGCAAAATGGTGGTCTGAGGAGGCCTTACAAATAGCTGAGAAAAGAAGAGAAGCTAAAACCAAAGGAGAAATGGAAAGATACATTCATTTGAATGCAAAATTCCAAGGAATAGCATGGAAAGATAAGAAAGCCTTCCTCAGTGATCAATGCAAAGAAATAGAGAAAAACAATAGAATGGGAAAGACTAGAGATCTCTTCAAGAAAATTAGAGATACCAAGAGAATATGTCATGCAAAGATGGGCACAATAAAAGACAGAAATGGTATGACCTAACAGAAGCAGAAGGTACTAAGAAGAGGTGGCAAGAATACACAGAAAACTATACAAAAAAAAAAAAAAATTCTTCATGACCCAGATAATCATGATGATGTGATCATTTACCTTGAGTCAGACATCCTGGAATGTGAAGTCAAGTGGGCCTTAGGAAGCATCACTATGAACAAAGCTTGTGTAGGTGATGGAATTCCAGTTGAGCTATTTCAAATCCTACAAGATGATGCTGTGAAAGTGTTGCCCTCAATATGCCAGCAAATTTGGAAAACTCAGCAGTGGCCACAGGACTGGAAAAGGTCAGTTTTCACCGCAATCCCAATGAAAAGCAATGCCAAAGAATGCTCAAACTACCACACAATTGCACTCATCTCACACGCTAGCAAAGTAGTGCTCAAAATTCTCCAAGCCAGGCTTCAAGAGTACGTGAACCATGAGCTTCCAGATGTTCAAGCTGGTTTTAGAAAAAGCAGAGGAACCAGAGATCAAATTGCCAACATCCACTGGATCATCAAAAAAGCAAGAGAGTTCCAGAAAAACACTTACTTCTGTTTTATTGACTATGCCAAAGCTTTTAACTGTGTGGATCACAATAAATTGCGGAAAATTCTGAGAGAGATGGGAATACCAGACCACCTGACCTGCCTCTTGAGAAACCTGTATGCAGGTCAGGAAGCAACAGTTAGAACTGGACATGGAACAACAGACTGGTTCCAAATAGGAAAAGGAGTATGTCAAGGTTGTATATTATCACCCTGCTTATTTAACTTATATGCAGAGTACATCATGCAAAATGCCAGGCTAGATGAAGCACAAGCTGGAATCAAGATTTCTGGGAGAAATATCAATAACCTCAGATATGCAGATGACACCACCCTTGTGGCAGAAAGCAAAGTAGAACTAAAAAGCCCCTTGATGAAAGTGAAAGAGGAGAGTGAATAAGTTGGCTTGAAACTCAATAATCAGAAAACGAAGATCATGGCATCTGGTCCCATCACTTCATGGCAAAGAGATGGGGAACAGTGGAAACAATGGCACACTTAATTTTTGGGGGTTCCAAAATCACTGTAGATGGTGACTGCAGCCATGAAATTAAAAGACCCTTGCTCCTTGGAAGAAAAGCTATGACCAACCTAGACAGCATATTTAAAAGCAGAAACATTACTTTTGCCAACAAAAATCTGTCTAGTCAAAGCTATGGTTTTTCCAGTAATCATGTATGGGTGTGACAGTTGTACTATAAAGAAAGCTGAGTGGCAAAGAATTGATGCTTTTGCACTGTGGTATTGGAGAAGACTCTTGGGAGTCCCTTGGACTGCAAGGAGATCCAGCCAGTCAATCCTGAGGGAAATCAGTCCTGAGTATTCCTTGGAAAGACTGATGCTGAAGCTGAAACTCCAAGACTTTGGCCACCTGATGCAAAGAACTGACTCATTAAAAAAGATCCTGATGCTGGTAAAGATTGAAGGTGGGAGGAGAAGAGAATGACAGAGGATGAGATGGTTGGATGGCATCACTGACTCAATGGACATGAGTCTGAGTAAACTCTGGGAGTTGGTGATGGACAGGGAGGCCTGGCGTGCTGCAGTCCATGGGGTCCCAAAGAGTTGGACACGACTGAGCAACTGAACTGAACTGAACTGAAGGACTCCCTTAGGGATGTGAAAGCAACACATTCTCTCACTTTTTGTTCATCTGGAAAGGTTTTACTTTCTTTGTTTTTAAAGAATATTTAGCTAGATAGAGCTCTGGGTCGGCAGTCTTTTCCTTACATTTTGCAGATATCATCCCACTGTGTTCTCCCCTCCATTTTCTGCATGAGAAATTGGCTGTTCATCCTGTTGAGATGCCTCCTCCATGGCAAATCCCCACTCTCTGGCTGCTCTCAAGGGTCTCTCTTTGTCTTTGAGATTTTTCCAGTTTGGTGTGGCATGTATAGGTTTATGGGCTTCCCTGGTGGCTCAGATGGTAAAGTGTCTGCCTGCAATGCGGAAGACCTGGGTTTGATCCCTGGGTGAGGAAGATCCCCTGGAGAAGGAAATTCAACCTACTCCAGTACTCTTGCCTGGAAAATTCCATGGACAGAGAAGCCTTGTAGGCTACAGTCCATGAGGTCGCAAAGAGTCGGACACAACTGAGTGACTTCACTTTTAAGTTTATTTTACTTACAGTTTGTTGAACTTGTTGTATATGTAGATTAATATTTTTGATAAAATTTGGGAATTTTTGACCATTATTTCTTCAAATATTTTCCTACTCTTTTCTCTCTCCCCTCTTCTTCTGCTCCTCAGACTGAATAATCTTAATTGAGCTATCTTCAAGTTTGCTGATTATTATCTTCAAGTTTGCTGATTATTATTCTTTCTGATGGTTCAGTTCTACTAGTGAATTTTTTGTTTTGATATTGTATTTTTCAGTGGGCTTCCCCAGAGGCTCAGCAGTAAAGAATCTGCCCGCAATGCAGGAGACCTGTGTTTGATTTCTGGGTTGGGAAGTTTCCTCAGAGAAGGAAATGGCAACCCACTCCAGTATTCTTGCCTGAAAAATCCCATGGGCAGAGAAGCCTGGTGAGCTATAATCCATGGGGTTGCAAAGAGCCGCATACAACTGAAGTGACTGCCATACAACAAGGCACTTTTCAGCTCCAGAATTTCATTCCTTTTTATAATTTTGATCTCCTTATTGTCATTCTGTATGTGATGTCTCTTGGTAAGACATCATTGTCATGCTTTTCTTTAATTCTTTAAAATAGTTTTCTTTAGTTTTTGAACATATGTATAGTAGGTTATTTAAAGCCTTTGTACACTAAGTCTAAAATTTAGGTAGTCTTGAGGTCATGTTCTGTTGACTTCTCTTTTTATTGTGTATGTGGAATAATTTCCTGTTTATTTGTATGTCTCATGTGTGTCTAAAATCTACACACTTGTTTTGTAAAAACTGTGGTATCTGATATCTTGCTGTTGCTGCTTATTTGCTTAGTGACTTTCCTGGACAGATTTATAGATTCTGTATTCCCTGCAATGAGGATCCACTGAATTCTTTGCTATCTTTTAAGTTTCTTTATTTTTTAACTTTAAAATCAACTTCCTGGGGATAACACTGGGGTCAATATAGTTCAGTGGACAGTCACTATGATTGGTCAGACTCCTAAATGCTTTGTCTGTTTGACTTTTCCCTTTGCCAAGGTCTGCATTCAAACTTAAAGTGAAGTCACTCAGTCATGTCTGACTCTTTGCGACCCCGTGGACTGTAGCCTACCAGGCTTCTACATCCATGGGATTCTTCAGGCAAGAATACTGGAGTGGGTTGCCATTCCCTTCTCCAGGGGATCTTCCCGACCCAGGGATCGAACCCAGGTCTCCATATTGGAGGCATACGCTTTAACCTCTGAGCCACCAGGGAAGCCCCTCAAACTTAAAGGATTTCATAATTCTTGACTAATTAGCTATTATTTCCTGGTGGTGTGGAGTTTCTAGGTCAACCAGGGGTGAGTGACTGGAGACTTCTGCTTATGCAGAGTCTTCCCGGTCATGCCTGTAGTCTAGGTGTCTAGGAATATGCTGTAGCCTTTCAAAGTTCCCTGTGGTCCTCTAGTTAAACAGGATTAAAGAAATATTCCCCACCAGGTTCTTATTTGCTCTCACTTATATCATGGCTTTAGGTGGTTGAGATGTTGCCAGAAATAACTGTCACAGTAATGCCCTGTGAGTAGGTCCCCACCCCTGCTGAACTGAACTCTGAATCAAATCAAATCAGTCATCACATTCTAAGAATATTGACTTTTCAGTCACCTGAAAGTTCAAACAAAGTACTGCTTGTGATCTGGGGATGGTACTCTTCATAGAGCTCTAAAAATGGTCATATCTGTTGTCTGTAATGTTCCAGGTTGTGGAACCTCTTTATGAGCTGGAGGAATAGCTCCAAGTTAAAACATCACTAACTATGGCCCTGCTGAGGTTTGCAGTTTCTTCTGGAAGGATGTTTATTCTGTTCTGAGTATTGTTTAATGGCTTGCATTTTGAAATGGTAAATTTTCTTTGTTTGGCTTTATGTTTTTTGCTTTTTTGGTGAAAGTGCAAGTTCACTAAGTTTGCACTCCTCCATTCTAGAAGTTGATCTCCACATGCATTACTTTATAATTGGAAACATTTGGTAATTTTAAAGGGACCATGAATAAATTAGAAGTTCTTTCCTCTCCTACTTTGCTGAGTTGACATTTATTGTCATAAGAGCTACCATGGCTTGTAATTTACTGAGCTCATTCGTATGACTACATGTCAGAGGACTCACAGTGCAGGTGCAATCTTTCCTGGGTTATTTCTGTCTTAAAAATTGTTTCTGCTCATATTCATTAGCTTTACTAACATTCATTGAACAAGGTAGAGTCTATAAATGTGATAAAAAGAATCTAGTAATTTCCTTCAAAAGGCAAAAATATGTGGAAAAGAAGTATTTAAATACAAGTTGGCAGGGGAATTAAAAAATTCTTGACTAAAGTAATTGTTAAGCTTCTGCACAGCAAATGGAAACACTCGGGTGATTTTTTAACAGTGAAAATATTAAAATTCAATATACATAAAAATATTACTTTTAAACTTATGAACAGAGGCATCCAGAATTTCAACACTCAGATAACCATGCATGACATGGATTGCATGTGTCTATGCAGAACAGTATAGAAGTTTTAAACTTGATTCCAATATTTAAAAATTCTGATTCAAACCACGTTCTGTTTCCCCAAAGGTAAGTGCTGTTAAAACTTTTAGATTAGTCTAAGTGTGCTAAGGTGGACTCTTTCAGATTTAACTGTAGAATCAGTGCACCACTCAGTTATCTACGTACGCGTGCATCTGTCAAGAGAAATCCTCGAGAGAGAAGTAACTGACTGCTGCCCCAGCCTCACATTCTGTTGTAAAGAGACAGAATGTCCCAGTTAGAAAGTAGAAAAAATATTGAGCAGAAGAGAAGCTATTAAACCCCACCCTACCCACATGCTTGATGACAGAACAACATGTCTTATTTTGTTCTCAACAAAAAGAAAGTGGACTCCATAAAGTTACAGCAGCTTGATGAAAGCCGGATGCGCCGGAAGCTGGTGAGTTTCTCACCCAGGAAGAGGGCGGCCTCTGTTCTCACAGAGTGGCAGCGCCGAGAATGTGGGCCTCAGGCACCTTTATAGTCTTAGAGATTGTTGAGGGCCTCAGAGAGCTTTGCTTTATGTGGATGGCCTCTACTGATATTTACATGTAACAGTGCTGCTGCTAAGTCGCTTCAGTCGTGTCCGACTCTGTGCGACCCCATAGACGGCAGCCCACCGGGCTCCACTGTCCCTGGGACTCTGCAGGCAAGAACACTGGAGTGGGCTGCCATTTCCTTCTCCAGTGCATGAAAGTGAAAAGTGAGAGTGAAGTTGCTCGGTCGTGTCCAACTCTCAGTGACTCCATGGACTGTAGCCCACCAGGCTCCTCCGTCCATGGGATTTTCCAGGCAAGAATACTGGACTGGGGTGCCATTGCCTTCTCCGAGCATGTAACAACAGTTATATCTTAAATTATTATAAAAGTAACAATAAACCCATGACATGGATGCATATAATGTATTCTTTAAAAAATGCACTTTCTAAAAGAAGTAATGACAGAAATGTCTTTGTTTCATAATTCTGCAAATTTCTTGAATTTCTGACTCAATGAAAGACAGATTCTCATGATCAGTGCCTGAATTCCAGTTTTTATGATATTACACATCATGTGGGAGAATGGAATTGAAAAGGCAAATCACATCTCATTATTACTGTGACACTAGTTTGATTACTGGACTCCTTGAAGATTTGTCGTGAGCTCCACAGGGGCTCATGGAGCTCCTTGAGGATCACAAATCTAGTATGAGTTCAGGAGAGAGCTTCTTGAATGGCAGGTCCATGAGTCCTTGGGTATCCGCTACTTCATCATTCATTGTTCATGAGTTAGGGAAAAGTAATAATCATATTTTCTACATCTGATATCATTTAGCCAAGCTATTTCTCACTCAAGTAACAGTTTGGTTTATGCATTCTTTTAATCCCTGTGTAAATAACTCACACCTTTAACAAAGGTGTTAATGTTTATTGTTAATGGATCTGAATTAGGTTGTAAGATCTATCAGTTGAGATTCAGGTGGCAATTCTTTGGGATGAAAGTTACTTTATACCTTTGATAACAATGAAACATATTGGTCCTATGACTAGAAGTTTCTCTGAGGCAGTGATCCTATATCCCAGCTCTACATCTCTTGCAGGCTTCAGTCCAAGCCCTTCCTATCAGTCTTCACTGAAAGGATAAATCTACCTTGAGTTAATAAAATGTTATTTCATATGCACATTATTCTAAACCTTTCTTAGAAAATCACTATTAATGATGGACTTATTTTGTGTTATGGCTCAGATCTTAAAAATCATTTATTTTGGAGAACAAATTTGGTCCTATTAGAAATAATTCTTAGTTGTTCCTTGGAAGGTTCTTTGGAACAAACTTGCCCTGATTTCACCTGTGTCACTGACAATGATGTGATGACTAGATTCCCTTCCCCTAAACAAGCCTGAGTGAGCAGTGTGTACTGAGCTGACGCTGGTCTTTCTGTGGATGTGTTATTTTTCCTAATAGTCATGGGTCTCTTGGCTCTAGTGACATTTATGTTAAATCTGGGCATAGTCAGGGGGTGCTCAGGGGAGAGAAAAGTATGAATGATTAGCCCCAAACCTCACATAATGAAGCAAATAGAATGATCAGCCATGATGCTTATTTGAAATTTTAGAAAGAGTATTCAATTTCCAAAGTTATGTGTTTGTGCCCTGATGTGGCTGAATCATGCCCCAAGTACACATGCTGAAGTCTGAACCCTCTAGCACCTTAGATGTGATTATATCTTGTGACAGGTTCTTAAAAGAGGTAACACTTAATGAGGCTGTTAGGATGGGCCCTAATTTAATCTGACTGTGTCCTTAAGAAGAGGAAATCTGGACAGAATAGACACAAAGGAAAGGCTATGTGAGGACACATGGAGAAGACGGCTGCCTACACACCAAGGACAGGAGTCTCAGGAGGAACCAGCCCTGCTGACACCTTGATCTTGAACTTCTAGCCTCTAGAAGTTTAGTTTAAACCACCCAATCCATGTATATTTTCTTAGGGCAGCCTGAGCTGCCTGATACATGCTCTGTTCAGATGCTGCTCTGGGCATGGGAGTGGAGTGAAGATAATGGATGAGATGGGGCTGCTCTGTAGAGCTTATGCTGGGCACACTTCCAGACACATCCCCCCACAAGCTAGGCCCTTGATGGACATGAGTTTGAGTAAGTTCTGGGAGTTGGTGATGGACAGGGAAGCCTGGAGTGCTGCAGTCCATGGGGTTGCAAAGAATTGGCCACTGCTGAGTGACTGAACTTAACTAAACATTCATTTAGCATTTACCACATGCCAGATATTAGAAAATATGGTTTTACTTGGGTGTTCTCATGTTATCTTCACAATAGCTGTGTGATAAATTGTCATTTCCATTTCCCAGATGAAGGAGATTTTATGGGCCTCTAAGTTTCTTTGAGACTTCCCTGATGGCTCAGTGAGTAAAAATCTGCTTGAGATGCAGGAGACACAGGACATGTGGGTTTGATCCTTGGGTTGGGAAGATCCCTGGAGAAGGAAAAAGCAATCCACGCTTGTATTTCTCGCCTGAAAAATCCCATGGAGAGAGGAGCCTGGGAGACTACAGTCCAAAGGGTCGCAAAAAGTCAGAAATGACTGAGCACACACACACATTTATTTTTAAAAGAAAAGTATAATATAATCAAAAGTTATGCAGTTATTACATGAAGAAACACACAAATGTGTACATGCACATACATGCACACACATATGTGTACAGTACCTGTGAACAATGCACACGCACAGTAGTATAGCTAGGGCTTCTGTGGTAGCTCAGCTGGTAAGGAATCCACCTGCAATACAGGAGACTCTGGATTGAGAAGATCCCCTGGGGAAGGGATAGGCTACCCACTCCAGTATTCTTGAGCTTCCCTGGTGGCTCAGACAATGAAGAATCTGCCTGGAATGTGGGAGACCTTGGTTCAATCCCTGGGTTGGGAAGATTCCCTGGAGGAGGGCATGGCAACCCACTCCAGTATTCTTGCCTGGAGAATCCCATGGGAGAGAAGCCTGGAGGGCTACAGTCCATGGGGTCACCAAGAGTCAGACACAACTGAGGGACTAAGCGCACAAACACACACGTGGTATGAATATCGGGGCAGTGTGCTACTCACTTACACCTCCTGTGGTCACCTTGGGCCAAGGAAATGCGGCATAGTTTTCATTTTGAATACTGATCCTTCCTCACTAGGGTCTGGGAGAAACCCTTAGAGAAAGTTGGCTTGGAGTTTGTTTGGGTAAAACTGTTTGATGCCAGGGGACACTTCCTATTAATTCAAGGCACCTGCTGCTTTCAAATCACACTATGTCTTAGGAGGAGGGGCCTCTTTTGAACTGTTTAGGGACTCCTGGAGGTCCTTACACCTCCATGTCCTGGAATCGTCCATTCATTCTGAAAGTTATTCGCTGAGAGAAAAACAATGTGATGGTAGAACTTGCTTGGGCATGGGGATGATCCAGAGAGATGATATAGAGTGGGAGGTGGGAGGGGGTTCAGGATTAGGAACTCATGTACACCTGTGGTGGATTCATGTCAGTGTATGGCAAAACCAATACAGTAATGTAAAGTAAAATAAAGTAAAAAAAAAAAAAAAAAGAACTTGGTTCAAAGGCTATGAACACTGAGTGAAAGAAAGGTGACATCTGTCTTCTGTTACCTGTGGACAGAAGAATGGACAGACACATGGACAGAGCACAGTCCTCCCCTCAGAGGCTGGAGAGTGGTGCCCTTCTGTGCTCATCTCCTGGGATGGAGGGACCATGGAGGGTGCCTGCAGAGGTGGTCATGTTGAATTAAGAGGAATAAGCCTTGGGATGTCTCTGACTGTCCTGGACTGGCCACCGGCCTGTCTGATGGCCCAGGGTCCCTGCTAGGTAAAGGAAGATGGAAGCAGATAGTGACAGCAAGATAAACTGTTAAGCACGTAGCAACCGTGGATAAGGCATATGCTTGTTGGCCTGCACCCAGAGCCTGCATACAGGGGTGTGACTGTTCTCTGGTTTCTGTCAATTTACAACTAACTTTGCTGGGCTTTTCCAGGAACTTTGCTCTGCTCTACATTGATTTCCAGCCCCAGGCACCCCTACTGAATGCCTCCACATCCCAACACATATGCTTCTCTGAATTCTTGAATGAGTCATCAGAATTCTTGGGAAGACTTGAATCATAAATTACACTTTATTTTTCATAGCACTCTATTTACAAGTCCTTAAATAATGACTGATCAAATAATAAAGAGTGAATCAGGTTTTTTTGGCGACACAGTTCTAGTAAAAGTTTATGGAGATTTTTCTGTAAAATAAAAAGCAATAATAATAAATGCAAAGCATGATTTATTGCTACTATGAACTGATGTGCTGTGGCATGATCATGTGTTTCAATACACAAACATGATCTCTATATGATACAATCACTTGATAAAAGAAACACTTAGAGAAGGGAAAATAAAATAATTAAAAAGTTGAATGGCAATGCCACAAGTATTTAATATGAACATTTATCATTATTAAAATTGAGGTTTATTTTGTACTAAAAGTTAAAATACACAAAGCAGGCATTACCTTATCCAAAAGACTTAATCTTTGTTTTATGACAGATAGTCCAGACATACAAAAATTTCTGTCAGTTTTCATTGACGCCTCTGGTCAAATTATTCAGAAAATATTGTCAAGTTGGGGCTTTGGGTGCATACTGCTTCTTATAAGTTCATTCTCTTTTCATTTTTACTTACTTGTCCTGGCTTTGATATTGCCATAGAAATCAACACTGTTTCTGCTGCTTCAGTCACTACCTCTGTTTCTCACTTCATTTCTCAAGGACCACAACAACCTGCACTTTTTCTCTGTGAACTTCTGTTTAAGCACATTAAAAAAAAAAAAAAATCTGTCTGTTAATGAGTTTCCAAAAAAAGCAATTTTGACAACAAAAAGGCTGTCCTTTTCCACTTCATATAAATAGAAAACATTAAAGCAATTTAATATTTTACTCACAACTTCCTAATATTCTTCTTTATATGAACAACAGAGTTTCAGCTGTCATAAAACAATTTTATTCATATGTACCTCTGAATTATTCTTTATAATACATATCCTAGGATGTTCTACTGTCTAAAATGACTTGTCTCATTTATTTTTATCTCTTGACTATTTCCTCCTACAAAGAAATATTTCTTAGTGGAGAAATATTTTAACAGTTTTGCAGTTTATTCTACTGAAAATTGTGGCAGAGATTGTTTTTCATATCACACTGATTAGATTTGCCTTCATAATCCAAATCAGAGTTATTTTTTCATTGTGCTAGTTCCTAAATCTCCACTGCATTTAGTTTTCCTGCTATTTGTTTCTGATACTTCATCTTGCCACCTGTTCACCTCAGGGCAAATTTGTTATCACAACCAAATGAAATTCGTGTTTGTAGGGTAACTGCTAAGTCACTAGTGATGCCTTTCTGAATTTTCTCAGAGCTGCTGTCCCATCACTTCTTGTCATCCATGTTATTTATCTATGACTGGTATAAATTATTTGCAAACTTGACAATTTGAGAGGAAAAATAGCTCATAGCTCCCAGTTTCTGTGGGTCAGGAATCCTGACGTGGCTGTGCTGAAGGGCTTTGGCTAAGGTCTCCCTGGAGGTTTCGGTCAACTTTGGGCCAGGGCTGCAAGCGCCTCAGGACAAGATCTGCCTCTGTGGTTGTTGGTAGGCCTCAGAAGATACACATCCAAGTTCACCCACATGGGGCCTTGCGCAGGATTCCCTGATGACAGGGCAGCTGGCTTCCTTCAGAGTAAGTGATGCAAGAGAGCTATGGAGAGCCCTTCAACCGCACACAGGCTTTCTATAACCTCTTCCTGGGAGTGACACTACATTTATAGTTGTTGTTTAGTTGCTAAGTCGTGTCTGAGTCTTTTGCGTCCCCATGCACTGTAGCCCACCAGGATCCTCTGTCTGAGGGATTTTCCAGGTGAGAATACTGGAGCAGGTTGCCATTTCCTTCTCCAGGGCATCTTCCTAACCTAAGGATAGGACCCATGTCTCCTGCATTAGTAGGCGGATTCTTTATCAGTGAACTAACTGGGATGCCACGTCTGCCATTAGTTAAAAGCAAGTGGACAAGTCCAGCCCATATCCAGAGGCAGGGCATCATCGGGGGCCATCTAAGAGAGCCTTCCACACAGCCACATTCGCCTCAGGTTTTAATTTGAGAAATTTTATTCTTTCCTGAAGTAAAGATAATATTTTTTTTGCCCAGCACTGCCCCCATGAATTCCATTAAGCCAAGGTTCAATGAAGCCTCAATTTAGTAGATATGAACATTTGTATATTAATATGTCTGATTTTTTTCAGTTGGTCCATACATCCATATAAATGTTATTTTCTTATTCTTACATTTGAAAGACCTAAAATGATGCACATTGGTCTGTTTTGTAACAGTTATGTATTAATAGTTATTAATGTAATAGTTATGTTCTAATTATGTATTAATGCCTCAACTGATAATGGACTTGATGGCCATTGTAGCCCTTTGCTAAGAAATTTGCCCTAGTTAATGCAATCTTTCAAGTTCTTAAAAAATCTTCTTTTAGACTTGGATTTAGAAAATATATAAAGCAATATTTATTATTATACAATAGATATAATAAATATAGTTTTTATATTTTATATATACTTATAAATATAAGATATAAAATATATTTATTATATCTACTTTATATATATACAGAGAGAGACTTTTAAATAAATAAAGCATTCTTTATCACCATATATCCATATGACTTAGGGAATTTAAAACATTTTTAATTTTTATTACTTTTTTATTGATGTATAATTGCTTTACAATGTTGTGTATAGTTTCTGCTCTACAGCGAAGTGAATCAGAAGATGTGTTATATATATACAATAGAATATTACTCAGCCATAAAAAGAAAGAAATTGGGTCATTTGGAGTGATTTGGATGGACCAAGAATCTGTCATATAGAGTGAAGTAAGTCAGGAAAGAAAAACAGATATCATATATTAAACACATGCATATGGAATCTAGAAAGATGGTACAGGTGAGCCTGTTTGCAGAGCGGCAATAGAGGCGCAGATGTAGAGAACAGACATAAGGACACAGAGTGAGAAGGAGAGGGTAGGAGACAAATTGGGAGAGTAGGATTGACTTTGGAAATTTTATTTGGATTTTGAGATTCAGATCTCAAAAGTGGGCAAAAGTTTGCAGTGGAGATAAGTCGATATGGCATATTTTTTTGGCTTCAAATAATACCTGTTGAGTAACAGGCTACATCCTCCAATGGGCTTCCCTGGTGGCTCAGTGGTGAAGACTGTGCTTGCCAATGCAGGATATGCAGGTTCTATCCTTAGGTTGGGAAGATCCTCTGGATTAGCAAGTGGCAACTCACTCCAGTATTCTTGTCTGGGAAACCCCATGGACAGAGGATCCTGGCAGGCTACAGTCCATGGGGTTGCAGAAGAGTCAGACATGACTTAGTGACTGAGCAACAGCAACAATATCCCTCAAAGCCTAATACTGACTTGACTGATATTCATGAAACATGCATAATGCTATTTCTATTGACATTTCTAAACTTCTTATAGTGAAAGTGTTCTTTAGTGCAACTTAATGTAGACATATTGAGGTGGAGGTATAATAAAATAATGAAACAAAACAAAAATCTTAATAGCAACAACACAGTGTCTTAGCTTTTCTTTCCAGAAAATAGAGGTGAAAAAATCCAAAGGTAAAGCAAACAAAACAAAATTTAAAAAACAAAAACACACAAAATGAAAGGCATCAGATTCTAAGCAAAAGGCTCATTGAAATCTCACTGACAAAGCTAGCATATGGGTTTTTCCTTTGTGGTTTCTGAACCCAACCAAATGGCCACAACTTGACCAAGTGACCTTGTATTTTACTTCTGTAATTACTGTAATTGCTTGTGACACAAGTAATTTATTATGTGTGGATAATCATTGTGCAGTTAGTTATATATTTTTTACTCTAAGTGAGCACACATCTTCAACCACAGGAGGTTGTGTGTTTATTATTCTTTCTAATGTCTCTGCATAAGCCACCCGTAGAAAGAAGCCCGGAGAACTAGCAGAATGAGCCAGCTAGCCACAGAGTACATGCAGTTTATGAACCAGCTATCTGCAGGGTACATGCAATTTATGAACCAGCTAGCCACAGTGTACCTGCAATTTACTTTTTATGGAAAGTGTAAAATACATGTGTGTATATGTACAAATAGAAGGAAGAGTGAAATGAACCCAATTTTTAGCGATGATCAATTTATGGTCAATCTTGTTCCTTACTTTCCCTATCCTTGGATTATTTTGAACAATTTCAGAGACCTTAGCAATCTCAAAAATTATTGCATCTGTATATATTTCTGGATGTATATCTAAAAGAATAACAGCTTTTCTCTTTCACATATAAAAACTGGTTGATAGTTATCACTATAAATTTTCAGGGTGACTTCTCTTTCCTCTTTTTCTCTCTCCTGTTTCCCCTTCTACCTCTCTCCCCTTCTCTTTCTTCTTGATTCTTTTGCAAATAATTTGATAAAAAACAAGTCATCTGTTCTATGGAATTTCCCATGTTACATTTTGCTGACTGTATCTCCTTAGTGTGCTTTGACACGCACATCTTGCCTCCTATATTTCCTGTAGTGGTTAAATTGAGAGGCTTTATCAAACTCAAATCCAATTTTGTGGGAGAATCTCGCAACATGGTCTCCTGAGCATCCAATAGATGGTGACTCTTCTTGTGAAGTGAGCAGCATGGAAAAATAAGAATCACTTGTAATAATAATTTCATATTTATATAGCTAAAACAATTTGAAGCATTGTTTTTCACGCAGATTACTTGGATGTAGCAGTAGTACGTAAGCTAGTACATGGGCTTTCCAGGTGGTGCTAGTGGTAAAGACCTAGCAGATGCAGGATATGTAAGAGACATGGGTTCAGTCCTTGGATTGGGAAGATCCCCTGGAGGAGGGCATGGAAATCCACTCCAGCATTCTTACCTGGAGAATCCCATGGACAGAGGAGCATGGTGGGCTATGGCCCATAGGATTGCAAACAGTCAGACACCACTGAGGTGACTTAACACACAAGCACAGTAGTACCTAGAACATACTTTGAGAAAAAATGAGCTATATGAACTTGAATGTATCTCTATTCCAACCCACCTTACCAAGCCGTATGTAATTAGAAAAATACAGTTAGATTAATCATATCTGAGGTGCTATTAACTACCACTTTCTTTTATTCCTGCTATTTTCATCTGAGTTCACAATTTAATCCAAATTGGCAAATAAAATGTTCTAGTCTCCAGCTTGTCAAATATACTTTCACAATGTCAAACAGAAAGGTATGTTTAATCTGTGGTTTTTAATCACTGGAAGGATCTTCTATTGGTGGCCCACTTTATCAGGTAGTTAGTTATCTGAGTAACAAACCATTCATGAATCTGTGCTATAAAACAGTAAGGATTATCACTATTTGTGAGTCTATCTGAGGTGCTATTAACTACCACTTTCTTTTATTCCTGCTATTTTCATCTGAGTTCACAATTTAATCCAAATTGGCAAATAAAATGTTCTAGTCTCCAGCTTGTCAAATATACTTTCACAATGTCAAACAGAAAGGTATGTTTAATCTGTGGTTTTTAATCACTGGAAGGATCTTC
This sequence comes from Aepyceros melampus, assembly GCA_006408695.1. NCBI lineage: Eukaryota > Metazoa > Chordata > Mammalia > Artiodactyla > Bovidae > Aepyceros > Aepyceros melampus. Next base: position 418,932 of record SJXQ01007775.1, read on the forward strand.
TATTGGTGGCCCACTTTATCAGGTAGTTAGTTATCTGAGTAACAAACCATTCATGAATCTGTGCTATAAAACAGTAAGGATTATCACTATTTGTGAGTCAATAGGTCAACTGGGAATGCCTGCTGTTCTGGGCTGGGTGTGGGCTTACTTGTTCTGCAGTGACTGGTGGGTCAGTGACTCTGGGATGGACCCCCCGGTATATCTGGTGGTTGACTGGCTATAGACTAGGGGAATGGGGATACCTGGGCTGTGTGTCCACCATCCTCCCAGCTGAACCCAGGCTGGTGCTCATGGTGCGTATGGGAAATTGAAGACAGCAAGTGGAACTTGGAGTGTCTCTTGAGGTCTTGGAACTGGGAAATAATCATTTTCTCCATATTTGGTTGACAAAAGCAGGTCATAATTCCAGATTAATTCAAGGAGTAGGGAAATTCACTCCATTTCTGGATGGAAATAATGCAAAACTACCTTGCAAGGTCTGAGGACACAGGAGGTAAGGAATAAAGAACAGTCATTTTTGCAATCAATCTATTACAGCCAGCAACATTCAGCCAGCAATATGAACAGTAATATGTATTGCTGTAGTTTAGTTACTTAGTTGTGTCTGATTGTTCTGTGATCCCATGGACTGTAACTTGCCAGGCTTCTCTGTCCATGGGATTTCCCAGCAAGAGTACTAGAGGGGGTTGCCATTTCCTTTTCCAGGGGATCTTCCTGACCCAGGGATTGAACCCACATCTCCTGCGTTAAAGGTGGATTCTTTACCACTGAGCCATCTGGAAAACCCATATATATATATATTAAATGTATATGTATATAATATATACAATTTTATATTTTTATTATTATATATTCTTTATTATATTTGTATTTTTATATATTTTATATTTATTACTGATTTAGAAATCTTTGTTTCTTGCATAAAGTGAAGGGGATAACACTTAAAAGGTAAAAATGAAAGATAAAAAGTAACATAACATAAAAGGTAAGAGCTACATAATGAATGAATTTAATAATAAGTGACTTCACTTTCACTTTTCACTTTCATGCATTGGAGAAGGAAATGGCAACCCACTCCAGTGTTCTTGCCTGGAGAATCCCAGGGATGAGGGAGCCTGGTGGGCTGCCGTCTATGGGGTCGCACAGAGTTGAACACGACTGAAGCGACTTAGCAGCAGCAGCAGCAGCAATAATAATTATAGCCAAAACCTTCAGTTAAGTAAAGGTGAGATAACTCTCAGTCATTTCTATGCCTAGGCTTCCTGATTACTTTTACTCTTTGTGTGCTTTTGAGGATCTGGACTGTGAGGTCAGAGGTTTTCCTGGAGTCCCCTGACTGCTTCTAGGAACCTGACCTCTATTGTTGCCCACTCATCCAGCAGTGAAGTAAGTAAGTCAGGCCCTGCTGGAGCTCTCATTGTGGAGCAGAATAAAATGCTTCTCTGTGTGCTTCCTGGGCTTCAGGTAGATGAGGTCATGAGGGTAGATAGCTAAGTGGGTATCAGTTTCTTTCCTATCCCAAGATCTCAGCTTAACGTCAGGCAAAGTAGACATCAGAGTAAGAAATATAAGGAAAAACAAAATTTATTTTATAATTGCAAAGATGTCAGTTTGTCAACAGTGTAACAATCCTAAATGTCTATATACCTAATAACAGAGCTTTAAAGTATAAGTAGTGAAACTGATGGAACTGTAAGAAGAAATAAACAATAATATAGTCAAAGATTTTAGAGTCCTCACTCCAGAATGATAGACCAAAACAAAGAAAAATCAGTAAGTGAATCACACTATTAACCAACTGGACCTGATTAAAATGTATATTAATAGGACATTCTTCCCAATGAGGATAGAATATACTTTTTTGGATGTATATGGACATATACCAGATAGACCATATTTTGAGTTATATCAGTTCAGTTCAGTAGGTCAGTCGTGTCTGACTTTGCAACCCCATGGACTGCAGCACGCCAGTCTTCCTTGTCCATCACCAACTCCCAGAGCTTGCGCAAATTCACATCCGTTGAGTTGGGAATACCATCTAACCATCTCGTCCTCTGTTGTTTCCTTCTCTTCTTGGAATCAGCCTGTTCCATGTCCAGTTCTAACTTGCTTCTTGACCTGTGTACACATTTATCAGGAGGCAGGTCAAGTGATCTGATATTCCCATCTTTGAAGAATTTTGCACAATTTATTGTGAACCATAGTCTAAGGTTTTGGTGTGGTCAATAAAGCAGAAGTAGACGTTTTTCTGAAACTCTTTACTTTTTCGATGATCCAACAGATGCTGGCAATTTGATCTCTGATTCCTCTGCCTTTTCTAAATGTAGCTTGAACATCTGGAAGTTCATGGTTAACATACTATTGAAGCCTGGATTACAGAATTTTGAGCATTACTTTGCTAGCGTATGAGATGAGTGCAATTGTGTGGTAGTTTGAACATGCTTTAGCATTACCTTCCTTTAGGACTGGAGTGAAAACTGACATTTCCAATCCTGTGGCCCCTGCTGAGTTCTCCAAATTTGCTGACATATTGAGTGCAGCACTTTCACAGCATCATCTTTTGGGATTTGAATTAGCTTAACTGGTATTCCATAACCTACACTAGCTTTGTTTGTAGTGATGCTTCCTAAGGCCCATTTGACTTCACATTCCAGGATGTCTGGCTCTAGGTGAGTGATCACATCATTGTGGTTATCTGGGTCATGAATCTTTTTTTTTTTGTCTAGTTCTTCTGTGTATTCTTGCCACCTCTTCTTAATATCTTCTGTTCCTGTTAGGTCCATACCATTTCTGTCCTTTATTGTGATCATCTTGGCATGAAATGTTCCCTTGGTATCTCTAATTTTCTTGAAGAGGTCTCTAGTCTTTCCCATTCTATTGTTTTTCCTCTATTTCTTTGCATTGATCACTGAGAAAGGCTTCTCTTATCTCTCCTTGCCATTCTTTGGAACTCTGCTTTCAAATGGGTATATCTTTCCTTTTCTCATTTGCTTTTCACAGCTATTTGTAAGGCCTCTTCAGACAACCATTTTGTCTCTTTGCATTTCTACTTCTTGGAGATGGTCTTGATCAATGCCTCCTGTTCAGTATCATGAACCTCCATCCATAGTTCTTCAGGCACTCTGTCCATCACTTCTAATCCCTTGAATCTATTTGACACTTCCACTGTATAATCATAAGGGATTTGATTTAGGTCATACTTGAATGGTCTAGTGGTTTTCCCTACTTTCTTCAATTTAAGTCTGAATTTGGCAATAAGGAGTTCATGATCTGAGCCACAGTCAGCTCCCAGTCTTGTATTTGCTGACTGTATAGAACTTCTCCATCTTTGACAGCAAAGAATATAATCAATCTGATTTCAGTATTGACCATCTGGTGATGTCCATGTTTAGAGTCTTCTCCTGTGTTGTTGGGAGAGGGTGTTTGCTATGACCAATGCATTCTCTTGGCAAAACTCTATCAGCCTTTGCCCTGCTTCATTCTGTACTCCAAGACCAAATTTGTCTGTTACTCCAGGTATCTCTTGACTTCCTACTTTTGCATTCCAGCCCCCTATAATGAAAAGGACATCTTTTTTGTGTATTAGTTCTAGAAGGTCTTGTAGGTCTTAATAGAACCATTCAACTTCAGCTTCTTCAGCATTACTGGTTAGGGCATAGACTTGGATTATTGTGATATTGAATGGTTTGTCTTGGAAATGAACAGAGATCATTCTGTCATTTTTGAGATGCACCCAAGGGAAATAGATGGGGAAACAGTGGAAGCAGTGTCAGACATTTTTCAGATTTTCTTAGGCTCCAAAGTCACTGCAGATGGTGACTGCAGCCATGAAATTAAAAGACATTTACTCCTTGGAAGAAAAGTTATGACCAACCCACACAGTATATTAAAAAGCAGAGATATTACTTTGCCAACAAAGGTCTGTCTAGTCAAGACTATGGTTTTTCCAGTAGTCATGTATGGATGTGAGAGCTGGACTGTGAAGAAAGCTGAGTGCCGAAGAATTGATGCTTTTGAATTGTGGTGTTGGAGAAGACTCTTGAGAGTCCCTTGGACTGCAAGGAGATCCAACCAGTCCATTCTAAAGGAGATCAGCCCTGGGATTTCTTTGGAAGGAATGATGCTAAAGCTGAAACACCAGTACTTTGGCCACCTCATGTGAAGAGTTGACTCATTTGAAAAGACTCTGATGCTGGGAGGGATTGGGGGCAGGAGGAGAAGGGGACGACTGAGGATGAGATGGCTGGATGGCATCACCAACTCGATGGACGTGAGTCTGAGTGAACTCTGGGAGTTGGTGATGGACAGGGAGGCCTGGCGTGCTGCGATTCATGGGGTCGCAAAGAGTCAGATACGACTGAGCGACTGAACTGAACTGAACTGACTGCATTTCAGACTCTTTTGTTGGCTATGATGGCTACTCCATTCTTCTAAGGGATTCTTGCCCACAATAGTAGATATAATGGTCACCTGAGTTAAATTCGCCTGTTCCAGTCCATTTTAGTTCACTTACTCATAAAATGTTGATGTTCACTCTTGTCATCTCCTGTTTGACCATTACCAATTTACCTTGATTCATGGACCTAACATTCCAGGTTCCTATGCAGTATTGCTCTTCATTTCCATCAGCAGTCACATCCACAACTGGGCTTGTTTTTGCCTTGGCTCCATCTCTTCATTCTTTCTGGAATTGTTGCTCTACTCTTCACTAGTAACACATTGGGCACCTACCGACCTGGGGGGTGTTTTCTTCAGTGTCATATCTTTTTGCCTTTTCATGCTGTTCATGAGGCTCTCATGGTAAGAATACTGAAGTGGTTTGCCTTTCTCTTCTTTTGTCAGAGCTCTCCACCATGACCCGTCTGTCCTGGGTGGTCCTACACGGCATGGCTCACAGTTTCATTGATTTAGACAAGGCTATAGTTTCTGTTACTGCGATTTTCATTCTGCCTGCCCTCTGAAGGTTAAGGATAAGAGGCTTATAGAAGCTTCCTGATGAGAGAAACTTCCTGTGGGGGAAACTGGGTCTTATTCTGATGGGCGGGGCCATGTTCAGTTCACTTCAGTTGCAGAGTCATATCTGACTCTTTGCCACCCCATGGACTGCAGCATGCCAGGCCTCCCTGTCCATCACCAACTTCCAGAGTTTACTCAAACTCATGTCCATTGAGTAGGTGATGCCATCCAGCCATCTCATCCCCCATCGTCCCCTTCTCTTCCTGCCTTCAATCCTTCCCAGCATCAGGGTCTTTTCCAATGAGTTGGTTCTTCAGATCAGGTGGCCAAAGTATTGGAGTTTCAGCTTCAGCATCAGTCCTTCCAATGAACATTCAGGACTGATCTCCTTTAAGATGGACTGGTTGGATCTCATTGCAATCCAGGGGACTCTCAAGAGTCTTCTCCAACACCACAGTTCAAAAGCATCAGTTCTTCAGTGCTCAGCTTTCTTTATAGTCCAACTCATATATGGATATGATTCATACATGACTACTGGAAAAACTATAGCTTTGACTAGATGGAACTTTGTTGGCAAAATAATGTCTCTACTGTCTAGGTTGGTCATAACTTTCCTTCTGAGGAGTAAGCATCTTTTAATTTCATGGCTGCAGTCACCATCTGCAGTGATTTTCAAGCCCCCCAAAATAAAGTCTGCTATGTTTCCTATCTATTTGCCATGAAGTGATGGGACCAGATGCTATGATCTTAGTTTTCTGAATGTTGAGTTTTAAGCCAAGTGTTTTCACTCTCTTCTTTCACTTTCATCAAGAGGCTTTTATTTCTTCTTTGTTTTCTGCCATAAGGGTGGTGTCATCTGCATATCTGAGGTTATTGATATTTCTCCCGGCAATCTTGATTCCAGCTTGTGCTTCATCCAGCCCAGCATTTCTCATGTATACTCTGCATATAAGTTAAATAAGCAGGGTGACAATATACAGCCTTGATGTACTTCTTTCCCTATTTGGAACCAGTCTGTTGTTCCATGTCCAGTTCTAACTGTTGCTTCCTGACCTGCATACAGATTTCTCCAGTGCTATGCAGCTGCACAATGAATGATTAGATGAATGTATAAAACTGTAGCTCATTCACTAGGCCTAAGGGTTGAGAATTATGATGAGTCATTCCTGGTTTGAATATTCGACTTCTCATAGCCAATATTTTTCATTATTAGTATTGTTGCCATCATTAGTATTATTAGAACATGGAAGCTCTTTTTCTAAACCAATAAAATATACTCTCATGTTATTATAATTTGTATAATTGTTACATGGAACCTATATTTCCTAAGGTAGGAATATATTTGTTTTTATTTTTACATGTAACTAGCTCCAGGAAATTTAATTATTCTTTCAGAAGATGCATTTCTCAACTGATATTTATGAACACTTGTTTCTATGCCTGGCTTAAATTAGGAAAGTCCATAGTGTGATCTTCTGGACATTTCACAAGAGGCTTTAATATGTGACACCAGTAAAGAAACACTAGGTTGGTTTTAATTTAAAGTCCTTCCCTTTTATCTGACTGTTTAAAATAGGCTTTTCCCCCTCATTTTTTCAAAATACTCTGTAGATAATCTAATATGTGCCAAGCTTTAGGATAAATATTCAAAGTAACAAAATTGTATTTTGTTACTGTATTTTGTAATTGTATTTGTATTGTAAAAAAGTTTTTTACTTTGGAAGCAGTTTGAAAATGGAATATTATAGGGCAAAACCAATACAGTATTGTAAAGTAAAAAAAATAAAAAAAAATAAAAAAAAATAAAAAAAGAAGATGAAGAAGATCTTATAACTATAAGAATGGAATATTACTCAGCCATAAAAAGAAAGAAATAATACCATTTGTAGCAACATGGAGGAACTGCTCTAGGGGTGCACGTATCTTTTTGAATTATAGATTTGTCTGGATATATGCCCAAGAGTTGGATCATATGGCAACTCTGATTTTAGTTTTCTGAAGAGCCTTCATACTCTTTTCCATAGTGACTTCACCAATTTACACTCCACCAACAGTATACAAGTGTTCCCTTTTCTCCACTTCTTTACCAACATTTGCTATTTGTAATCTTTTCAATGACGGCCATTCTGACAGGTCTGAAGTGACATCTCATTGAAATTCTGGTTTGCATTTTTCTGATGATTAGTGGTGTTGAGCATATTTTCACATATCTATTGGCCATCTGTATGTTTTCTTTGGAGAAATGTCTATTCATGTCTTATGCCTCAGTGTTTTCTGATATTGAGTTGTATGAGCTGTTTATATATTTTGAATATTAAAACCTTATTGATCATAGTATTTGCAAATATTTTCTCTCATTCAGCTCATTTTGTTGACAACTTCCCTTGCTGTGCAAAAGCTTTTAAGTTTTAATGGATCTCATTTGCTTATTTTTGCTTTGGTTTCCTTTGCCTTCGGAGACATATCCAAAAAATATTACTACACTTTATGTCAAAAAGTGTTTTGCATATGTTTTCTTCTATGAGTTTATGGTTTGAGTCTTATATTTAGCTCTTTCATTTTTCATTTTTAGTGTCAATTTAATTCTCTTATTTCTATATGGTTTTGTTGAAATATTTCATCTTTTCAACAATTTGTCTTATTTTTCCTCTACTTGAATAAACATATTTAAACAGTTATTTTAAAATCTCCAAGTCTGTATTAATTTTGAGTGTAATTCTAGGGTCTTCTTTTCACCTCACAGTCCATTCCTTTCTCACATAATTAGTCACTTTTTAAAACTGAAGCTAAGATATTTTGTATTAAAAAAACTATATTCCAGATTATGATGTCTTCCACCAGAAAGATTTTTCCCATTTCCGTGATCATCTTAATTCAATCATGAATGAAACAGAGTTAAGGCTGAGTTGCAGTTAACACTCAGTTTTCCCCTGGTATATTCTCTTTTTTGGGTTGGGAGCCCTTGAGCTAAGTGAGATGAAGGCATACTATTGTTTCCTCATCAACAAGAAATGATGAGAATTTCCCTTTTAATTTTGAAATTTTTACTTAGCTTTTTTTAGCTTTTTAATACATGGAGTTTCATACTTTGGTAAAGTTCTTGAAGAAGAGATCAGTTGTGGGTCTGAGGTTCCTCCAGCCTACAGTCTTATCATTGAAACTAAAGCTCAGCTGATTTTCCAGTCCTGTAACAGCAGTCTCTGTCAGTGTTCAGGCATGTGTTCTCAGCCTCTAGTTATTATTTTAATAGCAAAAGTGGTTAAATAGCAGACTTTTTATTTTAAAAATGGTACTACTGGTTAAAAATGACCCCCAAGTACAAAGAAAGCAGAAAAGTAATGCAATTCCTAACAGGAAAGCAGGAATGTACCTAAAGGGCTCCAATGACCATCGGTTTGTAGGTTTGTGAAGACCTCCAGGCCATGATTATTCAAGTGCTATGACATCTTGAGAGACAACATGATGTGTGTGACTTGGTGTTCTGATCTTTCATGAACATTATCTGGTAGCCCAGAGAAGCAGAGTAGAAGAGAAAAAGGAGGAAGCACACCAACATGCCATCACTGCAGAGAGCAGCCTCTGGATAAGAAAATATAGGGGGGAAATGGTACTACTCTGAGTTTAAATTAAATTAAAATTGCCTATCTTGATTGGCTTGGGATATTTTAAAAATTATAACCCATGCTGAGTCACTTCAGTATGTTTGACTCTTTTTGACTCTATGGACTGTAGCCGGCCAGGCTCCACTCTGCATAGGATTCTCCAAACAAGAGTACTGGAGTGGATTGCCATGCCCTCCTTCTCCAGGGGATCTTCCCCATCCAGGATTAGAACTGCTGTCTTCTGCCTCTCCTGCATTGCAGGTGGATTCTTTACCCACTGAGCCAACTGGGAAACCCATTAAAACCTACATAAATATAAATATAACTTAGTGACAAAGAAATTCAATATATATATATATATAATGGAATATATAGAGAATATATATGTATATGGAATATATATATATCCATGTAATGGAATATTTTTCATTATTATAAAGAAGGAAATCTTGCCATTTTCAACAACATAGGTAGACTGGGAAGACATTATGCTAAGTGAAATAAGCCAGATGCAGAAAGACAAATGCTGCATAATTTCACTTATATTCAGTGAAACCCATTAAAACCTACATAAATATAAATATAACTTAGTGACAAAGAAATTCAATATATATATATATATAATGGAATATATAGAGAATATATATGTATATGGAATATATATATATATATCCATGTAATGGAATATTTTTCATTATTATAAAGAAGGAAATCTTGCCATTTTCAACAACATAGGTAGACTGGGAGGACATTATGCTAAGTGAAATAAGCCAGATGCAGAAAGACAAATGCTGCATAATTTCACTTATATTCAGTTCAGTTCAGTTGCTCAGTCATGTCTGACTCTTTGTGACCCCATGGACTTCAGCACGCCAGGCCTCCCTGTCCGTCACCAACTCCCGGAGCCTACCCAAACTCATGTCCATTGAGTCGGTGATGCCATCCAACTATCTCATCCTCTGTTGTCCCCTTTGCCTCCTGCCCTCAATCTTTCCTAGCATCGGGGTCTTTTCAAATGAGTCAGCTCTTTGCATCAGGTGGCCAAAGTAATGGAGTTTCAACTTCAACATCAGTCCTTCCAATGAACACCCAGGACTGATCTCCTTCAGGATGGACTGGTTGGATCTCCTTGAAGTCCAAAAGACTCCTAAGAGTCTTCTCCAAACCAAGAGTTCAAAAGCATCAATTCTTCAGTGCTCAGCTTTCTTTATAGTCCAACTCTCACATCCATACATGACTACTGGAAAAACCATAGCCTTGACTAGACGGACCCTTGCTGGCAAAGGAATGTCTCTGCTTTTTAATATTCTGTCTAGGTTGGTCATAACTTTCCTTCCAAGGAGTAAGCGTCTTTTAATTTCATGGCTGCAGTCACCATCTGCAGTGATTTTGGAGCCCCCCCAAATAAAGTCAGCCACTGTTTCCACTGTTTTCCAATCTATTTGCCATGAAGTGATGGGACTAAATGCTATGATCTTAGTTTTCTGAATGTTGAGTTTTAAGCCAACTTTTTCACTCTTCTCTTTCACTTTCATCAAAAGGCTGTTTATTTCCTCTTTGTTTTCTGCCATAAGGGTGGTGTCATTTGCATATCTGAGGTTATTGATATTTCTCCCAGAAATCTTGATTCCAGCTTGTGCTTCTTCCAGCCCAGCATTTCTCATGATGTACTCTGTGTATAAGTTAAATAAGCAGGGTGATAATATACAGCCTTGACATACTCCTTTCCTATTTGGAACCAGTCTCTTGTTCCATGTCCAGTTCTAACTGTTGCTTCCTGACCTGCATACAGGTTTCTCAAGAGGCAGGTCAGGTGGTCTGGTATTCTCATCTCTCTCAGAATTTTCCACAGTTTATTGTGATCCACACAGTCAAAGGCTTTGGCATAGTCAATAAAGCAGAAATAGATGTTTTTCTGGAACTCTCTTGCTTTTTCCATGATCCAGTGGATGTTGGCAATTTGATCTCTGGTTCCTCTGCCTTTTCTAAAACCAGCTTGAACATCAGGGAGTTCACGGTTCACGTATTGCTGAAGTCTGGCTTGGAGAATTTTGAGCATTACTTTACTAGCATGTGAGATGAGTGCAATTGTGCGGTAGTTTGAGCATTCTTTGGCATTGCCTTGCTTTTTCCATGATCCAGCGGATGTTGGCAATTTGATCTCTGGTTCCTCTGCCTTTTCTAAAACCAACTTGAACATCTGGAAGTTCACAGTTCACGTATTGCTGAAGTCTGGCTTGGAGAATTTTGAGCATTATTTTACTAGTGTTTGAGATGAGCGCAGTTGTGCGGCAGTTTGAGCATTCTTTGGCATTGCTTTTCTTTGGGATTGGAATGAAAACTGACCTTTTCCAGTCCTGTGGCCGCTGCCAAGTTTTCCAAATTTGCTGGCATATTGAGTGCAGTACTTTCACAGCATCATCTTTTAGGATTTGAAATAGCTCAACTGGATTCCATCACCTCCACTAGCTTTGTTCATAGTGATGCTTTCTAAGGCCCACTTGACTTCATATTCCAAGATGTCTAGCTTTAGGTGAGTGATCACACCATTGTGATTACTGGGGTCGTGAAGATCTTTTTTGTACAGTTCTTCTTGTATTCTCTCCACCTCTTCTTAATGTCTTCTGCTTCTGCCTCCAGAAATGGTCCATACCATTTCTGTCTTTTACTGAGCCCATCTTTGCTCAATGTTCCCTTGGTATCTCTAATTTTCTTGCAGAGATCTCTAGTTTTTCCCATTCTATTGTTTTCCTCTATTTCTTTGCACTGACCACTGAGGAAGGCTTCCTTATCTCTCCTTACTATTCTTTGGAACTCTGTATTCAAATGGGTATATCTTTCCTTTTCTCCTTTGCTTTTGGCTTCCCTTCTATTCACAGCTATTTGTAAGGCCTCCTCAGACAGGCATTTTGCTTTTTCTTGGGGATGGTCACTTATATCTAGAGTCTAAAAGTGTTAACTATGTTGCAACCACGTAACATTGTACCAAAAGTTCTACTACTGTAATACAGCCTTTAAAAATATACAGATTGAAAATGAAGATATAAAGCTTTATTTATTCTTAGATGACATGACCATCTATTAATGAAAGATCCAAAGAACTTACACATTCTCCAGGAGAAAAGGAGGAAAAAGAATCCAAGAAACAAATGTCAGAGGAAGATTATTCACCAGAAAACCTGATGTTTTGAAGCAGATGAAAATGGTGATCACTGATCTTCTTGTAAGACAAGTTTAAATTCTGGTCAATGAGCATTGAATATCAACAAAACAACAAAGCACAATCCACAATAAGGATATGAGGTTAGAAAGTACCTAAGTACTAACATTCTTTTTTAAAAGCAAACTAAAAAATGCAGTAGAAAACTGAGAGATAAAGTGGAAAAAACTAAGTTTGAAGAAATAGTAAGCACTTTTATCAAGACAGGTCTAATTGATATATAGTAATAATTGATATATATATAATATAATAATTCCTATACACTTTCTATACAATTGCCCATGGAAATTCATGACAATGGACCACACATCTGGTCAGTAACTCCATATAGTGGAAAGAGGACAATGTTCTCTGACCACAATATAGTAGAGCCACAAATTGATAAAATAATTTAAAACAAAACCCTACCACCTAAAATTTTAAAATACTACTGATAAAAGCAAAGCTATATTTAAATCTCCTCTTTGAAACTAAATTCATTTTGAAAAATATTTTAAAAAATGAAGAAAAGATTCCATATAGAAATAATGAATTATAACATTTTTAAGAAGAAAATTTATATTATTAAAAACATGAATTAATGTAAAAGTGGAAAACATACAAATTGATTGCAAAACTTACTTAAGAAGTTGTGAATAAAAACAACACAATAAATTCAAGAAAATAGAATGGAAGTATTAATACAGACACAAATGAAAATTAGTGAGTCATAAAGAGAATGTTTTCTTTAAAAACCATATTAATAACAAAAATAATTTAGCTTACTCTTTCATGAAAAAATAATCAAATATTTACCTGCCTTAAAACCCACAGAGGAATTCTATCTAGCATACCTTAAAAATTAGGCAATGCTAATAATATTTAAATTATTGTAAAATCTGAAAAACATTAAGAATTTTTTTGATGCATGCATAGTATCATTACACAAACCCTTAAGCATATACTAAAAATTTGTAGTCCAACTTCATTTATGAATGAAAATGCAATTCTTTCATGAAAAAATAATCAAATATTTACCTGCCTTAAAACCCACAGAGGATTCTATCTAGCATACCTTAAAAATTAGGCAATGCTAATAATATTTAAATTATTGTAAAATTTGAAAAACATTAAGAATTTTTTTGATGCATGCATAGTATCATTACACAAACCCTTAAGCATATACTAAAAATTTGTAGTCCAACTTCATTTATGAATGAAAATGCAAAAATTCATAAATACTATTAGAAAACTAAAGCCAGGAGCCCAGTAAATATATATTCTAATTAAGACCAATTTATTGCAGGAATTATTGTTCAGTCACCCAATCATGCCCACTCTTTGTGATCCCATGGACTGCAGAATGCCAGGCTTCCCTGTCCCTCACCATTTCCCAAAGTTTGTCCAAGTTCATGTCCATTGTATTGGCGATGTCATCCAGCCATCTCATCCTCTGATGCCTCTTTTCCTTCTGCCCTCAATCATTCCCAGCATCAGGAACCTTTCCAATGAGTCAGCTGTTTGCATCAGGTGACCAAAATACTGGAGCTTCAGCTTCAGCATCCGTCCTTCCAATGAGTTTTCAGGGTTGATTTCCCTTAAAATTGATTGGTTTTATTTCCTTGCTGTCCAAGAGACTCTCAGGAATCTTCTCCAGCACCACAGTTTGAAGGCATCAATTCTTCGGTGCTCTGCCTTCTTTATGGTCCAGCTCTCACAACTGTATGCAACCACTGGGAAGACCATAGCCTTGAATATACGGACATTTGTCAGCAGAGTAATGTCTCTGATTTTCAACAAACTAAGTCTGTCATAGCTTTCCTGCCAAGAAGCAATTCTCTTCTGATTTTATGGCTGTAGTTACCATCCACAGTGATTTTCAATATAATAAAACAATGTGTTTGTTGGTGTAATATAATATGTCACATTGCAACACTTTCTAATTCATCACATAGAAAATATAATACTAACCAACATAGACGGTGAAAAGACAGTGAAGATATGCATCTCTTATTCATTATAAAGAAAATAGAAACCTTTAATGAACTTAGAATAAAAAAATTTCCTTTTACAAGATGAAAAGTTAGTGTTATATATCATAAGAGAACATTTTGAGAGTTTTCAGCAAAGCCCTGGAGGTACTAGTGATGACAAGAAATTGGAGAAAATATTAAGGTATAAAAATTGGGGAACGAGTCAATTTGTATTCATAGGAAATGATACAATTATTTTCATGGAAAATTTGAAAACTGAAAATTATAAAACAATATAGAAAGATAGCTGAGTACAAATATATAAAAACCATATCTCTCATGTATCCAAAAGAACCAGTTACATATATGAAAGAATGTATAGCATATATAACAGAAAACACATGTATGAAAAAGTGTTAAGTAAATTTGCAATGTATGTGTGAACAAACTTTAGGACACAACACATTGAATTTCAATATTCCTAAGAGATTATATTTTTCCACATTAACTTAAAACGTTTAACAAAGATCACAATGAAATATTGCACTTTTTAAAAACTTGACAAGTTGATTCTAAGTTAGGATAAAAATATTCAGGAATATTTTGAAAAAATGAAGAATGAAAAAGGGACATTGGCCCTAGGCAGATAGCAAAACATTATAAACAAAATAGTGTGACACAGCCATGAATAAATAAGAAAACACAATAGAATCCAAAATTAACATATAAACAGAAACATATGGTCTAGAGAATGAGTTGGAAAATGATAGCTTTTCCATAAATTTCACTGACAGACTATTGGAAAGATGATGGTTTTTTTCTTATGACAAAATAAATTTCAGCTGAGCAAATTGTTTAAAGGTAAAAATATTGGCTTACTAATACTAGAAGAAAACATGGGAAAACACTATTTTTTAACCATCTTAGAGTAGAGATAACATGTATCAGTCGATAAGCCAGTTGAGGAAAGATTCATCAATTTGAAAGCCAACATAGGAAATATATTTACACTGCCTGTACTAAGGAGAAGGCAACGGCGCCCCACTCCAGGACTCTTGCCTGGAGAATCCCAGGGACGGGGGAACCTGGTTGGCTGCCGTCTCTGGGGTCGCACAGAGTCGGACAAGACTAAGCTACTTAGCAGCAGCAGCAGCCACAGCCTATAATAAAGGGTGAGTTTCCTTGACATTAAAATATCTCTTATAAAAAGACAAATGCAACCTCTAGCTAAATGTATAAAAGGCTGAGTAGTTTAAAGAAAATGCTTAGATGTTAAATATTTGACAGTAAGTTCAATGTTACACAAATCTTTTTTTAATTTGAAATTAGCAAGAACATAACATTCAGAAAAACTCATGTCACAAACACTCAAAAATTTATAGTTCATGCATAAATGGTTAAAGCATCTATGAACAGTAACTGAGCAATATCCATTGAAGCAATAATATACTAGTTTTACCAAGCAATTCTACTTTTGAGGGTTTATCCCACAGAAAATTTTTACCCTCATTTGAAATGCCAAATATGCCAGAATACTGGGCACCATTGTCATCAATTTCATGAAGTTAAACTTTCTTTTTCATGAAAGGGGGTTATTAATCTTCAAATACCCCAATTGCCACCCTGCATACCATTCTCCCCTACAAATAATATGGTTTGCCTCTCAGTTGTGCCTGGCTCTTTGTGACCCCATGGACTGTAGCCTGCCTTGCTCCTCTGTCCATGGAGTTCAGCACGCAAGAATGCTAGAGTGGGTAGCCATTCCCTTCTCCAGAGGATCTTCTCCCCAGGGATCAAACCTTGATCTCCTGCACTGCAGACAGATTCTTTACTATTTGGGCCACCAGGGAAGCCCCTACATATAGTAGCCTGACAATATGCTTAAGGAAGAATATTCAGTTTCTTGCAGGACGAAACCTCCCAGCTGATGCACCAGATACTCAGACAGCTGTGTCTTCTGTATGTGCTGGCCAGCAGGCAACACCTAAGCTGCCACTGCATTGTCCCACCTCCACTCACACTCTGAATTCTGGTTTGCACAGAGGAGCACTCACCATGGTAGAACTTGTTCCTTTGTGTAATGAGGACACCGAGAGTCCACAGGGTTCCCAATGTCATTAATGCCTATGTGGCAATGTCATGGGAACAGATGACCTCAACTGAACACAGCAACACAGATCTTAATTTTTCATAAAATCAGTTCCTTCAAATAATCAGCGAAAGCAGAGCTGTTTTACCGATTTTTTGGGAGAGAAACTATGCTAATAAAAATACTAACAGGCATCTGAATGTCATGTCATATGAGGACATGAGATGCTAAGTCTGGAGAAGGGATGTGTGAGGAAACATGATCACCATCCCCCAACTTATAGGGCAATTTCTTCTATGATGTTCCTGAGGGCAAAGTGGGAGAATCAGACACCAATGGGTGGGGCTGGAGCTGGGAGGGGCACGGCGTGTAGAGGGTATGGAAGTCTCCCAATGGAAAGAGAGGTTATGGGCAGAGAGGAGGAGGAGCAGCCACCAGTCCAGGGATCACTGAAGTCTGGGGATGGGCAGTTCTCTTTTTCTGGGGCCCTGAAAGCATTGGGTTAGTCTCTAGGTTGCCATCTCAAGACAAAAACAAATGAAGTATTATCCCAGCTCAGAGCAGAGGGCAATCTCAGCCCCAGGGCTACTCTGGGTGCAGGTCTGCAGGATGGGCACTCTGCTTACGTGCTTTGGAGCTCCCCTTGTCATGCCTGTTAAGAATGAGAAAAGTACGTTTCAGAGTGCTTATCTAAACCCTCTATCCTTTTGCAGGAGGCAGGCACCAGACACGGGAGAAGTGCCCTGTAATGCAGGGTTAGACAGAGCTCAGCACTGGCATGCCAGCCCGCAAGAGGCAGGTGAGGCTGGGCCGGGGCAGGTGGTTTCCAGGGCAGAGAGTTAAGGAAACAAAAGTCAGGCCTCAGGAAGACAGTCTCTGAGCAGGATAAAGCAGAGCAAGCCCCAGAGGCAGAAATGATGTTGTGAGGGACAGGGCAGGGAACTTCCAGAAGGCCACCTTGAGGCAATGGTAAGAGCAGAGGATGCTACATGGGAGTCTCACGGGTGTCTGCAGTCCCTCCTGGCCTCTGGTTCTCCCTTCTCTACTAAATAATAATGGGTGGTTCTGTTTCTCTCCATCACCCAGAAGTCAGCACCATACTCGCCAGGAAGCTCCTGACCAGACCCTGGCTCAGTGGGCTCCTTCAGTGCAGTAAAAGAAACGTTTACATATTGAAGCATGGAAAAGTCATTCTGGCTTATACATGGGTTAACTTGAATTTTATGCTACCTGGAACAGCCTGTTTGTGGCTATCAAACATACATTGTACATCTGCTTTAATATTAAAGAAAAAGTTGGCGAGGAGTAAAGAATATCCATGTTAAAAATAAAGATTAAATGCCTCCCTATCTGGGATGTCAATGCTGGTCCTCCTTCCATGGTAAGATCCCATTTTCAGGTGCCAAGGCCATGCTGACTCGTTGTGTACATACTGACCTGTTTTATCTATCTGTAATTGGAGGATAATTGCTTTACAATATTGTGTTGGTTTCTGCCATATGTCAGCATGAATCAGTCATAGGTATAAACATGTCCTCTCCTCTTGAACCTCCCCCACCTCCCACCCCATCCTATCCCTCTAGATTGTCACAGAGCACCAGGCTGAGCGCCTGTTTGTTTTTTTTTTTTTTGGTCTTTCTAAATCCTGACCTATTTGATATTCTTTGTTCTGACAAACAAAACGTGTGCTGAAAACTTCTTTGGAGCAGTTCCTCTGAGTTATCTGAGAGGCTGTCTTCCAGGCTATCGCCCTCAGACTGGCTCAAATAAAACTCTTTTCTATTCCTATTTTAGATTGTTTATTGATTATTTTCATTGACAAAGGCAAAGAGCATTCATTCCCCAGGTCAGCTTTTTCTTTGTTTCCTGTGTAAAAACTTTCCCTTCCTTTCTAAGGTTTTATTGTTGGATTGTCCAGATTGTGAGGTTTAGAGCATCAGTCCTCTTGGGAGGACAGGTGGGTCAGGTTCCCAGGAGCAAGGCTCTGGCTGTGGTCTCCCACGAAGATGGCCTGAACTCATCCCAGGGCCAGGCGCAGTGAGAGCCTCCGAGTCTGATTCTGAGCTGTGCATTTAACCCGCTGCTCAGTCCCTGGAGGGTGTCGGGTTGCATCCATGAGGGTCTCCGCCATCCTGCCCTCAGACCTAAACCTACTTGAGGATTTTGCTCCTTTTGTGTGCTGATACATCACCATTTCAATATGTGAAAATCATGACTCTTTTATCTACTTTCCTATTGTCAGGAAACATTTGAATTTCTTGTCAGTTGTCTCTGGATTCCATTGCTTGATTTTCTCTTGGGGTATACTTTTTCCTGCTGGCTTGAAAATTATACATCTTTTGTGCTGCAGAAGAACAAACAAAACCTCTTAAATTACCTGTTCTCAGCAGTCTCGCTAGAGTTCACTGTAAAATCATTGAACCTCTACAGTTTTTATTTTTTTAGATTTGTGTGTGTGGAGGATAGGGTCAACTTTATAATTTCCTTTATGGTAATGGGGTTTCCTTATTTTCTTAAATACATTTTGGAGTTTTCTCTAGAAATATATTGATTTCAACAAGATGTCAAAATGTATTAGTGTAGCAGGTATGAACTAGAGTCAGACATCATGATGAAGAGAGAAATGTTGCTTCATTTTGATAAGTTTTATGAGCTTTCTCCCAAACCTCCATTGCAACAACAGCCACAAATAATAATAAAAATCCAGTCTGGTAAACTCAGTGTCTTCTAGCCCATTTTTTTTAAATTAATTTTTATTTTTTTAGTTTGTTTTGCTTTACAATACTATATTCATTTTGCTATACATTGACATGAATCAGCCACGAGTATACATGAACTCCCAATCACTTTCAGTGACTTAAAATTGGAATTCCGCTTCTTGGGCAACATTTATTTCTATGCAAGTTATATTATCAGCAGATCCTGTCCAGCTGTGATGATTCTCTGCTGTCTTCCCTGAGGCTCACAGGACCCCTCACACCCCTGCACCCCACCATCAAAGTCAGCAGAAGGAAGAGAGGGGATTGATACCTGCAGCTCTGCAGCCCGCCTGCCTCATCTGTCTGATGGGAGGTGCCCTCTATCATGCTTTATCATCGGGGCTCACTGTCGTCCAGAGAATTGCACAGGTCTCTGTCTCAGCTGTCCATGTTGAAGCTTCTGTGAATACTGGCCTCTCCCTCCCCTGATTCCTAGGGGGCTCACCCCCTGCAGCTGAAGCTTTAGTTTGCCAGGTGGTCCCTTGGGACCTTCTCCAGTGAATTTGGACTGTGGCCTTGGTCTTGGTGAAGCCTGTATGTCTCTGACCAACTCCTTTCTGGAGCCCTGAACCTGGTGTGTTTCATCCCAGCTAAGTGGTTGTACTAACCATTCATGTCCACTTGTTTCAAACACCTGTGGGTCATCTACTTTTAGTTCTGAGGCTAGAAGCTGAAAATGATGATGGGAGGTGCCCTCTATCATGCTTTATCATCGGGGCTCACTGTCGTCCAGAGAATTGCGCAGGTCTCTGTCTCAGCTGTCCATGTTGAAGCTTCTGTGAATACTGGCCTCTCCCTCCCCTGATTCCTAGGGGGCTCACCCCCCTGCAGCTGAAGCTTTAGTTTGCCAGGTGGTCCCTTGGGACCTTCTCCAGTGAATTTGGACTGTGGCCTTGGTCTTGGTGAAGCCTGTATGTCTCTGACCAACTCCTTTCTGGAGCCCTGAACCTGGTGTGTTTCATCCCAGCTAAGTGGTTGTACTAACCATTCATGTCCACTTGTTTCAAACACCTGTGGGTCATCTACTTTTAGTTCTGAGGCTAGAAGCTGAAAATGAAGATGTCAGTAGGGCTGTGTTCCCTCAGAAACTCTAGGGAAGAATCTTTTCTTGCTTCTGTTTCTAGTTTCTGGTGACTGTGACAATCCTTTGTGTTCCTCGCTTGTAGATACAAATTGATCTGCACCAACTGATATTATTATACAGTTTTTCTTTAGTATGTTTTTGTGGCATATTAGTTTTTGATTAATATTTTTGAATGTTAATCACCCTTGCATATTTGAAACAAATCCCACTGGGCAGTGGTGTATGATTGTTTTTGCAAATATCTTATTGAGGATTTTTGTGTCTTTGTTCATGAGAAATAATAATCTGTACTTTTCCTTTCTTTAGTGTCTTTATCTGGGTTTGGTATTAGGGTAATGCTGGCCTCTTTGAATGAGTTAGGAAGCATTTCCTCTGCTTTTTCTTTTTCCTTAGTGAAATATTTCATTCTTTATATGTGTTTTTATAGTGTACAATTACAGTCTCAGAAAATAGTGGCAATATTTACAGTTTTTATGCCTCTGGTTTTAAGTCACACATGTTCCAATTCATTCAGATTCTATTGTTTTTGTTTTTAATTTTATTGGAGTATAGTTAATTTACAAAGTTGTGTTACTTTCAGGTCTACAGCAAAGTGAAGCAGTTATACATATACATATACGTATTCTTTTTCAGATTTGTTTCTCATATAGGTTATCACTAAATATTGAGTGGAGTTTCCTGTGCTATACAGTAGGTCCTTGTTGGTTATCTATCTTATATGTAGTGTTGTAGAAACCACTACTCGAGAAACCAAGCACCACACTTGAAGAGTTGGAGAACTCAGGTTTATTATGCAGGTGAGCCCCAAAGAGTCAACACTCCAAGCTCTGAGCCCCAAACAAAGGGGTTACAGAGTTTTTTATACAAGGACAGGCATGATTAAGCATGTTTGCGAGTTTGCAGGGGCTAGGGTGATTGCAAAGAGCAGGACAAGGGTGAGTCAGATAAGCTCCAGCTCCTAGTATTGTGAGTGCCCACTTTCTGAGACCTATGTGATCTAGACTTTGCAAGGAGCAAGCTGGGTTACAGAGGCAGAGGAGCAGGCAGTTTTGTAAAATTTTAACTTTTCCTCTTCAGTTCAGTTTAGTTCAGTTGCTCAGCCATATCCGACTCTTTGCAACCCCATGAATTGCAGCACGCCAGGCCTCCCTGTCCATCACCAACTCCCGGAGTTCACTCAGACTCACGTCCATCGAGTCAGTGATGCCATCCAACCATCTCATCCTCTGTTGTCCCCTTCTTCTCCTGCCCCCAATCCTTCCCAGCATCAGAGGCTTTTCCAATGAGTCAACTCTTCACATGAGGTGGCCAAAGTACTGGAGTTTCAGCTTTAGCATCATTCCTTCCAAAGAAATCTCAGGGCTGATCTCCTTCAGAATGGACTGGTTGGATCTCCTTGCAGTCCAAGAGACTCTCAAGAATCTTCTCCAATACCACAGTTCAAAAGCATCAATTCTTCTGCACCCAGCCTTCTTCACAGTCCAACTCTCACATCCATACATGACCGCAGGAAAAAGTAGTAGTGTGTATATGTCACTTCCAAGCTCCTGACTTATCCTTCCCCACCGTGTTTCCTCTTTGGTAACCATAAGTTTGTTTTTGATATCTGCAAGTCTGTTTCTGCTTTTTAAAAAAGTTCATTTGTATCTTTTTTTAAAAAAAATTAGACTCCACATATGAGTGTCATCCTACTTGTCTTTCTCTGTCTGATTTGCTTTAGATGTTCCCCAGTTGATTCCAGAATATGCATTATTGGTATATATTTGTGTTATTTTTTCTGTTTAAGAGCATGGAACTGCAGTAGAAGTTTGGTATTTCTTATGACTGTTAGGATTTATAAGGCTCTTCTAGCTCTGTATATTGTAACATGCAGGACAGAGAAGCTCTCAGAATCTGAAAAGAAGGGAAATGAATACTTAATATTATCCACAGTCCATTAGCATCTTTCTCAAACATCCACTGGAAAACTGTTGCAAGTAGGTACTAGAAACAATTTCTGGGACGCCAGGGTGGATACACATGCTATAAATGAGATTATTTAGCTGCAACTGAGTAAGAATATTTTGAAGTATTGGTGGGAGCTGTGTTTTCAAATAGCTTCTAAATACATCAAGCTTGTTCCATGATGTTAAATGTACTTCAGATATGCATATAAGGTATTGTCATGACCTGTACTTTAACCATGCAGTGTCCTGTAAAAAGCATAGCTTTATGTCCTTTCTGACTGTAGAGAGCTTCTATATATAAATAAATGCTCTCCAAAGCAAATAATAGATTAAACACTCCAGCTAAAAGGTAGAGATTTTCAAACTTGATAAAAGAAAGCACCTCCACCCCCAGCAAAACCCTAAATGTCCCTTAATTAATAGATGAATTTTAAATATATGGACACCAGTTGAAAGTAGAGAAGGAAAGATAACCTAACCAAACCATAAGTTCATGTAGGTTAGGGACAATCTTAATATTAAAGGAAGTCAATCTCAATATGAAGAATGTTGGCAAAGATCAAGGGCCTGTTTCATAAAGACAAAGAAATACTTTATCACTGAGATCTGATCATTGGAAATGTGTGTACACCACCTCATAACAGAGTTTATGCAAAGTCATAAGCTTAAAATCATGATGCAAAATTACTATAATGGAACATGATGAAATACAAGGGAGAAATAAAGCTGCTTTTAATCCTGATAGTGTAGAAAGATTGGCACAAGGGTGGACGTGCATTAACAGAATGAAATAGAGAATCTATATATACACTCTTGCATATAAGGGCAATTGTTTTCAACAAAAGTGCTGCAGTCATTTAATGGGATAAGGATATTCTTTTCAACAAGTGATGTTGAAGCATCTTGGTATCTGCATGGAAAAAATAAATCTTCAACATTTATTCCTATTCATACTAAAACATGAGAGATTCCTAGGTGGCTCAGCGGTAAAGAATCTGCCTGCCAATGCAGGAGATGCTAGATATGCAGGTTCAATCCCTGGGTCGGGAAGATTCCCTGGAGGAGGAAATGGCAACCCACTCGAGTATTCTTGCTTGGAAAACCCCATGGACAGTGCAGCCTGGCAGATTACAGACCATGGAGTTGAAAAGAGTCAGACATGACTGGAGCAACTTAGCATGCACTCAGGAAAACAACAATCCAACAAATCAATGAAAAAGAGGCAAAATATTTGAATAGCCCCTTGACAACCCACTCCAGTATTCTTGCCTGTAAAATTTCATTGACAGAGGAGCCTGGCAGGCTACAGTCCGTGGGGTCACAAAAAGTCAGACACGACACACTTCACAAGAGATGTGTGAATGTGTGAGTAATCAGTTAGCACATGAGAAGGTGCTCAACATCATTAGTACCATGGAAATGCAATTAAACCCACAGTAAGGTACCACTTTGAATCCCTTAGAATGGAAAAAAAAAAAAGCAAAACATGACAAACTCAGTGTTAGAATATAGAGAAACTGGATCTCTTGTATACTGCTGCTAAGGGCATAACGTGGTCCAATCTTTTTGGGGAAAGTTCTGGTGGTTTCTTGCAAAAGTTACACATATAATTGCCCTGTTTTCCAACACTTCTACTTACACATATTTTTTTCCTAAGAGAAATAAAAACACATATTCTTAAAAACAATTGCATGAGGACATTCAAAATGGCTTTATTAATAATTGCCCCAACCTTGAAAGGACCAAAATATTCATCAACAACATCTGATACAGAAATTATGGTATTTCTATGCCATAGGATATCACCCACTAATAAAAAGATATAAACTGCTGCTGCATGTGGGCTTCCTAGGTGGTGTTGGTGGCGTTAGAACCTGTCTGGCAGGTGAGACATGGTTTTGATCCCTAGATGAGGAAGATCCCTTGGAGAAGGGAATGACAGCCCCCTCCAGTATTCTTTCCTGGAGAATCCCATGGACAGAGGAGCCTGGTGGGCTGTGGTCTATCAGGTCACGAGGAGTTGGGCACGACTGAAATGACTTAGCACAAGCACATAAGCACTGATGCATGCAATGGCATGGATACTTCTCAAAAACAGCTCTTCATGATTCTATGTATATGAATATCAAGAACAAGAAAACAAAATCTGTGGTGATAGATATCGGAATATGTATCATCTTTGGGAGGTGGGGATTGATTGGAAGTGTTCATGGGAAAATTTTCAGGGATGACAGATGACAGAGGTAGTAGATATCTTGATCAAAGCATAGGTTACATAGGTATATACATATATCAAAATTCATATAATTAAATAGAATCTGTTGGTTTCTAATGTAATAAATTTTACATCAACATAAAGTTGAAAACATTCTTAGTGTCAGTCAGCCCATGTTCTGTCAGGTCCCTGACCCTGGCATAGTTTATCTACCAAATGTGTGCATTCAGCTATCTTTGTAGTGATGGTGTCACTATAGTTAAATTCTGGATCTGAGTCTCAGTGCAAAATACCTGTAACAGCAAGAGATAAGCATCTCTGTCCTACTAGAGAGGCTTTCTGGACTTTCAAAACCTACCTTGAATGGAAAGATGGGAGACCTGAATCTATTATTTTTTTCCCTAGGACTTTCAATGCTGGTAAGAAAATTTAGGATTTTCTCTGTCCATTGGAAAAGGGAATGACAAACCACTTCAGTATTCTTTCCTGTAGAACCTCATGAACAGTATGAAAAGGCAAAAAGATAGGACACTGAAAGATGAACTCCTCAGGTTGGTAGGTACCCAATATGCTACTGGAGATCAGAGGAGAAATAACTCCACAAAGAATGAAGAGATGGAGCAAAAGCAAAAACAACACCCAGTTGTGGATGTGACTGGTGATGGAAGTAAAGACCAATGCTGTAAAGAGCAATATTGCATAGGAACCTGGAAGGTTAGGTCCATGAATCAAGGCAAATTAGAAGTGGTCAAACAGGAGATGGCAAGAATGAACATCAACATTTTAGAAATCAGTGAACTAAGATGGACAGGAATGGGTGAATTTAACTCAGATGATGGTTATATCTACTACTGTGGACAAGAATCCCTTAGAAGAATGGACTAGCTATCATAGCCAACAAAAGAGTCTGAAATGCAGTTCTTGGGTGCAAACTCAAAAATGACAGAATGATCTCTGTTCATCTCCAAGACAAACCATTCAATATCACAATAATCCAAGTCTATTCCCCAACCAGTAATGCTGAAGAAACTAAATTGAACGATTCTGTGAAGACCTACAAGACCTTCTAGAACTAACAATCAAAAAATGATGTCCTTTTCATTATAGGGGACTGGAAAGCAAAAGTAGGAGGTCAAGAGATATCTGGGGTAACAGGCAAATTTGGCCTTGGAGTACAGAATGAAGCAGGGCAAAGGCTAACTGGTCATAGCAAACACCTTCTTCTGACAACGCTGGAAAAGATTCTACATGTGGACAACATCAGATTGATTATATTCTTTCCAGTCAAAGATGGAGAAGCGTTATATAGTTAGCAAAAACAAGACTGGGAGCTGATTGTGGCTCAGATCATGAACTCCTTATTGCCAAATTCAGACTTAAATTGAAGAAAGTAGGGAAAACCACTAGACCATTCAGGTATGGCCTAAATCAAATCCCTTACAATTATACAGTGGAAGTGACAAATAGATTGAAGGGATTAGATCTGATAAAGTGCCTGAAGAATTATGGATGGAGTTTCATGACATTGTACAGGAAGCAGTGATCAAGACCATCCCTAAGAAAAAGAAATGCAAAAAGGCAAAATGGTTGTCTGAGGAGGCCTTACAAATAGCTGTGAAAAGAAGAGAAGCAAAAGGCAAATGAGAAAAGGAAAAATATACCCATTTGAATGCAGAGTTCCAAAGAATATCAAGGAGAGATAAGAGAAGTCTTCCTCAGTGATCAATGCAAAGAAATAGAGGAAAACAATAGAATGGGAAAGCCTAGAGACCTCTGCAAGAAAATTAGAGATACCAAGGGAACATTTTATGCAAAGATTTCATACCATTTCATACCATTTGGACCTAAAAGAAGCAGAAGATATTAAGAAGAGGTGGCAAGAATACACAGAAGAACTATACAAAAAAGATCGTCATGACCCCAATAATCATGATGGTGTGATCACTCACCTAGAGAGCCAGACATTTTGGAATATGAAGTCAAGTGGGCCTTAGGAAGCATCACTACAAATAAAGGTGATGCTTTATTTGGAGGTGATGGGATTCCAGGTGAGTCTTTCAAATCCTAAAAGATGATGCTGTGAAAGTACTGTACACAATATGCCAACAAATTTGGAAAACTCAGCAGTGGCCACAGGACTGGAAAATGTCAGTTTTCATTCCAATCCCAAAGAAAGGCAATGCCAAAGAATGCTCAAATTACTGCACAGTTGCGTTCATCTCACACGCTAGCAAAGTAATGCTCAAAATTCTGCAACCCAGGCTTCAGCAGTATATGAACCATGAGCTTCCAGGTGTTCAAGCTGAATTTAGAAAAAGCAGAGGAACCAGGGATCAAATTGCTGACATCCAGTGGATAATTGAAAAAGCAAGTGAGTTCCAGAAAAACATCTGCTTGTTTTATTGACTATGCCAAAGACTTTGATTGTGTAGATCACAACAAACTGGAAAATTTTTCAAGAGACGGAAATAGCAGACCACCTGATTTGCCTCCTGAGAAGTCTGTATGCAGGTCAGGAAGCAACAGTTAGAACTGGACATGGAACAACAGACTGGTTACAAATAGGGAAAGGAGTACATCAAGGCTGTACATTGTCACCCTGCTTATTTAACTTATATGCAGAGTACATCATGAGAAATGCTGGGCTGGACGAAGCACAAGCTGGAATCAAGATTTCTGGGAGAAATATCAATAACCTCAGATATGTAAATGACACCTCCTTTAGGGCAGAAAGCGAAGAAGAACTAAAGAGCCTCTTGATGAAAGTGAAGGAGGAGAGTGAAAAAGTTGGCCTAAAATTCAACATTCAAAAAACTAAGATCATGGCATCCAGTCCCACCACTTCATGGCAAATAGATGGGGAAACAGTGGAAACAGTGTCAGATTTTATTTTTTGGAGCTCCAAAATCACTGCAGATGATGACTTCAGCCATGAAATCAAAAGACCCTTGCTCCTTGGAAGAAAAGTTATGACCAACCTAGACAGCATTTTAAAAAGCAGAGACATTCCTTTGCTAACAAAAGTCTGTCTTGTCAAGGCTATTGTTTTTCCAGCAGTCATGTATGGATGTGAGATTGGACTATAAAGAAAGCTGAGCACTGAAGAATTGATCCTTTTGATCTGTGGTATTGGAGAAGACTCTTGAGAGTCCCTTGTTCTGTAAGGCGATCCAATCAGTCCATCCTAAAGGAAATCAGTCCTGAATATTCATTGGAAGGACTGATGTTGAAGCTGAAACTCCAATACTTTGGCCACCTGATTTGAGGAACTGATTCATTTGAAAAGACCCTGATGCTGGGAAAGGCTGAAGGGGGGAGGAGAAGTGGACGACAGAGGATGAGATGGTTGGATGCCATCACTGACTCAATGGACATGAGTTTTAATAAACCCCCAGGAATTGGTGATAGACAGGGAGGCCTGGCGTGCTGCAGTCCATGGGGTTGCAAAGAGTAGGACATGACTGAATGACTGAACTGAGCTGAACTGAACTGTCTTTTTAATTCTATTGCCTTCGTGTCATTTATACACCAAGACTACTGTGTAAAGTGGGTGTTAGTTTGCAAAGGAGGAAGAAAGAGTGGGTGGGAAAGAGACTTTGCATCAAGTTTTCTAAGTTTTCAGCAAATATTCTGTTCCATGACTGAAAAGTTTGCCAGCCAAGGTAGATACTGGTTAATGATGTGGTGGGCAGTAAAAAAATACATAACTAACCAAGAATTTGATGTTTTAGTCCTTAATTCTCTTTTTGGCTCTCTTTCATTCATTCATTCGTTCCATCATTCATCTCTGCCCCCAACACTTCGCCAGCCCTTGAATATACAAGTGATTTTCCTTGGCCCTCCAATGCAGAATGCCATTTAAATAAACACTTGGTACTGGCAGCCCATTTTTAAGTATATACAGTTGTTTCCATATGGCGTGAACAGATATGGCTGGGATATGCAGCTGTAGCCCACTGTTGCTGCTATCTGATGGCAATTTTCCTTCATGTTTATAAAATGGATTTCCTATAGATGATGCTGTTTTCAGCTTTGGGGTTCTAGAAAGGAATCTTCAGCAAGATAGAATCAGCTTTTTTTGTGTGTGTATATCTGTGAGAAGTCTGAACATTTTCCTGATCTACTTTGAAAACATTCCACACTCAGGAAAAAACCACCCAAGTGTAGGAGGTCCAAGATAGACCTCAGATGGGGTGGCCAGTCCCAAACATGAATGATAGAGGGAGGCAAGTGTTTCCAAGCTGGAGAATCCAGGCACTCACTGTGCCTCACACCCACTGGTGGGACCTTGGAGCACCACCAGCGCAATGTCCTCATCTGTGAAATGGACAGTGTTCCTTCCTGAGATAGCCCCTATGTTCTCTGAGTTCACATGCACAAAACGCTAAAAGCAGTGCTTGGCACCTGCATTTGATCCATGCTTGTTATTTTATTCTCTGTAACACTGTCATTTAGGATGAGACAGCATGGTAGAGGCTGGAGAGGAATGGACACCAAAATGTGACTCAGGTGATAACTAGTTCTCACTCTACTAGGAGCTGGGTAATGCGGGGAGTTATTTCTAGACCCCACTTTTCTTTCTGTGCAAAACAGGGAAGAGGATTAGTGGGACAGCTCAGAGCCCATGCTGGTCTTTGATTTGTACCATCTTTCTTCTGGTATTTCATACTTTACTCAATATCCCAATTAAGGCAGTCCTGCATTTCATCAGCTGCTCACATCTCAAACAGCCCTGAACTTTAAAAACCACAGAAGAAATTAGTAGTCAATAACACGCCTTTGAAATTGGGTGAAAGTAATCATATTAATTCAATTGAATCACTTTCTGGCACCAGAACTTCTACAGATGTCTGTCTCATTTTCAACTCTGGGAACTGGCCAACGTAACTGTGTACCAGTTACTTTGAAGGATCACCAGCTGATGCAAGTGTGGAGTTAATTACCAGATGCTCCACTAATTAGCTGTTAAATAGGTAAGGAGAGGAATGTAAAAACAGAACACTAAACTCAGCATATTAACTCACACGGGTAATGGAGAAATTGAACTGAAACGTATTTCTTGAAATATGGCTTCCTAGTGGCTTAACAATAAAGAATCTGCCTGCAGTGCAGGAGATATGATTCCATCCCTGGGTCAGGAAGATCCTCTGGAGAAGGAAATGGCAACTCACTCTAGTATTCTTGCCTGGGAAATCCCATGGACAGTGGAACCTGGCAGGCTACAGTTCATAGGGTTGCAAAAGAGTAGGACATGACTTAATGAATAAATAGCAACATTTCTTAAAAGACAATTCCTAGCATTTGATGGATATCTATTTGCTTCAGTCTTCTCTCTCCCTTTCTTTTATTCTCTCTTGCATTTTCTTTCCTTCTCCCTTCCTACTCCTTTACTAAGAAAAACCCGCAGGCCCATTATATGCACAGCATGATTAGTTGTAGAAATGGACAAAAGTGGTCCTGGTACTGAGGTCCCAGCTTGGTGGCAGGAGTGGTGAGCAGCTGGGGGACGAGAGATCAGTGCTCTAACCCTGATGGCACAGGGGACTGCTGAAGGGATGCCCAGGCAGACTGAACCTTGGAGTGATCCTGAAGTCTGGTAAGCACTGAGTCCATAAGGAAAAGAGGCAGGTTCTAGGTGAGACAGGGCTGATAAGGGAATCAAATCTGGAGCAAGGGTGCTCCTAGAAGGACAAGCCCCATTGATGAGGATGACTTGGATGTGGTCATCAGAAGTCCCTTGAGATAGGCTGAGGAGCTCTGCTTTCATTCTAGAGGGTGAACTCCCAATTGAATCTTTTTTGTTTGATTTTTTAAAATGAAATATACATAGTGTATAAAATCTATTTGTACCATTCAAGGGATAATACTAAAGTGAAAACCAATGGGCACAAAATCTGACTTCAGAAGGGGAGATCAGCAGATGTTTTGAGGCCCCTCTCCAGTCCTCTCCAATTACTTCCCCCTACTCCCTCCCCATAATTGTGTCTACTCCCCTGACACTTTTCAGTTTTATCACATATGTATAGCTCTTGAAGCAAAGCATTGCCTGACTTTAGTGACAATGAGCTTTATGTAAGTGGTGTCACGCTTCATGTGTCTCTAATTTGTGTTTCTTGTTCAATAACAGGTATTTGAGACATCCTAATGATTTTGTATTAATAATTGAGATGCATTTGTATTCACTATCGTATACTATCCGTTGTGTTAACCTATCACAAGCTACTCATTCACTGTAAAGTATCTTGGTGGGCCTTTGGGTTGTCTCCAGCTTTTATTTTCATCAACAGTGCTGCTCTGAGCCTTCTTTAGCATTGCTGTGTCTCAACATTCAGCTTTCCTAAATAGCGCAACTCAGTCAGCTAAGTACCAGTGAGAGTCCTGACAACGTCCCGTTAAGTGGTGCTGTTGTGAGTTATTTATATTTGTTTAAGATGGGAGACATATTGGAGAAGATGGTTCTGGCTGTGAGATGAGGGCTAGATTGGAGCAGGACCAACTTACAGTCAGGAAGATCAGGGAAGAGACTGTTGAAAGGTCAGGGTGGGAGGTACATGGACCTAGGGAAAGCAGAGAATGCATTGGAAAATACCTTCTATCAGTATTGAGAACAGGAGGAGAAGGGGCAACAGAGGATAAGCTGGTTGGATGCCATCATCAACTCAATGGACATGAGTTTGTGCAAACTCTGGGAGATAGTGAAAGACAGGGGAGCCTGGCATGCCACAGACCATGGGGTCGCAAAGAGTTGGACACAATTGAGAGAATGAACAACAACAACAACAACAAATCAGGCTTATAGATGGATTTATTGATTGAGGAGTCAAGGTGCAGTCCAGAAGGATTCTGAGTTTTGCTCCAGACACTGGCTGGATGGTGGTTCTGGCTGTTGAGACAGGGGCTACCAAAGGAGGGGAGAGTGAGTCAAGGAATAGGAGGTGACATCCCCTGGGCCCTAAACTCTTGTGACATCATAGTTAAGAAAGCAAGTTAAAAATGCTTTCTACAGAGTTACACCCCTTTCCCAACCACTTAGCCCATTATTCCCTGGAGTACAGTAGGTGTTCAATAAAAATGGACTGCTGGTCTTACTCTTACAAAGTCTTAGGAGCAGATACATTGCCAGGAGTGTATACTTTAGTTCCCAGAGTTCCCAGAGAAAATTTGGAAAATCAGTCTTTGAACATAGCTTTTTAAAATGCAAATGTTTTCACTGAAATTGCTTGCAATTTTGTTCTCTTTACATGAGTCATAGCATCCAGAGGTTGATATTTTCAAAAAGTGATTTGGAGTAAACTGCCTATTTAATCAAATGGTTTTTTGGTTGGGATCACTTCTTAGCTTAGCTTTAAAAAAATCTTTTTTCCCTTCAGCGTGTGGGATTTTAACCAAGGATCAAACCCATGCCCCTGTACTGGCACCTTCCAAGGTCTTAACCATTGCCACCAGGGAAGTCCCTTAGCTTATCTTTCAACTGCCTAAAATAGCTAGTATAATATTTTTCAAAGCAAGCAGGATGTGTTAGCTTGCATGATGAGGATGGATAGCTCATTTACCAACTAGTGTAAGATCTCTGAAGATGGTTCTGAATTAAATCCAAACCCGAAGCACTCAGTGAGTCAGCCAGTTTTTACTTGCTCTGTGCCCCTTCAGACCCAGATCTTGAAAGCCTGCTCACTGTGCCCTCCTGCTGGGGTCCAGCCCCGGTGGATCCAGGGTAATTCAAAGCAAGGACAGAGTCGGCAAGCAGAGACTTATTTATTTAGAGATATAAAGAGAGATTAGGAAAGAATAGTGTAGTAGGAATATTAGTGGAGAAAAGAGGCTGAATAACTTGGTTTACACAGGAGACCAATAAAGCTCTGAGACAAAGGGCTTGCACTGTCTACGTAGGCCACCAGTGCCCACTTGAATAGCAGAGGGTGCCCCATCTTGGGCTCCCTCTCATGTGGGTCTTAGAAGCCAGGGCAAATAAGTAGACATAGAGAGCCTCTGTGTTCCAGATGGGAATTCAGCCTGAAAAGGGAGAAAAGGAAGACATGGGGGAGCCAAGCATTGGTGCCAGACCCACAACTTTATTTTCAAAAGCAGCTTATATACCCCAAGTTGTACATAAAGAAATAATGGAATATGCAGAGTTATGCAGGGGCAGCAGTCCTGACCCTTATTGA
Source organism: Aepyceros melampus (assembly GCA_006408695.1). Lineage (NCBI taxonomy): Eukaryota > Metazoa > Chordata > Mammalia > Artiodactyla > Bovidae > Aepyceros > Aepyceros melampus. Next base: position 450,923 of record SJXQ01007775.1, read on the forward strand.
GACCAGGCTTTCTTTTTCATACCTTCCCATATACAAAAGGTCTCAGGTGGTTTTACATCATCTTTTGGCCAGGGGGCCTGTTAACATTTTTATGACTCTTTTCCTAGATAAATGTCTATCAACCAGAAAACTCATTTTCCCTTGAAGTGTTTTTTCTTTAATCTGCATCACCCTCAAAGTATTTACATTCCTGTAGAACAAAGGTGAAGTGGGTTATAACAAAGAAAGTACTTAACTCAAAGATCTAATGTTGCTAATACCAAGGCTACTACCTGTTTTTTCTACGTACCAACTATATCAACAAATAAAAGATATGAAAACTTGTCAGCAAGTATTGGCTCAACAATGAAACCCTTAATCAGTCCTATTCTAATGATTTTGACTCCTCGGAAGCCCCTACATTCCTAGGATGTCTTAAGCTCCTGTGCCTCTCACGGTCGGGAGGCCACAAACAATCACATGCACAGCTCTAAGAGTCTGGACAAACCTGTCAGGCAAGTTAGAAAGCTATCAGAGGGGTCTGAGCTGAGACATTTCTTTTACGCCCAGGAGACTTATTAACTAAAAGCTCTAAATTAACTTTTTCCAGAAAAAAGTGGTGGGGGGACAGCCCCCTGTTAATGTCAGAAGAGCAGGTAGAAAGCATAACACAGTCAAGCAGGCGGACTCTGATTTTGGGGGTAGATGCCCGAGAAAATCCAGGGGGACCCCCGAGGCCTGATCTCGCCTTTGCGTTTTGTCAGGCTGCTTTCCTCATGACCTTTGCCACGGGCGGGATTCCCCATGCTGGCTCCCGGCACCCTCCCTCCCCACGCGCCTGGCTCTTGTCCCTTCTCCCTCCTGTGTCGCATCCTTCTCCATGACCACACTACCTGCTTGTTCCACAAAGACTCCCTCTCCTGTGTTCCCTCCTGCCGGATACCAGGAGTGCTGTTCTTGGATCTGGGATCGTCCCATTAATGTGCCAACTGTTCTTCCTACATCCAGATGCAGCCTGCTTATTGCCCTCTATCCTGGCTGCCAGAGTCATCATTTCAAACCCAGAACCGACTGATCACATCACTGTCATGCTTATAAGCCTCAGACTCTCTGTCTCTGCTGCCTCCCCTCCTTCCTGGCCTACAGTGTGAAGGCTGGATCCTGAGAACATTAGCCCTCAGGTAAAGTACTGAGTCAGCCCTTCCATACTCCTTTATCCATCCCAAACCTGGGGACCCAGGCGGTTGCTTCTCATCCCTCCTGACTGTATCACACCCTCTTTCCCCTGGGCTTCCTCACTGTCCTTTCTTGTGCCTTGCATATTCTTCTTCTGCCCACCAACAGTGTTATCCGTTCACTAAGGCCTTCCTTGTATACCCCGGTTTGTCTCACTGGAGTGAGGGTCTCCAGAGCAGACACGATGTCCTGTGTCTCAAACTCTGTGTCCCTAGAGTGACCCCAGTTACCATAGTTCATGGAAGGCAGTCCTGGGTTGAAATATCAGCATTAACATTATTTTTCTGTGGGAACTTGGAAAGTTACATTACTCATCTTAACAGCATGTCTGCAATAAAGAGGATAATGAGGACCACCATTCCAGACCTCTAAGCCAACTCAATGGGATAATACAAATACAAGTGAAATACTGTTCATTCATTCAACAAATATTTATTAAACACCCATTTTGTTCTAGGTTGAAATCTTCCACACAGCCTATAGTTTCCAGAGGAATACCTACATATCTCTGCAAACGTCATTATATTACATTAAAAAAAAATTTGGCCACACCCACAGCATGTGGGCTCCTAGTTTCCCAGCCAAGGTCAAACCTGTGTCCCCTGCATTGGAAGTGCAGAGTCCTAACCACTGGACCACCAGGGAAGTTCTGCATCACATTTTTGAATGAGCAATGAATACAAGTAGAAGGTCTGGAGATGTACATGAGAAGGCAGCCTTACTCAGCTTGGGAGGGGGTCAGAGAGGGGATGTGATTTAAGGTTGGGAACCAGTTAAGGCCTGCATTTTAGTTGCCTGAAGCCCAGAAGCGTGTTTTTCGTGTGACGTTCCTAGATTAGTGATCTGTCCGCAGCTATTCTCTTCTGTGTGGTTACTCAAAGGCCAGGAGGGCCACTGCTCTCTCATTTCCAGGGTGTGGCTTGCCTGTTATTATGGGTGTCACCACCATTCAGGAGGAGATCGCAGGAGCCAGATGAAAAGCGTTACCATGACTGCAGCTCGCATGGCGTTCGCTAGAACTCCATCACCGGCTGCTCTGAGCTGCCAGGATGCTGGGACATGGGGCAGAACTGCGCCCTGGGAAGGAAGAGAATGTGGGTTTGGTGCCTATCCTGTGGTGTTGATGCAGAGGCTGTTCTGCATCCCTGCAGGATGTTTACAAGTTGAAGGACAAGGATGGGGGGATGCATGCTCTGGCAGAATTGGTCTTGCTCATGAGTCTGAGCAGGGTGGAGCCTGGCTTGCAGAGGAGGGCAGAGAACAGTGGGCTTTCACTCACTCCCTGGTCTCCAGGGGGCCCTGTGGGGTGAGCAGTGCCACAGTCAGGGCCTGACAATAGCTGTAGAGAATTGCTTTTTGTCCGAAGAGCAAAGGTTTCAAAGCAGACATTTCCATGGGTAGATCGTTTTTGTATGACCCCTCCTGGCATGATGTGAAGAATCTAAGGAGATTCTTAAAGTGGCAGTTCTGCAGTGAGACCTGGCAGGCACTTGAGGCATGAGAGCAGCAAGGGGCCTCCAGGTGGTGGAGGGACTGGAAATGCTGACCTGCCTAGGGGAGGAGGCTGGTGCACCTGCTCTGGGCACCACCACAGTGACTGCAACTTTCGTGAACCATTTACATGAAGCAAGAATTTCATCCTAGGATGCATTCCAAGTCAAGTGAGATGTGGACCTATTAGAATATGGAAGAAAGACTGTGAGATGCATTTGAAGTAGTCTGCCACTGGCTAGAGCAAACTCTGAAGAAAGGCAAGACTTTAGAATGCCTTATGGCTGTTCTGTGATATTTGTAATTTAATTCTCTGAGAGAAGAAAATGCTTTCACAAAATGATTTGGTAATAGAATATGCTTTCATGTACTACTGAAAAATGACATTAGAACATCAGTGTATCAGAAAGATATTTTCCAACTAGCTTTGAGTGGAAAATGCTCATTTCCTCTTTTTCTTTCTCCACCCTGCCTCAGGCTCTCCCTGAGTTTCATCTGACTGACATGAGCTGGGTTTTACCTTTCCTTCCTTGAGATTCCCTCTGAGGCACCATGCAGGTCCTGCTGGGAAGGCTTGCTTCTCATCAGCTCAAAAACCACAAGAAAGAGCAGTCGGTCATTTTTTCAGTTGATACACCACAAAAATGCTGTCTTCTGTGGTAATTGGGTTTACACGCAGATGGCTGTGGCAGAGAGCCTCTGCTGGGGAAGAAAATGGATTTTTCCATTTAGGCTCGTCAAGGGCTTTGGAGACTCCTTCAAAGTTAGCATTTTGGCTCGCAACAAAACTACTGCAACTTGGTCTTAAAACTGTACAGATTGTCAATCATCCTTTTCCTTTGGGCAGACTTAGAATGGTTGTCAGTGTCTCAGATGTTTCTGACTTGTGGGTACCACCACAAGGGATGAGTAAATAGAGATCTGGGTTCTGCAAGGGAGAGCCCTCCCTCACCTCTCTTCTTCTCTTCTTCTTTCCCTCTTCTCCTTCTTCTTTCTATGATTCCAGAAGTTTGGCATTTTTGTGAGCAGCTTATTAGTAAAACCACACCCGTCGGGTATATTGTCTGCAGCGTTGGTTACACATCAGGTCAGTCCCACCCCTGATCTGAGGAGTTTTTTAGTCCCTAGACTATTCCATGGCTGGTGGTCTTTGGGATTTGCAGCTCTGACATCACCAGCTTCTGGGAATTATTTCATTCAACCACTGACTCCTCCAACTGGACTTACTTCTAAAATATCTTTCCAAGCTCCACATGAACTGTACGGGATGCATCCCTGGGAAGGAAACACGAGTTTTTCCAGAAGATATAAGAGGAAGGAATACTTTCCAACTTATTTCATAAGATCAACCTTAAGTTAATGCCTATACCAAAGCTTTATAAGAAATGAAAATCATAGACTAGAACTCTCATGAAAAGACACAGTAAAATCCTTCTTAAAAGTAGAATTCATCAAATTGCAGAAAGAATCGTGGCCGAATAAGTTTTATTCAGTGAACACAAGATTGTAAAAACATTTGAAAATCAAACAATATAATTTATCATATTAAAGGAATAAAGGAAAAAGTTCTATGATTATCACAATGGATAAAAACTTATATATATATATAATTTCATATATATATATATATACATATACATGTAATCTATCTAATACATGTATGTAGGGATAGATAGGGGCTTCCCTGGTGGCTCAGTGGTAAAGAATCTGCCTGCAATGTAGGAGATGTAGATTTGATCCCTGGGTCAGGAAGATCCCCTGAAGATGGAAATGGCAACCCTCTCCGGTGTTCTTGCCTGGGAAATCTCATGGACCGAGGACCCTGGTGGGCTACAGTTCATGGAGTCACGAAGAGTTGGACATGACTTAGCAATTAAACAATAACAATGAGGGACAGATAACCATAGTTCAACACAGATCCATGATTTTAAGAAAGTGAATTCTTGGCAGATAAGGAATAGAAAGTAACTTCCTCAACTCGATATGCCCTTTATCAAGTTGATGTAAAAAACTTACAGCTAACATCAAATGTTGCTGGTAGCTCAGTTGTGTCTGACTCTTCAAAACCCCATGGACTGTAGCCCATAGCCTGCCAGGCTCCCCTGTCCATGGCATTCTCCAGACAAGAATATTGCAGTGGGTAGCCATTCTCTTCTCCAGGGGATCTTCCTGACCCAGGGATAGAACCTGGGTCTCCTGCGTTGCAGGCAGATTCTTTACCATCTGAGCCACCAGGTAAGTGAAGTGAAGTCGCTCAGTCGTGTCCGACTCTTTGTGACCCCATGGACTGTAGCCCACCAGGCTCCCCAGTCCATGGGATTCTCCAGGCAAGAATACTGGAGTGGGTTGACATTTCCTTCTCCAGGGGATTTTCCCGACCCAGGGATCGAACCCAGGTCTCCCACATTGCAGGCAGATGCTTAACCTCTGAGCCACCAGGTAAGCCCACAACTAATGTCAGGCTTACCAATAAAAGAACCAAACGTTTACCTTATGAATAAGAACAAGGCTAGATGCCCACTCTCACTGATATCATTAAATTGGAGAAACAGGGCAATAAGGCAAGATAAAGAAACAAAAGTCATGTATTAGAAAATAAGAAGTAAAATTGTGTATAATGAGTAGCAAGTTTAACTTCATAGAAAACCCTAGTGAATCTACAAAATTCTATTAAACCTAGCATGTGAGTTCAGCAAGGACACAGGTATGAAGTTTATATACAAAATTAACATACATAGTATGACTTCCCTGGTGGCTCAGAGGTTAAAGCGTCTGCCTCCAATGCGGGAGACCTGGGTTCGATCCCTGGGTCGGGAAGATCACCTGGAGAAGGAAATGGCAACCCACTCCAGTATTCTTGCTTGGAGAATCTCATGGACTGAGGAGCCTGGTGGGCTGCAGTCCATGGGGTCACAAAGAGTCGGACACGACTGAGTGACTTTACATTACATTACATTAGTATGGCAAAGAACAATTGCAGTTGAAGCTAAAAAAAAATCATACCACTAAAATAATCTAATTAGAAATATATTTAACAAATTATGTTCCAGGTAAAAAAAATATTATTCAGAACAATGAAAAGAAGATCTTAATAAAGACATATACTATGTTAATGCATTGGGAGAGTCAACATGGTTAAGGTTTTAATTCTTTACTCTCCAATTCAAAGAAATTTTAATTAAAATATCATTATTTTTTCATTTTATAAATGACAAGTTGGTTCAAAAATTAGAGGGTAATGAAAATAATGCAGAATATCCCAAATTTTTGAAAAATAGGAATGACGTTAAAGAGATCACTCTATGTGCTTTCAAGCCTCATCATAAACTGATGGCAGCCTGGACAGTTTGTGGTGGGAAATGTAAACTTGTCCATTAGTGGAATAGAATAAAAAGTGCAGAAATAGACCCCTTTGACTTTTGACAAAGCTGTCAATGTAATTATTGGGGAAAAATTGTCTTCTCGACAAACAGTGTTGGAAAAACTGGGTAACCATATGTAAGATAAACAAAAATCTGTATCTAAATAAGCAGGGTGACAGTATAAGCAGGCGTGATGTACTACTTTTCCAATTTTGAACCCGTCTGTTGTTCCATGTCCAGTTCTAACGGTTGCTTCTTGACCTGCATACAGGTTTCTTAGGAGGCAGGTCAGGTGGTCTGTTATTCCTGTCTCTTCAAGAATTTTCCAGTTTGTTGTGATCCACACAGAAAAAGGCTTTAGTATAGCCAGTGAAGCAAAAGTAGTTCCTCTGCCTTTTCTAAATCTGCTTGTACATCTGAAAGTTCTCAGTTCATGTGCTGTTGAAGCCTAGCATGAAGGATTTTAGTTTTAGGAATCCTTTATTTTGGATGTTAATTCCTTATTTGATAGGTGATTTGCAAATATTTTCTCCCAGTCTGTGTTTTGCCTGCGGGGTCTCTGTTGATAGTGTCTTTTGATTGTACAAAATTGAAAACAATCTTTTTTCCACTGAGATCTAGTTTGTCAAGTTTTTTCTTTTACTGCCTATGCCTTTAGTATTATATCCAAGAAATCACTGCCAAATCCAGTGTCATGAAGTTACTGCCTTATTTTAATCCAATAGTTTTATAGACCTGAGTCTTATTAGTACATTAAAGTCATGGCTCTGTTTTGACTTAATTTTATATATGGAATTAGGTAGGGATCCAATTTCATTCTTTTACATGTGAATATTAAGTTTTACCAGTACCATTGGCTGAAAAGACTGTCTATTCACCACTGAATTATCTTGGCAACCTTGTTGAAATCATTTAACTATATATGTGGGAAATACTAAACTTTCCCTAGAATGACTAAAATTTAAAAGTATTATATCTCTTTTAATACTTTAAAAAGTATTAAAATTTCTTTTAAGATTATAAGATGATATCACATTGTGGAAAACAATTTTGCTGTTTCTTTTAACCATTTACTTACCATACAATACAATCTTGAAACTCTATTTTAGATAATTACCTAAGATAAATAAAAATCTATATCTATATAAAATATATTAATATATACAAGTGTTCAAGGCACACAGCTTTGTTTATAATGACTCCAAACTAAAAACAACCCAAAGTGCTCAACAATGAATGAATGAATAAATGCGGTTTTGCATCACTCCTACCTGAGCTCTTCGTGGGGTAGAAAGAAAGTCTCCTGATCCTGAAAAGAGAGGGATGCTTTCTATCTTCCCTGGGGTTCCTGAGTGGACCCCAGTGGAGCCCAGGTCCAGGGGACCAGGGAGACTCTGAGTTGTCAGCTTCTGTGGCTGTGGGAGATCAGAACTCTTATTTAACATCCCCCACTCCAAACTTTAATGAAGAAGGAGAAAACATCCCTAAATACCAGTAATGCTGGGGACTGGTGACTAAATGTAAATGTGGGATCTTTTATTTTCTTAGCTTCTCTGCTGTTGTGTTTTTTGAGCCAGACATGATTGCTTTTCGGTAAGAATGCTCAAATATAGAAAAGTAAAGCAAATACTATAAAATAAGCACACTCATACACGCGTTATCCAGAATCTGCTCTGTGACACTGGATAAGTAGCTGAGTTTCTTCACAGCTAACCTGAGAACAGCAGAGGAAGAGTGCCTTCCTCACTGCTGCACACCAAGGGTACCAGCTGTCAACATGGCTTGTCACTGCTGCTGTGATCCTTTTTTTAATAGGAAGAATAAGGATTGAGGGTTTTTTTTTTTTTTTTTTTTATTTTTCTCTTTTTTTTCAATTGTAGGGCGATTGTTTTACAATGCTATGTTGGTTTCTGCCATACAACAATGTGAATCTTCTTGAAGGTGAAGGTGAAGTCGCTCAGTCGTGTCCAACTCTTGTGACCTGGGGACTGTAGTCCACCCGGCTTCTCTGTCCATGGGATTCTCCAGGCAAGAATACTGGAGTGGGTTACCATTTCCTTCTCCAGGGGATCTTCCTGACCCAGGGATCGAACCCAGGTCTCCCACATTGGAGGCAGACGCTTTAACCTCTGAGCCATTCCCTGCCTTTTGAGCCCTTTCCCCGTCCCACCCCTCTAGGTCATCACAGAGCACCAGGCTGGGCTCCCTGTGTTATACAGCAGCCTCCCACCAGTTATCTGTTTTACACATGATAGCATATATATGTCAATGCTACTTTTTCAATTCATCCTGCCCTCTCCTTCCCCTGCTATGTCCACAAGTCTGTACTCTACATCTGTGTCTCCATTTCTTCCCTGAAAACAAGTTAATCACTACTATTTTTCTAGACTCCATGTATATGCATTAGCATACAATATTTGTTTTTCTCTTTCTGACATTTCACTCTGTATAACAGGTTCTAGATTCATCCACTTCACTACCACTAACTCAGATTAGTTACCTTTCTATGGCTGTCACTGTTCAGTCATTGAGTCGTGTCCGACTCTTTGCGACCCCATGGGCTACAGCACACCAGGCTTCCCTGTCCTTCACTATCTCCTGGAGTTTTCTCAAGCTCATGTCCATTGAGTCAGTGATGCCATCCATCTTTGTACTCCTGAGTAATCTATTTTATATGTGTACCACACCTTTATCCATTCATCTGCTGGTGGACATCTAGGTTGCTTCCATGTCCTGGCTATTGTAAATAGTGTTGCAATGAACTCTGAGGTACATGTGTCTTTTTGAATTGTGATATATGCTCAGTAGTGATGTGATCTTGATCACCCAGCTGAGGTCTGGTCCTGTCATTTCTCCTTCATAAAGTTATTCTTTTTTCTAACTTTCTATGCTCTGTTCTTTGGTAGGACATCACTGTGCTCAGCCCACACTTAAGGAGGGGCATTTATGCTTTCCCCCTCGAGGGCAGAGAATCTACACAAATTGGTTTGAATGCTTCTGCATCAGAGATGTGTCTCTTTTCTCTCATTTGTCTATTTATTCAATCTTTTATTTTTATCAGTGTGAACTCATGTTGGCTTATTTCCTACTTAGAAGGATGATCCAATATTACTTAACTGTGTTCTCAGATTGTTTTAACTTTGGCTGTTGGGAGCTTTTCAGCAGGTTTTCTGTCCCTCTGACAGCTCCATCATTGTGTTTGTTGTTGTGGTTGTGGTTATTGTGTTTAACACTTCTTTGCTTTCTGGTGCTGCAAGAAGTTCCAGGCTTGTCTTGTGTATTTCCCGCCTTGCCCCTAGAGCCAGTCATTTCTCTGAGGACCCATGGTTAGAGAATCGTGTTAGAAACCAAGATCTGGATGCTAAGTGTGTGAGTTTGTTGAAACTACTTGAATGGGGCTGCTCTGAGTTTTAACTCACAGAAAAGAAAGAAAGAAAGAAAAAAAAATAAGTAAGCACCATGAGCCACATGTGCTCATCTCTCTATAAACCCTTCTCTATGTGTCCATCTATATTTTTATTATATTAAGCTAAGGTAAGTTAGCTGATGTCTCCAACTGTAACCCGTTTCACATGGATCATTCTAGCCTTACCCTCTTGCTTGTTTGAAACTTCCACTCCAACAGAGAGAAAATTGATTCCCACCATCCACCATCCCTTTATTTAACCATTCAATCCTGGTGTGCATTTATAGTCATTTCAGAGTTGTTCTTTCCACTTATTGTTAAGCTATCAGTAATTTTCTGCCTTGTATCAGTGTTTCTGTGCTTATGCCTCGCATATGGCATTTGTGCCTGATTCTTCCCCAGTCCACAGGACTCCCTCAAAAGAAGGAGTTCTGCAACTCCTGAGGGATAAATTGATGCACATTTTAGACTTCTGTTAGCAAGAAAAGCAGTGATGATGGGTATGAATATGAGTAGCAGGCAGCTGGAGTGAAGAAGGTGTTTCCAGACTAAAGAACGATATGAAATTAACATGGTGGATTATGTCTTGGTCATGCGTTATCTCTACGTGAAACATGAGATGACAAGTCTCTAACTCAACAGTTCTCACCCTCTGAAAGCCTTAAATGATGTTGATTGCCAGCACAAAGAGTGATGACTTCTCCTGGGCCCATGGGACAGAGAAATCTGCAAAGCAGAGAAGTGAAGCAATCACTGGAGAAGTCAGGGGTTGGGCAGGGGAAAACTAGCATACAAACCATGAGTCCTCTAGGAGAAACTGATTTCTAAAGGCTTGAATATATGCTGTGGATGATATTTCTTCCCTCCTCTTTTTCTATTAATCCATCTTCTAAATGTATCTACTGAACTGAACTGAAATGTTTCTAAATGGCAATATATTATCTTTGTGAAATATAGAAAATATTTAAAAGATATTTTGCATTGATATATCACACACTGCTAGAGAACATGCCTTGATTTCCACTTTTTAGCACCAATGAAAAGACCATTAGACCAGTATGCTTAAACATTCCTCTGTGCAAGTTTAGAGAAGCTGCACTTTTGTCATCAGTTTTAAGGTCATATGACAAAAGCTAAAATTTAACTAAGGAAATATATAAAAATGGAAAGGAAGAGGTCAGTAAACTCTTAGACATGGAGAGACTGTAATGCAGACCTTTAGCTTTCCTACTGACATATTCCTAGAACCATCCCTGGAGGGTAGCATGCTCAACAAATGAGATATTACTATTATTGCAAAGAACATGTGCTAAGGAGAAGGCCTAAATGTATCAGAAATGGAAGGTAGAAGACTCTAGTTGTTGGTGTCTATGCTACAGCAGCACTTTATGAATACATTGCCAAGCACATGAATCACTTGTATGTGTGAACTGATGAAGGATGGGGAAGAGTTGGGCTTCTCAGGTGGTGCTAGTGGTAAACAACCCATCTGCCAATGCAGGAAACATAAGATTGCAGGTTTGATCCCTGAGTTGGGAAGATTCCCTGGAGGAGGGAATGGCAACCTGCTTGAGTATTCTTGCTTGGAGAATCCCAGGACAGAGGAGCCTTGTGAGCTACAGCCCACAGGGTTGCCAAGTCGGACATGACTGAAGCGACTTAGCACCCACAAAAAAGAAAGTTCAGGTCAGTTCAGTTCAGTTCTGTTGCTCAGTCATGTCCGACTCTCCGCAACCCTATGAATCGCAGCACGCCAGGCCTCCCTGTCCATCACCAACTCCCAGAGTTCACTCAAACTCACATCCATCAAGTTGGTGATGCCATCCAGCCATCTCATCCTCGGTCATCCCCTTCTCCTCCTGCCCCCAATCCCTCCCAGCATCAGAGTCTTTTCCAATGAGTCAGCTCTTCACATGAGGTGGCCAAAGTACTGGAGTTTCAGCTTTAGCATCATTTCTTCCAAAGAACACCCAGGGCTGATCTCTTTTAGAATGGACTGGCTGGATCTCCTTGCAGTCCAAGGGACTCTCAAGAGTCTTCTCTAACACCACAGTTCAAAAGCATCAATTCTTTGGTGCTCAGCTTTCTTCACAGTCCAACTCTCACATCCATACATGACCACAGGAAAAACGATAGCCTTGACTAGATGGATCTTTGTTGGCAAAGTAATGTCTCTGCTTTTGAATATGCTATCTAGGTTGGTCATAACTTTCCTTCCAAGGAGAAAGCATCTTTTAATTTCATGGCTGCAGTCACCATCTGCAGTGATTTTGGAGCCCAAAAAGATAAAGTCTGACACTGTTTCCACTGTTTCCCCATCTATTTCCCACGAAGTGATGGGACCAGATGCCATGATCTTAGTTTTCTGAATGCTGAGTTTTAAGCCAACTTTTTTACTCTACTCTTTCACTTTCAACAAGAGGTTTTTTAGTTCCTCTTCACTTTCTGCCATAAGGGTGGTGTCATCTGCATATCTGAGGTTATTGATATTTCTCTTGGCAATCTTGATTACAGCTTGTGCTTCTTCCAGCCCAGGTTTCTCATGATGTACTCTGCATATAAGTTAAAGAGAAAGAGTTATGTATAAATATGGGTGTTGGGCAGTGCAGCTGGAAGGTGCCCAATGATCTCCATAGAAACACCTCAGATGGACTCTGTCCAAGCTGGGCTCATGGGCAAAGTTACTTCAAAGTTACTGAAGCATGAGTAGAACTACTCCAGTTTTAAGTGTTCAGCTTGATGAGTTTTGACAAATATTACAGAGGTGAGACTACTACCGAAATCAAGGTATAGAATGCTTCCATCATCTCAAAAATTTTCTTTGTGCCTTTTTCATGCAGTGGGTCCCAGACAACAACTGGTTAGATTCTGTCCCTGTATGTTGCCTTCAATGTTTTAAATTTTGTAAAGATAGAATTACGGCACATGGAATCTCTCATGTTTGGCTTCTGTCAGAAAGCAATGCCCTGTGAGTATTTTCAAGTTTTCATATGATAAGGGCTTTTGAGGAAAATGTCCTGCCGGCCAGGGTTGAAGGATGCAACCTTCCTGGAAGGTAAGAGACCCTGAACCACTTCAGAGACATTCACAGAGTTTCTCTTCTGGAGCCACTAGCTTATATTCCAGAAGGTAATGGACCTAAAGCCTTTCCCCTTGCCTCCCAGGAGAAGACCTGGCTACATCAGAAAGACGAGGTTTCTCTCTCTTTTTCTCCAAAGAGGAGGGTGGGTAGCAATGTCTATAGACCAAAATTATACATTTGTAAAGACCTGTTGCTGAGGAAAAATTGAAGGCAGGAGGAGAATGGGATGACAGAGGACGAGACGGCTGGATGGCATCACCGACTCAGTGAACATTTTGAGTAAGCTCCGGGAGTTGGTGATGGACAGGGAAGCCTGGTATGTTGCAGTCCATTGGGTCACATAATTGGACACGACTGAGCAGCTGAACAACAATACATTTGTAACTTTGGAGCTCCTCTTCCAGGGCCCACAGCCCACTTTATGCACAGGTGTCACTGCTGTCATGACATTGGCCCGTAGGGAATGGGGGCTTGGGAACTCTCAAGGTATTCTGAGAGTAATTAAAAGTCTGTCTCTAACTTAGAAAGCACATATATCCTAGACTAACCTAGTCAGCATATTAAAAAGCAGAGACATTAGTTTGCCAACAAAAGTCTGTCTAGTCAAAACTATGGTTTTTCCAATAGTCATGTATGGATGTGAGAGTTGGATTATAAAGAAAGCTGAGCACCAAAGAATTGATAGTTTTGAACTGTGGTGTTGGAGAAGACTCTTGCGAGTCCCTTAGACTGCAAGGAGATCAAACCAGTCAACCCTAATGGAAATCAATCCTGAATATTCCTTGGAAAGACTGATGCTGAAGCTGAAACCCCAATACTTTGGACACCTGATGCAAAGAACTGACTTATTTGGAAAGACCCTGAAGCTGGGAAAGATTGAAGGTGGGAGGAGAAGTGGACGACAGAGGATGAGATGGTTGGATGGCATCACTGACCTGATGAACATGAGTTTGAGTAAGCTCCAGGAGTTGGTGATGGACAGGGAAGCCAGGTGTGCTGCAGTTCTTGGGGTCACAAAGAGTTGGACACGACTGAGTGACTGAACTGAACTGAACTGATATCCTGTCAGGCAAACCAACTAACTAGCAAATAAATATATAAAAACTTAACTTCTCTCATTCTGCCTGATGTTTTAGAGACTCATGTTAGTGTGCCCTTCATAGTTTCTTATTTTCACTAACTAGCATTGATGCTGAAGCTTCGATACTTTGATCACCTTATGTGAAGAGCCTACTCATTGGAAAAGACCTTAATGCTGGAAAAGATTGAGGGCAAGAGAAAGAGGTAACAGAGGACGAGATGGTTAGATGGCATCACTGACTCAACTGACATGAATCTGAGCAAACTCTGGGAGACAATGAAGGACAAGGAAGCCTGGAGTGTGGCAGTCCATGGGGTTGCAAATAGTCAGACATGATTAGCGGCTGAACAAGTATCAAATTGTGTTTTTATCCATTTTATCCATTTTCTTGCTTATAGATATTTAGGTTTGTTTCCATTTTTTATCTAAATGTTTAAACTCAGTAACAAGGCTTCAACCTATATAAATGTTGTGTGTGTGTGTATTAAAAAAGCAGTTTTGAACTTTCCCTGGAAAAGTTTCATGAAGGTTTACCTTTGGAATTTTCTGTCTATTTTGTCTTGACATTTGGGGAAAACTTTCATTTTAATGCTTAGACAGATTTTTATTGTATATTTTGTCTTTAGCTTGTATACATATGACCTTAAACCTCAGATAAACATATAAAAGGAAGACAGGTACTCATGTACATCTCACTGTGATCTAGGGAAGGGAGACCTGGAGATATTAGCAAGCAAAACCTTCTCATGAGAAGGCAAGAGATTAGTGGGATTTCACCAGTTAGGCAGGCCTGGCCTTAGTAAATGCTTGTTAGGGAGCTTTCTTACAGGCAGGGAATGTCTTTTGTTTTCATCCTTCATGATTTTAAAGAAGTTTATTTTTAACATTTGTGTGCAAGACTTTTTGAGAATTTTTAAAATTTCACTTGGGTAAACATCCAAGAGTGGAATTGCTAGGTCACACGGAAACTGTGTTTAACTTCAGGAAAAATTGTCAAACTTGTTCAAAGAGGCGGTACCATTTTTCACTCCCACCAGGTCTTCACCTGGGCTTGACATGGCAAGTGCTGTGAATTTCAGCTGCTCTAGACAATGTATCAGGACGTTTGTGTTTTTCTGACAGTTAATGATGTTACACATTTGAATTTTTTCACTGAATATCTTGTGTTAGTGAAATTTTATTCACAGTCCTCCTAGCATGTCTGTCCAGGATTCTGTCTTTCTCTAATCTGTTCTGTCCAAGTGAGTGTTAGACTTATCAGCACCCAGCAAGTAGATGCCACATTGGCAAAGGCAAGCTACCAGCACTTTTTTTTTTCTTTTGCCAATTCACACTTTGTCAGTCTCAATCATGCTTTACTCAGACTTAGTCATTAACAAGGGTTGTGTGTTTCTAGGACATTTTAGATTTTAGATAGCTCTTCTTACGTAATGCTGGGTCTCCCACAAATATTTGGCCGTTTTCAGCTGCTCATGGTGTTGGGTTTTGTTTTTTTCCTCATGGAATCTAAGCTAACCCATTCCAGGTAGTGTCATGTGAGGTATGTCATTTGGTGCTTCTGAAATTGGGGTCCACATTGTAACATGGGTGCTATATCTCTGCTTTCCCAACCTTGAACCCAAGTATAGGGCTCTCTTCACAAAGTAGACCTTGCTGGTATGTTCCTGACCTCAGCAGCTAACTTTCCCGAGTAAGAGCAGCTTCTCTGATGAGGCACAAAAGCAGTTTGTGGTGGTTGTGAAACCTAAAGTTCTCCACTGGGGTGAGTTACTATTCCCACCTTGTGCTGTGGGTGGGAGGGCCACCTCCCCTCCAGAGCACTGCCTGTTGATGTGCATTGCCTGGAGCAGAAGCAAGGCACCTGGAGCCTTCCAGGGCGGCACCCTCCTGGTATTGCCTGCCTCACAGCCAAGGCAGCTGGAACTACACGGAAACATGCTTTTCCACTCCCCACACTCACCTGTCATTGGAGCTGTAGTGCCGCAGGCAAGAGATTAGTGGGATTTTGCCAGTTAGGCAGGGCTGGCCTTAGTAATGCTTGTTAGGGAGCTTTCCAAATGGAGTGGAGAGAAAATACATGATGCCTCCCTACATTCCTGGGTGATCTCACCCTTGAGTAAGAGAAAGTAAATGAGATCCTTAGGGTAAATCAACCAGAATTCCAAAGAAGGAATTTCTGCAAAGCAGAATAGCACTTTACCCATGGTGTGGAGTCATCAGCAGGGCTCATATCTGGAACTTTCTCCAACCACGAGATCATTGTGTACTGAGTTTACTAAGGGGAATTTGTGGCCAGAGTGGGTGTCACCTCTGTAGCAAGATGTCACAGAGCTGGAGTCCCTGGATGATTGCTTTTAAATTCTTCCTGCCATCATGCTACTTAAGAGCTTTAATTTTTACAAACCAATGGTATTACATTCTACTTGACTCACTGTGTTTCTGGGCCACTGTCCACTACAATGTGAAGGACACAAAATGTAAAAGACGGAGCAAATATGAGCTTCTGCCATTGTCCCAGCTGTTACTGAAGTCAGGTTTGGCTGCTCATAGCTTAAGAATCCAATACTGAGAGACAAGTGTTGGGTAAAGGGAAAGATAGCTTTACTGAGGAAGCCAGCAATCCTGGGGAGGAGGTGGACTCATGTACCAAAGAACTAACTTCCACTGTTGATCAGGGGACAAGAGCTTTTAAAGGAGAGTTTTGGGGGGTGTATAGGCAGAGAGGTCCACTGACAGAGTGTGGTCCCCTGGAGAAGGGAATGGCAAGCCACTTCAGTATTCTTGCCTTGAGAACCCCATGAACAGTATGAAAAGNTTTTGATTTTCTACAGTGGCTGCCCCAATTTACATTCCTCCTAACAGTGTATGAAGGTTCGCTTTTCTCCACATCCTCGCTAACATTTTTTATTTGTGGTCTTTTCGATGATAGCCATTCTGACAGCTGGGAGATGATATCTCATTGTGGTTTTAATTTGCATTTCTCTCATTAATGATGTTGAGCATCTTTTCATGTGCCTGTTGGCCATCTGTATGTCTTCTTTTGAAACATGTCTATTGAGGTCTTCTATGCACTTTTTAATAGAGTTGTTTGTATTTTTGATGTTGAGTTGAATGAGGTATTTATATATTTTGGTTATTAGCCCCCTATTGGTTATATCCCACTCCAGTACTCTTGCCTGGAAAATCCCATGGCCAGAGGAGCCTGGTGGGCTGCAATCCATGGGGTCGCAAAGAGTCGGACATGACTAAGCGACTTCACTTTCACTTTTCACTTTCATGCATTGGAGAAGGAAATGGCAACCCACTCCAGTGTTCTTGCCTGGAGAATCCAAGGGATGGGGAGCCTGGTAGGCTGCCGTCTATGGGGTCGCACAGAGTTAGACATGACTGAAGTGACTTAGCAGCAGCATTGGTTATATCATTAGCAGTATATTCTTCCATTCAGTATAATCCCATGGCCAGAGGAGCCTGGTGGGCTGCAATCCATGGGGTCGCAAAGAGTCGGACATGACTAAGCGACTTCACTTTCACTTTTCACTTTCATGCATTGGAGAAGGAAATGGCAACCCACTCCAGTGTTCTTGCCTGGAGAATCCAAGGGATGGGGAGCTGGTAGGCTGCCGTCTATGGGGTCGCACAGAGTTAGACATGACTGAAGTGACTTAGCAGCAGCATTGGTTATATCATTAGCAGTATATTCTTCCATTCAGTAGTATCATAGATTGTCTTAATGTTCTTTCAAAAGGTAAAAGGCTTTGACTTTGGGACTAGTGCTCCTCAGTCTATGGGGACTTCTGGGCCATGAGGAGCAGAGGTGTGTTAGGCTCAAGGAGGAACTGTTAGTTCACGAGCAAAGTTTGCTTTCCCAAGACAAAGCCACAGTTACCTTCAAAACTGCTGCTCTTCTGGAGGGTCTTGCATCCCTCCAGGTGGGACCCTTGGCCATTGTCCCAGCCTGTGTCATTGTAGTGGGGGTGCTGCCCATCTCTCTTTGGATGTGATGGAGTAGATCTCATGCTAATCGCTGGGGCCTGGGAAGGAAACTTTTTCTAGATTGGAAAATGAAGGCTCCAAGTGGAAGGCATTTTCCAAAGCCTATGCCCAGGATATGCATAGGTATTTTTCCCTAGAGTGTCAGTGGTGGAAGGGTCAAATAAGTGTGTTGGGTTAAACCAAGTCAAGCAGCTTCTAAAAAGTTGTTATTTGTTTGTTTTTGTCTGTGTTGGCTCTTTGTTACTGTGCACGGGCTTTCCTCCATTTGGGGTGAGCGGGGGCTGCGCTCTAGTTGGGGCGTGCAGGCTTCTCTGCAGTGGCTTCTCTTGTTGGGGCTGACTGGCTCTAGGGTGCACAGGCTCAGTATTGTGGTGCCAAGAGTTAGTCACCCTGCGGCGTGTGGGATCTTCCTAGACCAAGAATCGAACCCATGTCCTCTGCACTGGCAGGTCGATTCCCAACCACTGGACCATCGAGTAGTCCCCTCAAGCAGCTTTCTTGACCATAGGATTTCTAAATGTTTAGAATCTGCTAGTAGGAATCGTGTGTGTGAATTTCCATGAGGGACTATGGTATGCAGTATTGTGTAAGCCTTCTGGCATTTTATGTTCTACAGACTACACTTTGGAAAATATGGCACCCCATCCTAACCCCACTCCTGTCCCAAACACACTAGCCAAAGGAATCATTTGCCTCTCCACCCTCTGGCAAAATAGTGCTAAGGGCTCAGGTTTTTTTTTTTTTCTCCCCCTCCATTTTAAGGTCATTTAATTATTTAATGAATACACATGACTGTCCCTCTAGGTTGCTCGTAGCCTGCTGGTCGCACTGTTTATGAAACAGCTGTGAGGACAGGTGGGTAGTAATCTCTGGGTAGCTAAAGCCCAGCAGCAGCCCGAGGATCGTGTGTCAACCCTGTAATCCCACTCTGTACGCACAGGAATTATCTGCCGCTCAGGAAGGCACAACCTCACGATTGGACATGAGGAGGTGACTCAGGCCCAAGCCAGGGCTGGAGCCAGCCTCCCAGTAAACAAGTGGCTCCATCCTCTCTGGGCGCTTCTCCCCAGGGTTTCAACAGCACCACAGAAATAGCCCTGTTGCTCATGGTTATTTCCCAGACCCACGCCACTGCTCTAAGTCCCCGGGAGGCCGCGTGTCTGTTGTGAGCTTCCCCACAGAGGACTATCCTTCTCCTAAAGGGCGGGTGAGGAGTGGGACTTCGCGCCCTGGGAGGCTGTAGTGATCCGCCTGGACTGCTCCGTGGGTACCGGAGGCAGGGAGCCCGGCAGCTGTGGCGGCTGCATCCAGCCGGCCCTCAGGAGGCTTCTCCAAGCTGGAGGCCCACGTGGGAGCTGACGGCGGCAGTAAGGAGGGGAGGCTGGGGCAGGCGGGAGGCGCTGGGTGGGTGGGCCAGCAGGCCCGCTGCTCTGGCCGAGCTGGTCAGGTTGCCCTGTCATCTGCGAGGTGCAGCTCCCTTCCGAGAAAGGAGCCGATCGAGGCAGTCTCTCATCCCTACTGCTCCCGCCCTTCTCTCCCCTTGAGCTTCTGTCCTTTCCCTCCGCCGGGGGAGGGGCTCGCATTGGCAACTGGCCCAGAGCCCCCTCCCCCGACACCGCCAGTCTTGAGGTGCTCCCAGAAAGGTTGCTTCGGGCGGGGGTCCCTCTGAGGGGACCAGGACAGGCTCGTAAGATGAGCCGGGTCGTGAGGCAGAGCCTGAAGTGAGGTTCAGAAACGGAAGCGGCGCAGGTGATGGTATCGCAGCCAGTGCTCAGCTTTCCGGAGGGGTCTGGACATTCGAGGGAGGGGGTGGCTTATCGGCTGTGGTTGGTCCGGAAGGCTGAATGCACTCTTGCTTAGGGCAGCAGCAGCAGCTTGAGTTTCCTGCTCTGAAGGGGGCTGTGAGTGGGGGCGGGACGCGGCTTTCTGGACACAACAGCCATGATAGCTGGCATTACCTGGGCCCTTTAGGACTCTTGGAAATTTTCCACTTCCATTTCGTGTTCACGGAAGAATTTCCAGCCCAGACGTATCCTGCTGTTGCTCAGGGCTGCTCACAGATATGCAAAGCAGAGACCTCCCACCCCAGCAGCAGACAGAGCCCAGCTAGCTGCACTCTGAGGTGCTCCCAGAAAGGTTGCTTCGGGCGGGGGTCCCTCTGAGGGGACCAGGACAGGCTCGTAAGATGAGCCGGGTCGTGAGGCAGAGCCTGAAGTGAGGTTCAGAAACGGAAGCGGCGCAGGTGATGGTATCGCAGCCAGTGCTCAGCTTTCCGGAGGGGTCTGGACATTCGAGGGAGGGGGTGGCTTATCGGCTGTGGTTGGTCCGGAAGGCTGAATGCACTCTTGCTTAGGGCAGCAGCAGCAGCTTGAGTTTCCTGCTCTGAAGGGGGCTGTGAGTGGGGGCGGGACGCGGCTTTCTGGACACAACAGCCATGATAGCTGGCATTACCTGGGCCCTTTAGGACTCTTGGAAATTTTCCACTTCCATTTCGTGTTCACGGAAGAATTTCCAGCCCAGACGTATCCTGCTGTTGCTCAGGGCTGCTCACAGATATGAAAGCAGAGACCTCCCACCCCAGCAGCAGACAGAGCCCAGCTAGCTGCACTCACACTGACTCAGCTCAGCCTCCCGGGCAGCACGCAGCCTTTGGTCCGAGTGCGTCACCTGGATGGCATCTTCAGGAGCAGCCATGGGGACCCCAGCGCCAGGCTCAGGTCTGTGTCATGGGTTCTGACCATGGGAGTCTGGCAGGAGTGAGAAACAGCTTCATTTGTGTAGCGAGGGGATTTTTAAGAGGCACTGTGCCCCTTTTCTGGAGGGCACAGTGATGCCGTGAAAAAGTGCCTGTTTGTTGAAACTGGCGGCATATTACAGCTTTCTAACTTTGGGACATTTTGCTGTCAAGCTCACTGGAGAGTGTGGTATTCTATGTCACAATGACATAAGCCAATGCCAGTGAATTCACAGTTTAGCCTCCCAAGCATGCTGGCTTCAGCTGACAAGTGGTTGAAAGTCAGGCTTGAACTGGCAGTTGGAGCTGAAGCTCTGCTGGGCTTTCCTCCACATGCCTGGCCTGGCCGGGGTCTCTGGGTCTGAGAAGAGAGGCAGGCTCTGGAGGAAGGGGTTGGCAGGTGGGACTTGTCTGCCAATGATGTGCAGAAGACAACAAATATCCAGAAGGCTCCTAAGACCCGCTGACAGCCCAGCACCCTGGCTGGGTTACTTGGTCAATTCTAAGGGATGAAGTAGTCTTCACCAGTTATTTAAGATATTGTGAGTAGTGCTGCAGGGGATTCATATGGATACTGACACAAAGAGGTCTGTAGGGAGATGGTACTCTGTGATTCTCGAGTCTTTGGTGTGCCCTGTGAATCTGGGGTGAAGAGGCTATAGAATGCAGCATTTCCCTAATTATTAACCCCAGGACCTGTTTCATAGCAACAGGTATTGACTTCTGATGAGAACCAATATGGAAAAGACTGACTTAAGCTATTTGAGCTAAAGAAAAAGGAAGATCACTTGTAGAAGGATGCATCCTGTAAAGTATGTTTAGTTGACTTGAGTAAACTAAAAATGCTCATGGAAAAATTGGCAGGATCTGGCATAAGAGCCCTCAGACACAAAAGACACCCCCAAGTGGCCCACTTCTGAGGGGATGTGCCTGGGTCATGCTTGTGTGGTGGTGGTGAGCAGCCTCTAGTGATGCTATCACAGCTAAAGGGCTAAAGCTAATGCAGAGATAGGTCTTAAAAGTGGAATTCCTTTTGGACTGGCCTCTTTCTGGTGTGGAGTAGGTGGGAGAGGACCCTGATGACCAAAATATGGGATGTAGACATTTGATTAGTTTTCATATTTTTCTCTTTTTGGAACTCTTGAGTCTATTCATTTTCTTTTTATTTTCTTTGTTTTTGTGCAAATGGCATCACAATAGCATCAGCGGTAAATTAGATATTGCCTTTCCCACTGGCAGTCCTGCCATCTGGCCATTTAAGTGTGTCTCTTGCAGCCCTGGTCCATAAGGGGACGCATTTTCGTATCATTGTAATCAAAGCTTGGGAACAGTTTCATGTATTAGTTTTTTCATTTGCTGTTATCTCACAAGGTATTTTTTTATGTGATGGCACTGTCCTCATGATTATAATTTTGGTTGCTTCATGTTCTTTTTCATGTTCTTTTTCAGATGAGTATGCTCTCATCTAAACCATTTAAAGCTATTTCTATGAAGAGTGCAGGTCAACATCTTTGTGCATTTTCCTTCCTTCAGATTCTTTTCTTAGAAGCAATTTCTCAAGTGGGCTTACTCTTTCAGATGCTTGAACGCTGTATGGCTTTTGCTACCCCTTGCCTGGAGCCCTTTAAAGATCTGGAAAGCTGCACTTAACAGAGGCCTTAGAACTGGGGGATGGGGAACAAAGTTGGTCCAGCTTTGTTCACCCCTGACAGCTCCTCCTGGGTCCAGCTCTTTGTCTTTCTCTCCATTTCTTTATTCTGTCACCTTCTTCTCTGGTCTCTGCTCTGATGGTTTCCAGCTTCTTCTCTGCTATCAGGGTGTGGAAATCTCCATAGCCAGCTGTTCCTCTTTGTCTTTGCAGGATGCTACTTGGTCTCTGCTGCCACAGACCAACACAGTTGCATCCTGGGCTGCCTCCCTCCTCCCACTCAAGTCCTGAGGGGTGAGAGAGGCCCAGGAAAGGCCTGGCCCTGGGGGCAGAAGGAAGGAGGAAATTGGTTTCACAGTCTAAGGGCCCGCAGAGGTTTTATAGAATACCTCTCTATATAGCCTGCCCTTTAAGCAGCCTGCTTTCCTCCTTCCTGTCTGTGTCATGAATAAGATCTGCAGGCCACAGAAAAGACCAGAGCAGCAAGCCCTCCTGGAACCAGAAACCTCACTGGTACCTAGAATTACGGTGCTTAGAACTGAGAGGGCCTTGGAGACCACTTAGTCCAGTTCCTTTATCTCACAGATGAGAACACGGGGAGGCGTAGAGAGGGACTGCCCCAACTGCTCAGCGTCCCTCCTCCCCTGAAAGTGCTTCCTCTCCCTGCCAGAGAGCAGCCGGGCACTGTCTCAACCTTCATCCTCTGTCTGGTGAAACCACCGTCCCTTTTTAAACCGTCCTTAAAGAAACCGGATTGACAGAAAGCTCCTCTCCTAGAGCTGTTCCTGGTGAAGGTGGCTTGTGGAAGGGATACAGGATTGGTCTGCTCCATATGTGGGATGCTGGGGACAGCAAGGGGACCTGCCCTGACCCCCAAAATGGGCAGAGAGAAGCAGCACAGTTTAGGGGTTCAGAGGACAGATGCCAGAACCAGATTCTTGGGCTCAGAGCCCCTGAGCAGAGGCTCAGAGGAAAGGGATGGGAGCCAGTGGCTGGGAACAGTTCAGGTCACGGCCTGCTTATTAGAAGTGTGACCCTGGGCAAGTTAGCTGTCTGTGCCTTCATTCTGTCATCTGTAAAATGGGAACAACTAGAATTAACTGAGTTAGTACATGTATAGGGCTTGACAGTGCACTTGCTGCTGCTGCTGCTGCTAAGTCGCTTCAGTCGTGTCCGACTCTGTGCGACCCCATAGACGGCAGCCCACCAGGCTTCCCCGTCCCTGGGATTCTCCAGGCAAGACACTGGAGTGGATTGCCATTTCCGTCTCCAGTGCGTGAAAGTGAAGTCGCTCAGTCGTGTCTGACTCTAGCGACCCCATGGACTGCAGCCCACCAGGCTCCTCCATCCATGGGATTCTCCAGGCAAAAGTACTGGAGTGGGGTGCCATTCGTGCTATATAAGGTTGAAAGACAGGCAAAGAAAAGAATCAACCAGGCAATTTAGGCTGGCTCCTGATAGTGAGAAGCCTGTGTGCAGAGGAGGTAAGGGCAAGCTTCTTTGAGGATGTGAGTCTTCAGCCGGGCTGTGAGAGGCAGAGTCTCCCGGTCCCCAGATGTTTATGTTATTGGCTGTTCTGTTAGAAGTTCCAGAGGGTCTGGGAGATGGCGCAACTGTGGTTTCCTTTCAGCAACAGTTCTCATTTTGTGTAGTGATAGTGAGGAATGCGGCTGTGGGCCTCCTGGGCTCTTACGCCGACCGTCAGAGCCTTTGGGCTCTGGCCTTCCTCGCTATGCAGTGGGGAGCAGGTTTGGTCACTGTAGCACCCCGCACGGCCGCCTCATCATCTACAGGAGGGGGTTCCGAACTCTCCCCGCCACAGGAGGTGGGAAGGGTGGGGCTTGCCCATTCATGAGGCTTCCCTGGCTTTGGGAAACAGCAGAACCCTTGGTTGAACAGTTCATGCTTTCACTTCTGAACGTTTGCTTTCTCATGAGGTATAAGGGCCTGTACCTTTCACAGTCACTCGCTTAGGGAGCTAGTTGTAGAAATTGGCCTGTTGGGTTTCATCCGGGGAATTCCTGAGTAGACAGCTGACCCCAAAGACTGGGGCACCTGGCCCTTTTTTCAATGCCTTCTCCTGCCCTGCACACCAGTGACTCAGAGGGTCTAGTAGTTCTTGGCTCACGTTGGTTCTCTTTTTCTGCCAGCCGAGATGCCGCGCCAGTTCCCCAAGCTGAACATCTCCGAGGTGGATGAGCAAGTCCGGCTCCTGGCCGAGAAGGTGTTTGCAAAAGTACTCCGAGAAGAGGACAGCAAAGATGCCTGTCCCTCTTCACAGTCCCTGAGGACTGCCCCATTGGGCAGAAGGAGGCCAAGGAAAGGGAGCTGCAGAAAGAGCTGGCGGAGCAGAAGTCTTTGGAGACGGCGAAAAGGTTTGTCCCCCTGAGCTGGGTAGGGTTGTGTAGACACAGGTGGGCTACAGATGCTTGTCTTGTGATGAGGCGCCTTGTGTGAAATCGGCTGTCCTGGGAGCTGAGTTTAGTTCTTAACCAAGACTATTTAACTCACCACGTATTCACTGAAGGGTGTTGTGGTTTTGGTTGAAAAGATTGAAAACCACTTTCTCTAGTGCTATTTTAAAAACAAATCATGTACCTAAATACGATTTCCAAATAACATTTGCATCTTCTTTCTAGAAACTTGAAGACTTCTTGGGAAACATCAATTTTACTTCTTTCATCACTTGACAAGTGCTTTGTGGTGTTAATTAACTCAGCTCACTATTTGCCAGGTGTTGTGCTGGGCACTGGGGATATATTAATGAACTAGATACAGTCTCTGCCGTGTAGAGCTTACAGTTGGTCTAGACAATAATTGACTGGACAAATTAATTGAGAAATGACAAGTTGTGATAACTTCTGTGTCAGTCAGAGTCTAACCAGAAAAGCAGAAACTCCTTGAGTATTGGAAGTAGGATGTTTTCTCAGGAAATTGGTTACACAGGTGATAGAGAACCAAGCAGTGGGGAGAGAGCTGCCCAGAGAATAGACACAGTAGGAAGCGGCTGTCACCCCAGACTGGAGAGACAGTGGAGGGAAGTGGGGTTGCTGGAGCTTGGGGTGGAGGAGTTGGAACTGTGGTGGCCTTTCCAGTAGACACTGGAGCCTAGCAGGGCGATGCCACAGCTCCAGAGAGGGCCAGAGGCAGAGATGGAGACAAGAGATGCCTGGCTTTAATCTTTCTGGCACATTCTGATTACCCCCACTGGCTGCCATTGTCCAAGCCTAGCCAGAAGCCAGCTGACACATGGAGAGGGAGAGTCCTTTTGCAGATTGGGTAGTTAGGAAGGTAACATTGTAGCTGACGCAAGGGTATAAAGGAGCCAACTGCTGTAGAGCGGGGTGAGCGCCTTATAGGCGGAGGAGCCAGGACAAAGGCCCTTAGGTATCTTCAGGGAGGCCTGTGTACGGTAGAGGTGTGGTTAAGGGTGAAGTGCTATGATCTGCATCTGGAGGGGTAGACAGGGCCCAGATCAGACTGGCTTGTGCTCCCTGATGAGTAGTTTGGATCTTTAAGTGCATTGGGAAGGCTTCACCTTTCAGTTTATCTCACCCGTGTTGTACTGTGTGCTTAGTTGCTCAGTCGTGTCCAACTCTTTGTGACCCCCATGGACTGTAGCCTGCCAGGCTCCTCTCTCCATGGGATTCTCCAGGCTAGACTACTGGAGTGGGTTGCCATTTCCTTCTCGAGGGGATCTTCTCAAACCAGGGATTGAACCTGCATCTCCCGTGGCTCCTCCATTGCAGGTGGATTCTTTCCCCTCTGAGCCTTCTGGGAGGCCCATCTCACCCGGGAGAGCAGAATTAAAGAATAGAAAGCTGTGAGAAAGTGCCTGGTGGGGCTCTAGCTAGGTGTCCGCCTGGCGGCACACCGCGGACCTGAATAGCTAGGGTAGTGGAACCTGAGCCCTCTCTGCGACCCAGTCCATCGCCAGGTCCTTCCTAAGGTACCGCCTCATTTTAAAAGGCAAGTCCTTTCCTTTCTTGGTAGCATAGAACTTCAGTACTTTGGTAACATTTTTTAGGAAAGTAGTAAAAAATCAAGTATTGGTATAAGGGAAAGAACAGAGCTTTATTGTGCAGAATATAAGTGCTTTCCTTCCTCTGAGGGGCTGTAAGCCTGTAAAGTGAAGGGGTCGTTGGTATCGTTAGCCAGTGAGGTGGTCACAAGTTACCCTGGAGAGTAAAGCAGAGCCTGACTGTGGAGACCCTCGCCCATACTTAGCTGGCTGAACAGATGTTATGAACTGAATGCTCTGCAGGACTTTCTGTCTTCTGAATTGAGCATTTTGGAAGAAACGCAAGCGGAATCAAGATTGCCGGGAGAAATATCAATAACCTCAGATATGCAGATGACACCACCCTTATGGCAGAAAGTAAAGAGGAACTAAAAATCCTCTTGATTAAAGTGAAAGAGGAGAGTGAAAAAGTTGGCTTAAAGTTCAACATTCAGAAAACGAAGATCATGGCATCCGGTCCCATCACTCCATGGGTAATAATAGATGGAGAAACAGTCGAAACAGTGTGAGGCTTCATTTTTTTGGGCTCCAGAATCACCGCAGATGGTGACTGCAGCCATGAAATTAAAAGACGCTTACTCCTTGGAAGGAAAGTTATGACCAACCTAGATAGCATATTCAAAAGCAGAGACATTACTTTGCCGACCAAGGTCCATCTAGTCAAGGCTATGGTTTTTCCAGTAGTCATGTATGGATGTGAAAGTTGGACTGTGAAGAAGGCTGAGCGCTGAAGAATTGATGTTTTTGAACTGTGGTGTTGGAGAAGACTCTTGAGAGTCCCTTGGACTGCAAGGAGATCCAACCAGTCCATTCTGAAGGAGATCAGCCCTGGGTGTTCTTTGGAAGGAATGATGCTAAAGCTGAAACTCTAGTACTTTGGCCACCTCATGCGAAGAGTTGACTGATTGGAAAAGACTTTGATGCTGGGAGGGATTGGGGTCAGGAGGAAAAGGGGACAACAGAGGATGAGATGGCTGGATGGCATCACCAAATTGATGGACATGAGTTTGAGTAAACTCTGGGAGTTGATGATGGACAGGGAGGCCTGGCATGCTTGATTCATGGGGTCGTAGAAAGTCGGACACGACTGAGCCACTGAACTGAACTGATTGCAAAAAGACATTATTTCCAAATCAGTGTATGAGTTACATACAATTGCAATTAATATACTAAGTAGGATTTTTCAGACATTTAGCAGATGACTCAAAAGTTCATCAGGAGGAATAAATAAACAGATGGTAAAACTTTAAGAAATATGAGGAAATATGGGAAAGGATACCCCTTACAAAACACAGAACCTAGAGAACATTTCGTTGGTATCGTTAGCCAGTGAGGTGGTCACAAGTTACCCTGGAGAGTAAAGCAGAGCCTGACTGTGGAGACCCTCGCCCATACTTACTGGCTGAACAGATGTTATGAACTGAATGCTCTGCAGGACTTTCTGTCTTCTGAATTGAGCATTTTGGAAGAAACGCAAGCTGGAATCAAGATTGCCGGGAGAAATATCAATAACCTCAGATATGCAGATGACACCACCCTTATGGCAGAAAGTAAAGAGGAACTAAAAATCCTCTTGATTAAAGTGAAAGAGGAGAGTGAAAAAGTTGGCTTAAAGTTCAACATTCAGAAAACGAAGATCATGGCATCCGGTCCCATCACTCCATGGGTAATAATAGATGGAGAAACAGTCGAAACAGTGTGAGGCTTCATTTTTTTGGGCTCCAGAATCACCGCAGATGGTGACTGCAGCCATGAAATTAAAAGACGCTTACTCCTTGGAAGGAAAGTTATGACCAACCTAGATAGCATATTCAAAAGCAGAGACATTACTTTGCCGACCAAGGTCCATCTAGTCAAGGCTATGGTTTTTCCAGTAGTCATGTATGGATGTGAAAGTTGGACTGTGAAGAAGGCTGAGCGCTGAAGAATTGATGTTTTTGAACTGTGGTGTTGGAGAAGACTCTTGAGAGTCCCTTGGACTGCAAGGAGATCCAACCAGTCCATTCTGAAGGAGATCAGCCCTGGGTGTTCTTTGGAAGGAATGATGCTAAAGCTGAAACTCTAGTACTTTGGCCACCTCATGCGAAGAGTTGACTGATTGGAAAAGACTTTGATGCTGGGAGGGATTGGGGTCAGGAGGAAAAGGGGACAACAGAGGATGAAATGGCTGGATGGCATCATGGACTCAATGGACGCGAGTCTGAGTGAACTCTGGGAGTTGATGATGGACAGGGAGGCCTGGCGTGCTGCCATTCATGGGGTCGCAGAGTCAGACACGACTGAGCGACTGAACTGAACTGAACTGAATAATGAGAAGAGAAGGAGTCCTGACGTTTTGCATTACTAGAAATGACGGGTTTCTGAGGTCAGTTTCCTACAGAGAGACACTGGACGTGACATCTGCAAAGGAGATTCTTCTGCATCAGTGCCCAGGCTCACAGCTAGCCTTCCTACTCTTGAGTCCAAATGACGCTCCATGGTTTCCAGAAATTCCTCTGCAACCTTCTCTCCAGAAGTTTCATTCTTTCCCTACTTGTGAGGTTATGGCAGTCTTGGTTTGCATCTGTCTGCCCCCTTTTACTGGAAGCTCCCTGAGGACTATGTCTGGCTCCCACTGTATCCCAAGGATCCAGCCCAGAACCTAACCTGTGTTGGCTAGCAGTGGTAATGTGGTAGGAGAAAGACATCCCATTTCTCCACTGCTGCCACAGACACCACCTCAGAGTGGCCACGGCTCCCTGGGTCACTGTGCTTTGCCACTCACTGGGATGCTCTGTGACTTTGGGCCCTTAGGAAACTTCTCTGTACCCCAATTTTTCACCATCTGTAAAGTAAGACCAGTCAAGAGCTACTTTCATGGGATGTTGTGAGCAATGAGGGAATTAACATGTAAAAGGCTTAAGGCAGGGCCTGGATCACGGTAAGCCCCATAGAAATTTTAACTGTCCAACTTCCTGTAGCAGAGATGGGCAGCAATCTTAACGGTGGGCTAAGTTAATCTGTATGTTAAACTTTGTCACTCAGTTGTTCAGTGGTGTCCAACTCTTTGCAATCCCATGGACTGCAGCACGCCAGGCTCCCCGGTTCTTCAACATCTCCTGAAGTTTGCTCAAACTCATGTCCATTGAGTCGGTGATGCCATCCAACCATCGCATCCTTTGTCACCCTCTACTCCTCTCCCTCAGTCATTTGCAGAATCAGGATCTTTTCCAATGAGTCTGCTCTGCACATCAGGTGGCCAAAGTCTTGTAGCTTCAGCTTTAGCATTAGTTCTTCCAATGAATATTCATGGTTGATTTCATTTAGGATTGACTGGTTTGATCTCCTTGCTGTCCAGGGGATTCTCAAGAGTCTTCCAGCACCACAGTTCAAAAGCATCAGTTCTTTGGTGCTCAGTCTTCTTTATGGTCCAACTCTCACATCTGTACTTGACTACTGGAAAATCATAGCTTTGACTACATGGACCTTTGAATGCAAAGAAATGCCTCTGCCTTTTAATACACTGTGTAGGTTTGTTATAGCTTTTCTTCCAAGAAGCAAGTGTCTTAATTTGTGGCTATAGTCACTGTCTGCAGTGATTTTGGAGTCCAAGAAAATAAAACCTGCCACTTTTCCCCCATCTATTTGCCATTAAGTTATGAGACTGAGTTCTATGATCTTTGTTTTTTTGAATGTTGAGGTTTTTTTTTTTTGAATGTTAAGTTTTAAGCCAGCCTTTTCACTTTCCTCTTTCACCTTCATCAAGAGGTTCTTTAGTTTCTCTTCACTTTCTGCCATTAGACTGGTATTATCTGCTTGTCTGAGGTTGTTGATACTTCTGGCAGTCTTGATTCCAGATTGTGATTCATTCAGCCTAGCATTTTGCACAATGTACTCTGCATATAAGTTAAATAAGCAGAGTGACAATATACAGCCTTGACTTACTCCTTTCCCAATTTTGAACCTGCCCATTGTTCCATGACCAGTTCTGACTGTTGCTTCAACCTGCATATAGTTTCCTCAGGAGTCTGGTAAGGTGGTCTGGTATTCCCATCTTGAAGAATTTCCCACAGTTTGTTGTACAAACTTTAGCATAGTCAATGAAGCAGAAGTAGATGTTTTTCTGGAATTCTCTTGCTTTTTCTATAATCCAGCGGATGTTGGCAATTTGATCTCTGGTTCCTCTGCCTTTTCTAAATCCAGCTTGTACATCTGGAAGTTCTCCATTCACATACTGTTGAAGCCTAGCTTGGAGGATTTTGAGCATTGTCTTGCTAACATGTGAAATGAGTGCATTGGTATGATAGTTTGAACATTCTTTGGCATTGCCTTTCTTTGGGATTCTTTTTTCCAGTCCTGTGGCCATGGCTGAGTTTTCCAAATTTGCTGGCATATTGAGTGCAGCATTTTAATAGCATCGTCCTTTAGGATTTTAAATCGCTCAGCTGAAATTCCATCACCTCCACTAGCTTTGTTTATAGTATTCTTCCTAAGGCCCCCCTGACTTCACACTCTAGGATGTCTGGCTCTAGATCTAGGTGAGTGACCTCACCATCCTCATTACGTGGGTCATGAAGATCTTTTTTGTATAGTTCTTCTGTGTATTCTTGCCATCTCTTCTTAGTCTCGTCTGTTTCTGTTAGGTCCACATTAAGCTTATTAAGTAGATATTCTTATCTTGATTTTGCAGACTAGGACACATAGCCAGTAAGTGACCCAGGTCTTTTGAATGTAGAACCTCACACTTTAACCAGGAGGCTATGCCATCTCCAGTCAGGCCTGGGGCCCTTGGGTCCATGTGGAGACACTGGGGACTGCTCTCCAGGATGTAATTGCTGGCTGCTGAATGAAACGGAGGGAAACCTGGGCCACAGCTCCCTGCTGCCCACTGGCTCCTTTTCTGCCAAAGCACAGTCTGGTCCCTGGACTACTTGTCAGACATCCTGGTATCCTCTGGAGCTGTGCACCCCCAGTTGTAGCTTTCAGCCTTGCTGCTCAGTAGAGGCACTGTTATGCAAATATTCAGATGTGAACTGTCTGGAGGAGAAACCCTCTCTGCAGCTTCCTCTTTTTCTCTCGCGTGTCCCTGACACTCTGGAACATAAATGGTAACATGGAGCCCTCCCGCAAGGAACCCCCAGGCCTGGAGCCAGAAGCAGGTTTCCAGATACCTAGAGTCTGTGGATTTGTGTTTCAAACTGTGACATTAGATGGGACTTCCAGTTTGGAAAAAGGTCTCCCTCGCCCTGGCTCCTCTGATAAGCCCGAATGTTTCTGGTACTTAGAGAGAGCTTTTTTGTACAACCATTCTCTTTTTCTCTCTTATTATTAGAAAAAAATTTTTTTAAAGACTATTTAAAGTCTATGGTAAAGGCACTAGCTAGAACCTGGGAGTAAAACAGCTTCTTAGAAAAAGAATGAGAAACTTGGATTGTGAGTAAGAAAGATGAGCCCCTAAAACACGGAGGCTGTTGTCAGGATTCCAGCAGTTCTAAGAGCTGAACTGGCTCAGTCATAAACCTCCCAGGGCTGGGGGCCCCCTCCAGGGAGCTGGCACCCCAGGCTGCTCAAAGAGGCGCTCGGTTTGCAGGCCAGATCGGGAGGTCAGCAGTGATGTCTTGCTGCAGGGACCTCGCTGCCTCCTTAGGAAGATGACATTGACCAGGCCTCTACTGAGACTCAAGGTGCATCAAGGTGAGCGGGAGGGGTAGGCTGTCTATGGAATCAAAGTTAGGAGGCAAAGACAAGAAGACTGAAAAACCCTGCTGGTACCCAGAAGCCCTCTGTTGTTCACTTTGAATCGCATTGTCTCACCTAGCCAGAGCTCACCCACCCTGCAAATATACATAGCTGGAATGTATCCAGCATGGATGACAACCCTGTAAGAATATCTGATGTGCAGCCTAAATGCACATCAGGGCTCCTTCGGCGCTCTACTTCTTCTTCTCGTTTTTAAGCAGCTTTATTGAGGTGTAATTCACATACCATATAATCCATTCATTTAAAGTGTATGATTCAGTGATTTTTTAGTACATTTGCAAAGTGCAACCATCACCACAGTCAATTTTAGAAAAAATTTTCAACCCCTCCCCACTGAAAGAAATCCTGTATGTTTTAGCTGTCATCCCCAATTCTCTCATCCCCTCTTCTGTTCTTGTTTCATACTAAGTTCTAATAAGCTTGGTTATTTTGTTTCTTATCCTGTGATAGATTTAAGGAAATGAATTAAAAGTGAGAGAGGGACTTCTATAGGCAGAGTCACAGGTATGTTGTGTGGTGATTACCAACTCAGACTTTGGAACCAGACCAGCTGGGTTCAAGTGATGGCCTGTGTTTTATGACTGAGTGGCCTCAGGCAAGGACCTTAAGTTCCTATTTCCTGATCTGCAAAACAAGGATGATGGAGCTACCTTGTGAGAATTAAATGAGCTAATAAGGATGACTGCTTAGCACCCGTGCTTAGATATCATTAGTGTTCCTGTTTTTGTTATTATTTAACAGTTCACAGTGAGAGAGGAAACAGAATAATATGAAAATCAGATGCAAGAATTCAAAGCACAGCAGTCTTGGGCCAAAATGTCTCTAAGCTGGTGACTGAATAAGGCAATGATGACGCTGAGTCATGGAAAGAAGTTTCAATTACGTTAAGCATGCACTGGTTCAGATACAGGAATTATGAATCTCATTTTTAAAAGCCACACTGACGTTTTTTTTATTTAGAGTATAAAGGGGACAGCCATCTGATGAGAAGAGCCAACTCATTGGAAAAGACCCTGATGCTGGGAAAGATTAAGGGCAAGAGGAGAAGGGGAAGACAGAGGATGAGATTGTTGGATGGACTTGAGTAAACTCTGGGAGATAGTGAAGGACAGGGAAGCCTGGCGTGCTGCAGTCCATGGGGTCACAAAGAGTCAGACACAACTTAGCAACTGAACAACAACAAAAGGGGACAGAGTTTATTTGAAAAATTTAGCCTTCCAGAGCAATCACTTCCCTGAGTAAACCAGAGAAACATACTTGTTATGAATCGAACACAGCACAGCTAAATCATTTTGTTTTATCAACCTTCTTACATCAGGGGTAAGTCACGTCTAAGTTCAGGGCCATTGACAAAGGAGCTTCATTTGAAACAGGTTAATTTATCTGCTTTTAAAGTTAAGAAGAGAGTTTAAGACTTAAGGAAGATCATACTTCAGAGTGCTCTCT
The DNA here is from genome assembly GCA_006408695.1 of Aepyceros melampus. Taxonomy (NCBI): domain Eukaryota; kingdom Metazoa; phylum Chordata; class Mammalia; order Artiodactyla; family Bovidae; genus Aepyceros; species Aepyceros melampus. Next base: position 484,141 of record SJXQ01007775.1, read on the forward strand.
GGGGAGGAAGAGTAGCTGAGAAGAACTGGGGAGAGGGAGAGTGAGGTCCATAGTGACTGACACACGGTCAGGAGTGGCGGGAGGACAGTGGTAGGTCTCAGCGGGAGGTGAAGGGAGAGATGGTGGAGGTTCTGAGCCTTCATCCCTGGCGGGCTTCAGTGTGCAGGTCGGCTGCACCCATGCAGTTAGACACACCGAGTATGTGCCCTCTGCACACCTACCTTTTGGCACCCACCATGCAGCATGCGTCATAGTCAGCTTGCCCGCCTTCTCCCTTTCAGACAGGCTGAGACCTCTGGTTTCAATCACAGAGTAGGTGTCAGCTCCTCAACCGCTCCCTTGCTTGACCCAGGCCCCCACTTGCACGTGAATCAGTGGGAGCAGTGGGAGCAGATGGGCCTGTGGAAGTGGGAATGCCTGGCCCACTTAAACGCCATTCAGGTTCAGATTGTTAATAAAGCCTTGTGCTGGTGTCTGATTCCTGCTTCGAGCCTTTAGCATAGTAATTCTCATCTGGAGTGGTCTGGGCTGCCAGAACAACCTGGTGTATATGTGTGTGTGTGTGTATAGAAGGGCTTCAAACAAGTCTCCCATTCGGGAACATTCCCCTCTACCTCTGGGAATAAGGCAGGGAGCCTTCTCTGACCCTCCTGCTCTATGGCTACCAGCCTCAGTCTGGGTTAGAGCCTCCTCTGGGATCCCGAAATATCAGATCGTCTCATCACGCTACCCACGTCGTGTGATGATAGTCTATTGAACCATTCGGACATCGAGGGCAGCCTCTGGAGTCAGAGGAGTATTTTATCTATCCGTCTAGCCCCAGGACCTGGCACATCGTTGTTGAGTAAAGTGAAACCCACTGTGCCTCCTGACCTGCTGTATGTCATTCAGAACCTTTGGTGAAAGGTTGCCCTGGTCAGACCCCACAGGGCAGTGGCTGCAGGCCCCTGAGAAGATGCTGACTCCTCTGGGAGAGTGTGGAGGCTCGGGGGCTCTTAACTGGAGTGCCTAGGGGTAGGGAAGGGCAGGGTGAGGGTGGGAGCCTAGAGAGTGGCAGGGGCAGACAAAGGCCATAGACGCGGTGGGCAGCAGACGGGTGCTGAGAGACACTTGCTAACAGCCCAGGTGACTAGGTCGTGTCCTGAGCCGAGGGTCTGGTGGGACAGGAAGGTCCCTGTGACCCAGGAGGGAGGACAAAGCTGCTCCGGGCCCATTGGGCCTGTGGGCTTGGCCTGGAGCTGGTGTCCTGATAGCCCCACTCCCTGCCAGTTCTTGGGCAGGAGTGTGTTTCTTCCAGGTGAACCTGTGGGTGGGGAAGGGAGAGGGTGGGCCAGCTGTGGCAGAGCCAGCTGGCTTACTCTATGTCCAAGGGCTCACACGAGGGGCAACAGGTGGAACTGTGGATAGACAGATCTTGGCCCATGACGAGGAGTGCTTTCTAACAGTCGCAACAGGTCATGTTTTGCTCACCTTGTATTTGCGTGCTTGGCACTGGCATGGCTCAGAGTAGGTCCTTGGGAAATGGTTTCTGAATAAATGGTTGACTGCTGATGTCTTATTCAGAAATGTAGTGAGCTGTCCATCACTAGATGTATTCAGACAAAGGCTGCCTTAGAGAATTGGGGTGTGTAGCTTTAAAATCCTTTCCTGCCAGGATACTGCATGGTTCTATAATTCAGAAAAAGCATTTGGTAACTTCATTGTTGTGACACAGGTGGGGCTTCAGACAGCCTTGAGAGGGCCGGGACACACACACACACTCTCAGTCACTCAGCTGCTGCTCTCCACCTTTGTGGCTGAGCCTCAGCTGCACAGAATGGGAATGAGATGTGGACCTGTGGTAGACAGAGTTTCTAGAACGTCCCCCCAGAGATGTCCTTCCCTAATCTCCAGACCCTCTGAATGTGATGAGGCGTCGCTCCTGTGTGATGCTGTGCTGTGTGGCTCAGTGGACCTGAAGGTAGGGAGGTGAGTGGGCCTGACCTGGTCACAGAAGCCCTTAGTGCAGGGAGTTTTCTCAGGGGGTCACAGAGGGGGAGGTCAGAGATTCCAAGTGCCAGAGCCAGGCACTGTGCCAGGCTTAGAAGATGGAGGGCGCCGTGTGCAAGAATCAAAGGGCGAGCCCTGTCCCATAGCCAGTGAGGAGCCAGGGCCTCAGGGTAGGGCCACGTGCAGATGAATTCTCCAACCGCCTGCATGAAAGCAGACTCTTTCCCAGGGTCTCCAGTTCAGAGACTAGTGTGGCCAACCTCCTGGTTTTGGCCTTTTGATACCCTGGGCATGCATAGAGCCTAGCCGTGCCCACCTGGACGTTTCACGTATAGATCTGTGGGCCAGCGAGTGGGGGTTGCTTGCAGTTGCCAGGCTCATGTTCATCATGCAGCCATAGAGACGAATGCAGGGCCCTCTCCTTGCGCTCTGTTTCGTTTTTCCAGTTTTCTTAGAGGCGAGCCTAGTGGTTAGCTCTGCTTATTCCAAGCACTTGCCCAGGGTGTCTGGGCCCAATCTGTTGTTAAACCTGTACCTTATCCCTACAAAGTCTGTGTTCACCTGTGATAATTTTGGAGCTCACCTGGTGACCAAAACTAGAGTCATCATGGATGTCTTCAAGAAGGAGAACTGAGGAGAGGAGGGGAGCCAGCGGGTGGCTTATTCTTGAGGGCAGAGGAATATGGTCATTTCTCGGATAAGCCTGGTGGCCTCTTGCCTTAAGCAGCCTTTCAACTTTCTGATCGTGGTTGGTGTTTTGTTTTGTTGTTGTTTTTTTTTAATTTCCTTACCTGTTTGTCATCTTAGATATCACCTTGCTCCTCCTTAGCAGGACTGGTCCTCAGGCAACATTGGCTGAGGCTTGTGGGGGTGAAGTCGGCAGAGGGATTAAAACAGTGGCCTGGTAGACATGAGTGACATGGAGGCCAGAGTCTTACAGGGTCTGGCTGAACCTGTCAGAACATGAGAGGGAGCCCAAAGTAATGGCTCCTCCAGGTGTGAACATCTGAAAGATGCTCAAGTGGGAACCTCATCACTTCCGGTGAGTCTGCCTGTAAGGAATGATTGACAGGCATGAGTTGGCATCTTTCTTGGAATGGGATGTTTGACTCAGCTCCATGTGATGGATGGATGGCGGGCTCAGAAAAGCCTGACTAGATGTTCCTGGAGTTCAGCCTGGGTTTCCTGAACAACCCAGTACATCTGTTATGCAGGGGCAGGGCAAAGATAGACTTCTGAAAAAGGACCACCTCCACTTTCCAAGTGTAAACAGGTCCCTGAGTAGATGATAACACATATGGGCAGATAAGAACCCGAGAGCTGTGGCAAGCAGTGGGTAACAGAGCAGGGAACTGTTTTTTCCTGAAAAATCAGCTGTTGGAAGAGGTCTGGCCCAGGGCCAGGAAGAAAACAGCTGCTTCTGGTCAGTCATAACGTCTCTTTACTGATTTCTCCACACCCTGTACTTGTCACTGGTGCCTGGAGAAGGGGGCAGGTGCTAGGGGCTCTGGAGGGTCATGGTTGTCACTGAGTCCTTCGCTGGTGGCTGTAGGCTCTGGTTGTGCTGGGATAGTACCCTGCGCCCCATGGCACAGGAGGGCAAGCAGTCAGCTGGTTGCTGGCATCGGACATCACTGGGCAGCGGTGCTGGGTTCCCTTGGAGACAGGAAGAGACACGGAAGAGGGGAGTGCTGATGGCGTCACCTCCCTGCTGCTGAGCTCCCTGCCCAGGGATCCTAGAGCTTACAGTTGTGTCATTTGAAACATTACTGATTAGTTAATGAGGAAGGTGAGTATTCACAAAACAGCCTTGCAAATAAGCATGAGTCACGAGTTTGCGAAATCATCTTTTGGTGTCAAGGTGGCAGGTCCAGAGGACCTGAAATTGATGCTGATCAGCCGCATCCCCATTACAGAGCTACAGATCTGTGCCTGAGCCAGCAGCGGGTGGCCGGTACCGCCAGGCTGGAGGAAGGAGCAGCAGGGGAGCTGGGGTGCCAGGGAGGTGGGAAGCTGAGCGCTAGCTGCCTGGCCAGGACTTCATAGAAGCCCTTTCACATTCTGGACCCCTGACTCTCTGTGAAAACAGGAGGTGGACTGGCTGGTTGTCACCGTCTCCTCTGGCTCCAGTGGCCCAAATTATTGACGTTGTGAAATGCACTGCAATTGAGACTCTTCACAGGCTGGGGCTCAGAGTTTGGCTTATCTGAAGACGGCATGCTAGCCATTTGACATTGTCCTCACCTCTTCTGCCCTTGGTGTTAGACCCCTGCTGCGTGGTCTGCTCTCTGTCTCCTGAGACATTTGCCTATTTACTTGCTCCACGTGCCATGCAAACACAGCCCAAGCAGTTCTTAGTGGCTGCATAGAGGAGTGTCTGGGATATTGCATGTGGAGAGACATGTGTGAGAGAAAGGCATGAATAATTAGAAACTTTTTAACAGAGGGCCAGCACCGCTGATTAATCAGAGCCAAATTCTTTTGTCATGTCCGTAACAGAGAATCTTCATCACTCTCCCTGATTAGCTGCTGTTGTCTCTCACTTTTGCTTGTCCTTGACTTTTAGAAAGAAAAGTTTTAAGATGATTCGCTCCCAGTCCCTGTCTCTGCAAATGCCGACACAGCAAGATTGGAAGGGTCCCCCGACAGCCAGTCCGGCCATATCTCCTGCAACCCCCGTGCTCCCCGGAGCCACTCCCCTGCCTGCGCCCGCACCCTATGCCGTGCCCGAGTTCCAGCGGGTCACCATCAGTGGAGACTACTGTGCCGGGGTAAGGCTCTCTGGAGGCTGTGTGAGTGTTGCATAGCGCGCCTTGTGCAAAAGCTGGGGTCCCCGGCGTCATGCCCAGACCCCAAAGGCTGGCGTGGTCTGTGAGTGTCTGGGAGATGGTGGGCGGATGTCTGGAGAGAAGGAGGGTTCCAGGCAAGGTGGCGAGTGTGGGTGTGTGTCTAGGGTGCTGCTGTCCTTGTGGGGACGGCCTGGGGTTGCAGGCTGGCATATCAAGTGGCCTATAGTTTCCATATGGGCTCTGGGCCCAGAACCCTGCTCTCTGTTCCTGTAGCCCATTGGAGATGGTTCCAGTGTGGGCCCTTCAGAGTTCTCAGATGTTGAATGGATTCAGGTCCTGGTGTTGATTGGTTTGCTTGCCATCAGTTATTGCTGATTCAGCTCTTCCTCCGTGCTTGGACTCATGTTCTTAAATTCAGGCCAGACCCTTGCACCGGGAAGAGAGAGTCTTGACAAGAATGTGATCAAGCTTGGCTTGCACCAAGTCAGTTAACTCAGCCACTGAAAATGTGCTAGTTTCACCTGGTTGGATGCTGAATTTCTATTGCTTCTTGAAGAGAAATATCACTTAGCACCAGGTTTGGTTCTGCCTTCCTGGCCCTCAACCTACTACTCATGCCTCAATTGGCTTGTTGTTCTTTCTTCTTTTTAACAGTACTATTAGGATATACAGTGTATTGAGAAGACAGAGTGACTTATTACTCTTATAAATTTTCATCTATTTTAACAAAATCAACAGAAGATCTCCGCATATGGCTTATAACTTAAAAGGCCCCAAAATTATATCAGTCCTCTAGCTACCTGATTCGTCTCCCCTGAGGCAGTTCTTGGTTTTGGTTTCTTATTTATTCTCAGACAGTAAACTGTATACTTGTACCTACCGTGCTCATGTTTTCTATGCTCATGTAGTTGATTTATTTGTTTTTACACAAATGGTGGTTACCATACATTATACTGAGCCTAGGTTTTCCCTTAACAGTATATCTTGAAGTTAACGCTATATCATTATATCAAGAACTTCCTTTTTTAAAAAAAAAAAAAAACAGGTGCATAATATTCTACTGTGTGGATGAACCATACTTTAAGTTCTTTTCTATGGATGGGGATTTTGGTTGGATTGCAAATAGCACAGGCCTTGTTTGGAGATATAGCATCCTGACCAGGAATCCATGGTGCCCACCCAGCTTCCTGCATGTGGGCAGAGTGGCCAGAAGGGAGAGTAGGGGGGCTGAAAGCCAGCTGAAGGGAGGACACTGGCTGGTGTGTTAACCGGCTCTTTCCCATCAGTCTCCTTGTTGGCACATTGTAGGGCATGGAGCCTCTGAACTGGGCGACTGGTCCCCAGAGAGCCACCAGTTCGTAAGTGGCAGGCTGACCTTGCAGGTCGCCTTGGCCCCCCATGGGTCTGCTGCCAGGCCTGAGGTATGCAGTGGTGACAAGCTGGCTGGTCTGTTGGGATGCTGAACTCGTCTCTGATACCTCCAGGCCTGGCCCAAGCCCTGTGCCATGCTGAGTCTGTCGGTCCTGCAGATGAGGTGTTTGGCTTTGTCGTGGGCAGGAACATATTTGTCTCTGGTGTTGTCTGCTCACCTGCGCTCTCAGAAACGATCAGAAGGTGTAAAATGGAGTTAACACCCCCTCATGGGGGCATCTGGAGTCAGGAAAGGAGAAGCTACTTCCTTAATAAAAAGCAAAAATTAAAGCAGAAACACATGCATGAGATCTATACCTTCCTCTGAGCGGGGAGGGGTAGAGTTTTAGCTGCATCTGAGATGATCTATTCATGTAAATGTGTAAGACATCCGAAACAGTGGTAAAAAATGTTAAAATTGTCAGCTCTGGAAAGTAGATGCACAGGTGTCTGTCATCTTCAGCGCTTGTCTGTATGTTTATAACATTTCAAAACTAAAAATGATTTTTTTTTAAACTGAAGCAGAGGGGCCCCAGCCTTCCTCCCTCTGTGCTCCATCTTGTACCTCCCTTTCCCGCATCTCTTATCCCCGCTTATGAATGACTGACGGTTTAGCTGCTTATCTCCCCCAGCACGTTCAGGTTTCTGCCACACACATCCTTCCCAACAGACAGAGATGAACAAGTCCACTGGGAGGTGGGCATTTATCTCATTTGTCTCTGAGTACGAGGCAGCTCTGGGAAAGCAGAGCATCCTTGGGCTTCAGGTATCAATCCGTTCAGGGTCTGAAGTGTGACCTTATGACTTTCTGTGATTTATCCTCTCTGGGTCTCTGTTTCCCCAGCTGTGAGATGAGTGGCAGTGAGGACCAAAATGAAACTTATGGAAAGGATCTGTCCCATGAGCGTCTGTTGCTTGGGTGCATTGGGGTGACTGGGGTTGGCAGAGCAGCAGATGGAGCACGCGGAAGGACGCGTGTATCTTCTTAGCTGATGTGATGATGCTCACGCCATCAGGGACACGGTCCAGGCTGGGCCTCTTGGTGTGCCGGGTGCGGCAGCAGCTGGCCTGTGGTTTGATGTGCTGAGTGCTGGCCTGGGGTGTGCACATTGGAGTACCTGCCTCCCTCCCAACAGCCCCAAATCTCGTCCTGTGTTAGGGGGTTCTGTGATCTACCAGGAGGACTCCTAGGACTCAGCGCATAGCTGCACTCATGACTAGGATTTACTACAGTAAAAGGATGCTGAGCAAAATCAGCAAAGGGAAGAGGGACATAGGGCAGAATCTGGAGGAGGCCAGAGGCAAGCAGCCCTCCCAGTGGAGTCACCAGAAGGCACTTAATCCCTCAGCATTCACGTGTGACAGCACGTGTGAAGTGTCATCTTCTGCGGAAGCTCATTAGAGACTCAGTGGCTGAGATTGTTACCGGGGTTGGCTGCATGTCTGCAGAGCACACCCCTCAGTCCGAGACTTGCAAAAGGAAATCAGGCATGCAGCATACATCACGGTGTGTGTACAAACTGTCAGGCAGAGGGAGCCTCTGTGCCCACCATGGTGGGAATGCTCCTCAGGCGCAAGTTCCCCGCTGTCTGTCCTGGGCCCACCTTGCGGCAGGTCTCACTAGGTCAGCAGCCTTAGGCCTGCTCTCTGAACTTTTTCCTGCAGATCACCGTGGAGGACTATGAGCAGGCTGCCAAGAGCCTGGCCAAGGCCCTGATGATCCGGGAGAAGTATGCCCGCCTCGCCTACCACCGCTTCCCGCGCACCACGGCCCAGTACCTGGGTCATCGGCGGCTGGACATCACGCCTCTGGAAGAGGGCCTCCCAGGTATGGTGCTGTGGCGGCGGGTGGCTTCCAGGCGAGGCACGGCCCGAGAGTTGGTCAGGATGTCTTACTGGTTGGATGTGTTTCCCTCAGATGGTGTTTTAAGGGCAGAGCCCTGGTGTTGGCTTCTCCTACACTGGTTTTTTTGCTAGTTTCCCCAAGGATTGATTCCCTGTGCACCAGGTGCCTTGCTTTGAGCTGAGCTGTACAAGTTGCTGGGAGCGGAGGGGCTGAAAGGCAGTCTCTGATCTTGGGAGATGGGCAGTCTCAGCCTGGATATTTAAACACAGTCAGACAGTAAATACCGAATTAGTGGTGAGGTGCATGGATTGGGGGTGGGTAGAGAGGGTGTGTTCTCAGGGCAGGGAAGTTGGCTCTGGAGTCCAGCATACTCACATTCTGATCTAAGCTCCACTTTCTAAATACCTAAAGACCACTTTCTTGGGAAAGGAAGGCATTTCTCCAAACCTCAGTTTTTCCATCTGTAAAACGGGAATACTAATAATCTTCTCCTTTGGGCCTGTTGTGAGGATGAAACGAGAGAATGCATGTGAAGCAGTCGGTGCAGTTCTGGACCTAGGGCATACTCAGTTGCGTCTGACTCTTTGCGACTCTGTGGACTGTAGCCTGTCAGGCTCCTCTGTACATGGGATTCTCCAGGCAAGAATACTGGAGTGGGTTGCATGCTCTCCTCCAGGGGATCTTCCTGATTCAGAGATCAAATCTGCATCTCTTACGTCTTCTGCATTGGCAGCCAAGTTCTTTATCACTAGAGCCCCTTGGGAAGCCCCTGGATCTAGTGAGTGACTGGTACACTAGTTATGTTGATGCTATGGAATAGCATCAGGGAACAGGGGATCAGAGAAGGCAGGATGCTTTCTGTGAAGGATCCAGAAGCAGTAGGGCCTGTAAGTTAAGCAACGTGAATGAAGACAACAGGAGACCTCAATCGTGAAAGCTGGTGGTGGGGGAATCAGATGAGGGCCTGGTGGTCTGTGCCAGCACTCAGAACCCAGGGTGGAGTTGGTGCCAAGACGTCTCCTCTCCGGCTTCCTTAAAGCTCTGAACCTGGACTTTGGGCATCCGTTACCACCTGGGGCTCTGGGTCTCAGCCCTCCTGGGCCCAGTTCCCTGTCTGAGGGTTGATCCCACCTGCTCCACTGTTGGCAGGCAGAAATGACTGTCAAAGGTGTACTTTCTACAGAACAGAGTCCTGGGGGCCTGGGTGTGAGTGTGGTGAAGTGCAGGCTGTGGTTGACCCAGGCTTTCGGACTGCCTGCTTCTCATGGGCACTGCCCCGCATGTGGGACTCACGTGCTGGCCTGTGGCCATGCCTGATGGGCGTGTGTGTGGCATCTCTTCCCCTCTCTGTGCTGCCTTAGCCCCTGGGATGGCTCACGTCTGCTCCAGGGACAGTCTGTTTCGAGCTCTGATGGGAGACACTCAGCCAGCCGCTCCGCCTTCCTTCCTTCTTTCCATTGATGATTCCAGGATTTCCTCCTGCCTGTGCTGGCAGTGGACACCCCAGACCTATGCAGGATTGGCTGATGTGCAGAGTTGAAGCCCCTAGTTCTGCTGCTACTTAGCATAACCTGTTCGTTGGCCAGAACAGAGCTTATCGAGAGCCAGGAAAACCCACTACAAGAGTGATGAGAATAACACCCTGTGATATATTTACACAGCATCTTCCTCTACCTGCTGCTGCAACCCTCACAGCAGCCCGTTAAGGCAGGGCATCATCCTCAGCTGAGCAGACAGGGTCGGGAGGTAAAGTCCCAGTTTGCTCGAAGTCATAGCTGGGAAATAGCCAAGAGGTGTTTTCTGGCTCCTGTGGGCTGACAGCCCATGGTGTGGGGACAGACAGCTCTGTCTCTGGGGGCACAGGCTCCCTATTCTGTGCTAATGGGGAGGGCTGGCTTCTCCGTCTTGCCCCTTGGCCGTCCTGGGCTCAGGAAGATGTGGAAGGACAGGATCAATTATATTCCCGCTAGGCAGTCTCAGATCCTGTCTGTTCTCTTATTAGGAGAAGACACAGCTGCCCATCTTAATAAGCTTCATGTCCCTGAACTACCCAGAAGACTGAAGCTCATTTCAATTAAGTTTAAAAAAAAATGCAGTGCCAGCCACGGGCCAGGGATGGTTCTAGGAAATGGGATATAGCAGTGAGCAAGATGAACACTTACCACCCAAGATAAAGACGAGAAGCTGTCTTACACAGCGGCAAGTGCTAAGGAGACAAAGTAAAGCAGGGAGGGGGAGGTGAGATGCCGGGCAGGTGGGGGTGCTTAGGTTTTAGGTCAGACCACCAGGACAGGCCCCACGGAGAATGTGACTTTGGAGCCCCGTGAGCTCCTGAGGTCGAGGGCATTTTGCTATCACTCAGTCCTGTCTTTCAGACTTTCATCCTCCCCCTCTGCCTGAAGAAGACCCTTATTGCCTGGAGAACGCTCCCCCCAACCTGGGCTACCTGGTCCGCATGCAGGGAGGCATCCCCTATGTGTATGACAGCAAGAAGATGCTGGAGCGCCAGGAGCCCCACAGCCTACCCTACCTGACCTGGAGACCTACACGGTGGACATGAGCCACATCCTGGCTCTCATCACGGATGGCCCCACGTGAGTCCCCTTCCCCCTCCACGACCAAGTGAGTCCGCCTCTTTCTGCAGGAGTGCTGCTCTGTAGAAGGGCCCAGGGCAGGCCTTCTGCTCTGGGCTTTCCCACAGTTAAACCAGCCCAGAAAGAGAGGGCTTTGTGGGTTTCTCTCTTTTCCCAGTGCTTTGTGGGCTTCTGCGACAAGTTTTCTTCCCAAACTAGCGTATTCTTCGAGTTGCTACTGCCTGTCCCTTCCGCATGCACAGGTGTGGAGCTCCTGCTTGCCTGTGGCCACCTGTACACCTTAAAATGACGGTCACCCCTCACCCCAGGCCAGACGGCAGCGATGCAGTTACCAGCTCAGGGCTTTAGGGTAGATGGTGGGGGAGCCATGAAGACTGTTGCTTCCGGTGTTGGTTTTTCCATGTTTCTGGAGCGGGGAGCGCAGGGAGCCTAGGAACTCTGAGCCACAACTCCCAGGATGCTTGTAGGCTTAACTGGAGCTACCCTGACAGGGAGCTGTCTTCCTGAGTTTGGGCCCTTGCTTCTCGGTGAGCATTTAAGGGAATCAGCAGTGGAGGTTTGGAGAAGGTGATGGCATCCCACTCTAGTACTCTTGCCTGGAAAATCCCATGGACGGAGGAGCCCGGTAGGCTGCAGTCCATGGGGTCGCGAAGAGTCGAACACTACTGAGCGACTTAGCAGCAGCAGCAGCAGTGGAGGTTGTGCTTGAGTGCCCAGCTTGGGGGAGCACAGGAAGCTGGTCACAGCTGAGGGACTTCTCTCTTGCCCTGCCATTTGGGTTTTGCTGGGAGTTGGGTGACACCAGTTTCCAAGGGAGGAGAGTGGGCCCCGAGGGGATGAACAGAGTGGGTCAAGGTCCTTGGTGATCGAGGGCAGAGAGTTGGAGAAGGTGATGGCATCCCACTCTAGTACTCTTGCCTGGAAAATCCCATGGACGGAGGAGCCCGGTAGGCTGCAGTCCATGGGGTCGCGAAGAGTCGAACACTACTGAGCGACTTAGCAGCAGCAGCAGCAGTGGAGGTTGTGCTTGAGTGCCCAGCTTGGGGGAGCACAGGAAGCTGGTCACAGCTGAGGGACTTCTCTCTTGCCCTGCCATTTGGGTTTTGCTAGGAGTTGGGTGACACCAGTTTCCAAGGGAGGAGAGTGGGCCCCGAGGGGATGGACAGAGTGCGTCGAGGTCCTTGGTGATCCGAGGGCAGAGGGAAGAGCTGGGAGGGGAGAGTGAGATCCCTGAGAGCTTGCCTCAGCCTATGTGAACAGAAAGTCTGAGGGGAAGCCTTGGGGACAGGGCTGTTCCAGGAGGTGTGTGAGCAGCAGCTGTCCTGTCCAGGAGACTGTCAGGGCGAGTCCTGCGGGAGAGGGACTGGGAGAGATGCCCTTGGGAATCCCGTCTGACCCAGACTCTGCCATGCTCGGCTGTGGGCTCATCCTGGCACACATATGGTGGTGCTGGTCCAGGCTTGGTGGCCGCTCTTTACAAGGGTCTCCGTGCCTGGGTGCCAAGGGAGCAGTGGGCATCTGGGGGCCACAGGGAAGCAGGGAGGCCTGACTTGTGTTTGCATGCTCTGTGTAGCTGTGGCACAGGCGCGTGGCCAGACCCTGGGCTGGGTGGGGCTGGCTGTTGGCTGAGAACTGTGGGTGCTCCCACCCCACCGTGGCCTTTGCAAGCTGGTGGGGACATCAGTTCTTTCATGGACTTCTGTCTTGGTAGCAACACCCCTATATCCCTCATCTGCCTACGATGCAGAACATCCAGCCCTCGTCCTGAAGCCTCAGGGTTGAGAAATCTTCTGGGTGTCATTCGGTCACAGCCAAGGTGGGAAGGTCATGCCTTAGGATTTGACTGTATTGCTAATCTTTTGGACAGAGCTGAAACTCCTTTCAAGGAATGAAAGGTGGCAGTCTCAGTCTTGGGCAGTACCTCACTTCAGTCTTGGGCAGTACCACGTCCGTATTTGTTCATGAGAGACAGCAGCTTGAGATTAATTGCCTAAACCTATAAAGCTCATACAGAAGGAATCTGTATGAGGTCAGCTCTCTACTGCCCGCTATGGACTCTCCACGCATTTCATAGAGCACGTGGCGGTGGTTACTCAGTTCAGCTGGGTCTGCGGATAGCTGGCCTCTTCTCATCCCTCCCTGCTCCATCCTGACCAGCCACCCAGGACTGGGTCCCCACAGAGACTGGAGGTCTTCAGCCTGGAGAACTGACGCGACTTCTCCTTAACTGTGGTTTCTTCTCCTTCCCGACCTGCAGGAAGACGTATTGTCACCGGCGACTGAACTTTCTGGAATCCAAGTTCAGCCTTCATGAGATGTTAAATGAAATGTCTGAGTTCAAAGAGTTGAAGAGTAACCCGCACCGAGACTTCTATAATGTGAGAAAGGTGCGTTAGTGGGCCAGCGTTCAGAGCTCCCGTCCCGGCCCTCCTTCCAACCCATTCTAGCCCGAGCCGGTCGGGGGCTGGTCCGCAGTGTGGCCCTCCTGTGAACAAAAGGAAAACTGGCCAGGCTTCCATATGTCTGACCACGTCTCAGATGGTACTTGTTATGACTGTGTTGTGTGTCTGTTAGAATGTACCATCCTCCTTGAAAAATAGAGCAGGGCCTATTTATTGGTTATAAGAGTTGAGCACAGAGGTTGCCTCAAGTTTATCATGGATTGAAAAACAGTTATCAATGTTAAGACCTCTTTGGACTTGGGAGTGAGTGGTTTTGCTTCCTTCTGGCCCAGGTGTGTTTAAGGAAGAGTATCCGACATGCTCCTCTCTCTGCTCTCCCCTAGACTGGATGAGCAGCCTACACCTGGGCTCAGGGGCTGCAGTCAGGACAAGCCTGTAGGTTAAATGGTTGTCGCCTCCTGCTTTTCCATTTTATTCCGTGTAACTAATATCTATCAAGCATGGGATCAGTGCCAAGTGAGGGGCATTTGATGCTGAGTAAGGGTCACTTTGTGTCCACAAGCAGTTCCCAGCTGGCTACTATTAGTTTGATAGGGATGTGATAGAGGTGTCTTTCAGAAGAGGTCAGAACTGAGCTGACTTAGAGTGAGTTATGCTCAGCTCCTGGGCTCTAAGGCTCACATGAGAGTCTTGGGGATTTCCAGGCAGAGGTGAAAGGGTGTGTGTTGGACACCCCCGGCGTGGCATGTTTACCTTCAAGCACCGTCTGCTGTTTCTCTGTGATCCTCAGGCGCTCAGACAGACGGGTGCCTCAGTCAGTAGGCTAGCTCCTCTCTATCCTGCCTACGTGAACCCTACACCCTAGATGGGTGTCCAGGGAAACTCCTCGCCAGCTCTGGGCAGCCTTGCCCACCGCGCATGTGCGTGCTTGGGCCGGCCTCCTGCAGCAGTGTCCTTGCTGGCTGCCCCAGCGCCGACACTGTTTGCTTCTGAAGCGGGGTCCCTGTGGGTGCTGATGGGCTGGCCAGCTGCACTCTGGCCACTCTGGGCGACTGTCCTGGGGGCAGGGTAGGGGCTGTGGTTACATACCAGAGCCAAACCTCGAGCTCTCTCTCAGTCTGGGGGATCGTGTACTCTGAACGGAGATGCTTTGAGTGCTGTGCTGGGCTGCACTCTGGCTCCACAGCCGTCCATAAATACAGGCCAAGGTCTGCTCCAGGTCAGGCTGTGCCTGCCCCTCCCTGTCTCCTGGGGCTGACTGCTCTTACCCTGGAATTCTCTGTGAGGGGAGGAGAGCTGATTCTGAAGTCCAGGATGGGCTGGGAGGTGGCCTCCACACTTCCGAGTGGCTGTCAGTGTCGTAGTGGCCCTGCTCTGAGGCAGGAGCTGTGTTGTGGCCATGGGTCAGTGTGGGTGGGATTGTGAAATTACCTGCAACATCACAGCAGATCATGGGTCCTGGCACTGTGAGGCCCAACCAGCAGGTGTGCATAACTGAGATGATTGTTTTCAGCTCAGAGCTGAGAACAAGGGGTTGAGTGTGTTTGTTGCTTGGCAGTGGGGTAGGATTAGGCCTTACCCACTTTGGTTTAAGTTCCATATCAGGGAGAGCGAACAGGTTTCATCTTCTGAGCCAAACTTGACCGATGGGGAGTGGCTACCTGAGGCTATTCCCAAAGCTTAGTGAAGGGTGCTGTAGTTGATTATTGATGTCTGCCCTGGATGTGGCAGACCCCAGTTCGATTCCTGGGTCAAGAAGATCCCCTGAAGAAGGGACAGGCTTCCCACTCCAGTATTCTTGAGCTTCTCTGGTGGCTCAGCTGGTAAAGATGTGATGCCTGCAGTGCGGTAGACCTGGGTTTGATCCCAGGGTTGGGAAGATCCCTTGGAGAAGGGAACGGCTACCCACTCCAGTATTCTGGCCTGGAGAATTCCATGACAGAGGAGCCTGGTGGGCTACAGTCCATGGGGTCGCAAAGAGTCGGACACAACTGAGTGACTTTCACTATGGATGTGGAAATAGTGTTGGCCTAGAGGCCAGGTACTGGCCAGCCCATGTGGAAACCACTGTTTGTTTAGGTGAAAGCAAGGAATGCTCTTGGGTCTTCCAGTGAATTGAAAGTGCTGACCTCCAATTACAGGCTGTCTTACTTGTTCCTAAAATAATCACCCTGGTAATTCTGAAGTTCGGATCTGGTGCTTCCTGGATTGTGCAGCTGTTTTCCTTCCTCACCTTGTGACTCACGGGGGTGAGCACAGGCTGCACCCCCTGCGGGTCACTGGGATGGCGGAGGACAGCAAGAAAGCCCAGAATGTGCTAAGTCATGCTGAGGTGGTTGAGCCCAGCTGTGTCTGGACGGCTGAGCTAAGGCCGGCTGACCTTCGCTTGTGCCTCCCCCACGAGCCCGGCCTGTCCCTGAGGGGCCTGAGCTTTGGGTGATGTTTTAACTTTTGGTGCTTCCTTTCTCTGATGCCCAGTGGTCTGTCTTTCTGGTAGGAGTGGCGGGATTAAAGGCAGGAAGGCCCTGAGGAGTGAGTGATGTGGCCGGTGACAGGGGCTGGCTGGTGGAAAGCTCACAGAGCTTCAGTGGATTGGATGTCGGGTTTGGCATGACTCGGAGATGCCTGGCCAGCTGTGGACAGCATTCCTTGGCCTGAAGTCAGCCGCCTCCTCACCCCAGCCCTGGCAGATTGCCCAGCTGGCCGCAGCAGAGACTGCAGAGTGTGGGCTAGTGGGTGGCAGCACCCTGCCACCTTCCCCGGGACCTCCCGCAGGCCCCTGGGCTTTATGGAAGAGGGTCAGGATGCCCACCGTGACTGCAGGCCATCTGTTAGCTTAGCCAGGGCTCTGTTTCTTTAGGGCTGGTGGCTGAGGGGAATGCTCTGGGAGTTCTAGGAGAGGTCAGTGGCAAGTGTGGGATTTTGCCGGGCATTACGTGAGCCCTCAGGGTTCTATGAGGAGGAGGTGGATATCACTGAAACGGTCAGACCCTCCCACACCTGTTCGTTGGTCCGTTCATCCATCCATTGATTTCACATCATCCCGGGCTCTGGGGTGGGCACTGGAGACTTAGATGCACAGACGTGGCCCCTGTCTTTGAGGACTGAGCTTCCAGTCTAGTGGTGAAGTAGACAGACAGAAACTTATTAGAGAGGACTGGAGGATACATAGAGTGACGGGAGTGTCTGTGCCAGGGCTCCAGGCTGGACAAGGGGAAAGCTCGTTCATTGTGTTTGGGGGATCAGAATAGGCTTCTGTGTGGAGGAGGTCGTAGAAGACTTCCAGGTGGATGAGATGGTCGGGAGGAAGGAAAACATCCAGGCGGAGGAGTAGCATGGCTCCTCGGGCACCTGTAACCGGGGTGTCCTGGCCGGAACAGAGAGCAGGGCAAGGTGAGACTTAAGGCTGAAAGTAAGCCTTGAATCCCAGGCTAAGGAACTGGGGCATCACCTTGAAATGTTGGGCAGCACTGATGTGTTAACAGGGACGATGGCCAGATCTGAACTGTACGTAGAAAAGCTCTCCTGATGCTGTAAGAAGGGGCATTGGGCAGCAAGGCTAGAGGGGGGGGAAGACCAGCTCTAGAGGAGATATGGGGTGGGGCGGCCCAGCACCGGAGGACGTGCTAAGGCTCTGCGCTCGGCACCGACGCCTGGGCTTCTGGTTCTTGGTGCTGAGGGAGGCGGCTCGGCTCACGCGCTGGGGCGCTGTGTCGCAGGTGGACACGCACATTCACGCAGCTGCCTGCATGAACCAGAAGCACCTGCTGCGCTTCATCAAGCACACGTACCAGACGGAGCCCGACAGGACGGTGGCCGAGAAGCGGGGCCGGAAGATTACCCTGCGGCAGGTGTTCGACAGCCTGCACATGGACCCGTACGACCTCACTGTGGACTCGCTGGACGTCCATGCGGTGAGTTGGCTCGGCCCAGGGCCTCACGCAGTCCTGGTGGAGGACTCAGCCTGCTGGAAAGCAGCCGCAACTGGTCTTGGAGAGGGGCTGGCTGTGTAGGCTCTCTTTCTCTTCCAGCCATGGGAACTGTGAGAGGCAGTTTGTCCTCAGAGTGTAAGGGCTGGAAGCAGCCTTGGGACAGAGGAGAAGAGGGTGTGACTTGAAGTCAGCGACATTCCCCTTCTAACTCCCATTTCCGCTACGTAAGTGTTAAGTGCCTTTGAGTAATTCACTGGAGCTTTTATTTCCTTTCTTGTAACATGGTGACTACCACATGCTTTAATGACATTGCAGTGTAATTAAGGTACTAAATGGAGGTGCAGCTGCTATAGAAAACAGTATGGCCGCTCCTCAGGAAGTTAAATAAGAATTACCGTGTATTCTAGCAATCCCAATCCTAGCTATATACCCCAAAGAATTGTAAGCAGGGACTAAAGCTGATACTTGCACATCAGTGCTTATCACAGCATTACTCGCAGTGGCCAAAGAGTGTCCATCACCACTTGAATGGATAAATAAAATGTGTACACACACACACACACACACACAGAGGAATATTATTCAGTCCTGAAAAGGGATAAAGTACTGATAACCTGCCACATCCACGGATGAACCCTGAAAATATTATAAATCAAAGAAGTCAGACACAAAAAGGCCAAGTGCT
This sequence comes from Aepyceros melampus, assembly GCA_006408695.1. Classification (NCBI taxonomy): domain Eukaryota; kingdom Metazoa; phylum Chordata; class Mammalia; order Artiodactyla; family Bovidae; genus Aepyceros; species Aepyceros melampus. The sequence goes on from SJXQ01007775.1 coordinate 501,788, forward strand.
GTGTGATTCCACATGTATGAGACATCTAGAACAGGCAAACTCACGGAGACAGAAAGGAGAATGGTGGTTCCCGTGGGCTGGGGGAGGGGGTCGTGGGGAGTCACTGTTTGGTGAGGATGTAGTTTGTTTTATAAGATGAAAAGGGTTCTGGGGACAGATGGTGGTGATTGCTGCACAGCAGTGTGAATGTACACTTAAAAATGGTTAAGATGGCATGTTTTGTGTTGTATACATTTCACCACAGTGAAAAAATCTTAAACCAGACACTGAATGAGGAGATGTGGAGAAAAGGGCCTTATGCAGTCTAAGCAGTAATAGGACACACGCTATTACAGGTGGCTCAGTATTCTCTGCTCGCTCAGCTAGCCCTGCTCCTAGAAGCATGAGGACTTTTGACCCTGCTCTACAGAGGGTCTCAGGGAAGGACCCCAGGGCTGATCGAGTGAGGATGTGTGGTCCCTGCCCTGGGACTTTCCAAGCTTCCATGTACGAACTGACATAGAAGGTGCCTTTCAGTGTGGCTCACGGAGGCCACATTGTAACAGCTGGAGGAGGCATGTGTCTGGTGGCTGCAGGACAGCGTGGTGAGCTGGCTGGTGTCTCTTTCTCCAGGGCCGGCAGACGTTCCACCGCTTTGACAAGTTCAACTCCAAGTACAACCCTGTGGGGGCCAGCGAGCTGCGAGACCTGTATCTGAAAACAGAAAACTACCTAGGAGGAGAGT
>SJXQ01007775.1:507337-552138 GCA_006408695.1 Aepyceros melampus
GACCAGCGAGCAGAACCCACCCTACAGCTACTACCTGTACTACATGTACGCCAACATCATGGTGCTGAACAACCTCCGCAGGTGCGGGAGCCGGCCCTGCGCACCCTTCCTTGCCCCGGGGTGCTCCCCTTGCCCTGGGGCGCTCCCGACCCACTGCACTGGACCCGGACCTGCAGGGCCGCACACACGCGCAGACACCATCACACACACAACGCAGCCAGCCTCACGCCTGGACACACGTGTCCACACACACACCACACCTGTGTGTGTGTCCATCCCTGATGGGTTACCATGACCTTCTGACACATGTTCTCTCACCTCCACGCCAATGGCGTTCATATGTGTGTCCGTCCATTCAACACATCACAGTTTAGTTCAGTTCAGTTTAGTCGCTCAGTCGTGTCTGACTCTTTGCGACCCCATGGACTGAAGCCCACCAGGCTCCTCAGTCCATGGAATTTTCCAGGCAAGAGTACTGGAGTGGGTTGCCATTTCCTTCTCCAGAGGATCTTCCCAACCCAGGGATTGAACCCAGGTCTCCCGCACTGCAGGCAGACGCTTTAACCTTTGAGCCACCAGGGAAGCCTCAACACATCACAGCACCTGCCAAGTGAAGTCCCTGCCCTGGGCCCAGGACATATAAGAGGGAACAAAACACACTGTATTCGTGCCCTCACAGAGCTTCCATCCAGTGGTCCTGTGTGCCCAGGCTCCCCCAGCACACACACCCAGGTGGGGTCCAGGCGGCAGGACTGAGCGGTCTTTCCCACCCCTGCTGGGTTGCGAGGCTGAGGCCTCAGCCAGCGCTAGCTCCTGGGTGTGGGGCTTTTGAGTGGGACTACGACTGAAGGAGACGCCATGGGTGGAGTCCTAGGCTGAGCTTTCTGAGGCAGGGGCTCTGGTTCAGCTCTGTTGCTGCCCTGCTCAGGGGCTTCTGACATCTGGCTCCACTCTCTGGGATTGCCCCCTTCTTAGAACAGTCTGGACGCGATGGTTTCTCAGGGCCTTGCCTGTCTGAATCTGGGCTGCCAGGCCCTGGGGAAGAGGGGGAGAGGATGGATGGAGGACTTGGCCCTCTCTGTCCTCCGGAGATGGCATCTCTTGGTTCTGAGGAGCTCTGGGCTGGGTCTCAGATTTGGGGAGAGGTTGTTTCCAGGGTGCTGCGTGTCAGCTGTGCTGATCCTGCCGTGGGTGACATCTCCCCTGGAGTGGGCCCTGGCGAGCGGCGCGGGCCCACGGGTGCTGGGGCAGGTGGGCCAAGGGTCCTTTCTCACCACGAGTCTCATGGCTGCAGGGAACGGGGCCTGAGCACGTTCCTGTTCCGGCCTCACTGTGGGGAGGCCGGCTCCATTACCCACCTGGTTTCCGCTTTCCTGACTGCCGACAACATTTCCCACGGGCTGCTCCTCAAGAAGGTAACCGGGCCACTGACAGATGCCGACCCTGCAGTGACAGTCCCGCCCTGGGGCTCCTCTGGGGAGGATGGGGACCGCCTGGACTCTGGCCACACCCTGGGAGGCTCTGGCCAGTGATGCAGAGATGCTGGTTCTTTTTCTAGGCCTTGCTATCTGTAGTCTCTTGGTTTTATATTTAATTATGAAATAATATGATCAAATCAAACACAATTTAGGTTTTTGAAAAAGTGGAGAGATAGAAAAAAAAATCCTTACTGCTATCACTTAAAAAAAGTATCATTAGCTTGTTATTATTTCCAATTCCCATGTTTTTTTTCCAGGGCATATTTTTAATAAGCTTATTATCATAACACACAGTTCCTTCTTCTTCCCTTGTTTCACAAGTGTTTTTCTGTGCTGTGACATGACCTCTGGCTGCTCATCCTAACGGCTGCGGAAGGACAGCCCTTCTCCAGCTGTTGCCAGAATCCATCTGACTTTTTGCTTGTGTAACTAATGCTGCCATGAACTCTATGCATTCAGTCTTCATATTTTGACTCACTTCCATAGGAAGGATATTTGCTCAAACTCCTCCCCTTCCCTGTTCCTAGGCGGAGTCTAGCCATGCCTCATGCTTCTGTGTGGGGTGGGTGCTGCCTCAGACTCTGGCCCGGTCATGTCCGCCCCTTTCCACCTCCAAGGAGTTGCAGTATTCACAGTCACAGCCTCAGTGTTTGTGGGGCATCTCCAAGGGCTGACTTGTTGGGGTCAGTGCCTGGGAGAGGGGAGCTGAGGATGTAGGTTGGTGTCAGCCCCAGCCCGGGGCCTGGCGGGTGCCCTTCCTGCCCTGAGCTGTGCTTCCGGTCTGGAGCCAAGACGGAGCGCTTCCAGCAACGGGCAGGAGAGCAGTCCCAGGGAGGGATGGGCCCCGATGCAGGAGAGAGGTGAACACAGAGGGTGGCGTGCAGAGTCCTGGCAGGGAGCTCAGGGGTCTTCCACAGACACTGCCCGGAGCCCTGGCTTCCCTTGGTGAATGTTCCCGCCTCTGGCTCTTGTCCCCTGAGTTTGGTGGTTCTTTTGCAGAGTCCGGTGTTGCAGTATCTCTACTACCTGGCTCAGATCCCCATTGCCATGTCTCCTCTTAGCAACAACAGTCTGTTCCTTGAATATTCGAAAAACCCTCTGAGGGAATTCCTGCACAAGGGGCTTCATGTTTCTCTCTCCACTGATGATCCCATGCAGTTTCACTACACGAAGGTGAGGACTCTAGGGGAAGGTGAGGGCTGTCATCCTCCCACGGGAGGGACCTGAGCACACGGTGCCTTCGGGGTGGCACTGGTGACCAGTGAAGACAAGAGGAAGCTCCTGGTGAGGAAAAACTGTTCCTCCCAGGAGCCCTTTTTTGGGGTTCTTGAAACCATGAGGATTTCTTTTCTTTGCCTTTCATTTCCCCTTCCTTTGATATTCCCTAGCTCTGTAATATTGGCAGAGTTACTTATATTAAAATGTTAGCTAACATTTTTGTTACCACTATGATTACTAGGAAGCTGTGGATCTCTGGGACAGTGAGGAGGAAGGGAAAGGTGTTGTCATGCATGGGGACCAGTCACCAGTGTACCAGCACAAATGTGGTGGTAATGATGAGACCAGCCACAGATGAGTGAAAACAGAAGTGCCTAGTCTTCTAGGACAGGCTCCAAGCTTCTGGTCTCGTGTGTGTGTGCCTAGTTACTACTGTGTCCGACTCTTTTGCAATCCCATGGACTATGCCATCTGCTAGGCTCCTCTGTCCATGGCATTTCTCAAGCAAGAATACTGGAGTGGGTTGCCAATTCCTTCTCCAGGCAGTCCTCCCGACCCAGGGATCAAACTGCATCTCCTGCATTGGCAAGCGAGTTCTTCTTTACCCCTGAGCCACCAGGGAAGCCTCTGATCTGAAGACCCCTTTATATAATGAGGAACTGAGGCTCTCAGAGAGCTGAGGTTGACATGCCTTGTAACTAGCAAAAATTAACTGTGTGAAATTGAAAAATATTAACACATGTAAAGTGAAAGTGAAAGTGAAAGTGAGGTCGCTCAGACATGTCCAACTCTTTGCGACCCCGTGAAATGTAGCCTACCAGGCTCCTCCCTTCATGGGATTCTCCAGGCAAGAGTACTGGAGTGGGTTGCCATTTCCTTCTCTAGGGGATCTTCCCGACCCAGAGATCGAACCCAGGTCTCCTGCATTCCAGGCAGACGCTTTAACCTCTGAGCCACCAGGGAAGCCCAACTCATGTAAAAATAACACTAATAAATCATGAACTGTTAACACAATTACCAATTTTTATGAGAAATAACCCTATTTCCACCAACTTTGATAACAAAATAGAGAATGGCACTGCTTTACATTTTTGCAAATCTCCTTAATGTCTGGTTTGATAGAAGACAGCTGGATTCTCATTTCTGCTTCTGCAGTCAATCTGTTGTGACAAATTGTTTTTTACCAAAGTGCATGAAGAAATCTTGCCTCACAGAATAAATACATGTTGGAAAAGGGAGGAGCTTTCAAAAAGCCTTGGGGATCCTTAGGAATCCTGGGACCGTGTTTTCAGAACCACTGCCTAGGATACAGAGGCAATGATGTGGCAAAGAGGTGATAGGACTTGTGATAAATGTGAGATATTTCACAGCTGAGAAAACGAAGTGAACGCACAGCTCAAGCTTAAATCCTCCTGGGCTTATGCTGTCTCACTACCGACCCTTGATCACTTCTCATTCCTAATTAATGCTCCGTCTCTGTTAGTACTTTACCCAGCTTAACTTTATTTTGGACAATCTTAAGAAAAAGTGTTAACTGCAAAGCAAGGCTGCAGAGATTGGGTATTGAAAGTGCCTGACAGGGAGATAGGCGCAGGCGAGCAGGCTGGCGCCCCCTAGTCCTGGGCGCAGGGCCTTGAACATGTGCCGTCAACAGATAAATCTGTAGTTGTTCTTTGATATCTCTGTCTTTGGTTACCTGAACTTTCACACAAAAAAGATCTTGGGAGTTTGTGATTTTAGGGGGAGAGGGATGTTGTTTTATTGTCCGTGTGCCAGTTCCTAATGAAATCTGCAATGTCCAAGCGTTGAAATGGACAGACTCCCATCTAACGTTTCCTCTGGGGGGAATCTAGGAAGCGCTTATGGAGGAATATGCAATTGCGGCTCAAGTGTGGAAGCTGAGCACGTGTGACCTGTGTGAGATCGCCAGGAACAGTGTGCTACAGAGCGGCCTCTCGCATCAGGTACCTCTCATCCTTTCCACACCGTACGTCAGATGCCTGCTGTGTGCCAGGCATTTTTTCAGCCCTGCCACTGGGGATGGATGAAACAAGCAGGGTCTCTGCCACATTCTAGGGGAGACCCTGGGGAGACTTCTAAATTTTCCTGGCTGCTCTGTCGCCTTTTTCAGATCTCTGCTCATATGTCACCTCCTTGGAGAGGCCTTCCCTGATCACTCATTCTATAGTAGCCACACACCTGCCCATTTATTACTACCGACATTGCCATTATGTAGTCATGTGTTTTCTGTCCTGCCTTCCAGAATATAAACTCAGCATTATATCCCTGAGGTCAGGATTAGACTCTGGCACATAATAAGCACTCAGTGCTTCTCAAATAGCTGAACAGTACCTAGATTGAACAGAAAACGCTAGGAATGGGACCCAGACATCACTCATTTTTTTTTTAACAGCTCCCTAGGTGATTCTGATATGGAGCCAGGGTTGAGAACCACTGCTCCAGAGGGCGTCTGTGTCCCTGGGCAGCGTCAATGGTATAGGGAGAGGGCTGCATTGTGCTGCTCTTGTTGGACGCTGATGCAGATGAGAGGTAAGGCTTAAGATTCATTTTGTGGGGACTTGGTTCCCTGGACTGGTTGTCCCCAGGCACATCTGTGTGCCCTTGTCAGCTCTCGAGAGAGACTTCGAGAATCTTCACGCCTTCACCTTGCTTTCTTCATTGCCAGCGGCTCTTATAGTTCTTGTCTTTCTGATCAAGGAAAGCACAGTTAGAAATGAAGGGACTGAATGTGATTATCAGGGTGACATCCTTGAGGACAGGAAGGCAGGAGGAATTTTGTAACAGCTCTGTGAGGAAAGATGTCTTGATGGAGGACCTGCTTTGGAGGAATAGCCTGATTTGGTATGGCTAAGTCTAAGCTGCCATGTGGATATAGAAAGTGAATATAAGGTATATTGTTTCATTGGTATTTCTCTTGGTCCATAGGAAAAGCAAAAATTTCTGGGACAAAATTACTATAAAGAAGGACCTGAAGGAAATGATATTCGGAAGACAAATGTTGCTCAGATCCGGATGGCATTCCGATACGAGACCCTGTGCAATGAGCTCAGCTTCCTGTCTGATGCCATGAAATCAGAAGAGATCACAGCCCTGACCAACTAGTCAAGCGTTGGACATGTATTTTAATTTTTTGGTTTAATTTCAAGTCTGCCATGATTAACAGTGGTCAAGATACCAAACTAGGACTCTCCTCCACAGAGAGGATACCACTGAAGAACTTCCAAACTAGTGATTTTTGGTTGCACTGTCACTTTAAGGTCTAACATGCCCATTTTGGTGGCTTCCCTGGTGGCTCAGAGTAAAGTGTCTGTCTGCAATGCAAGAGACCTGGTTCGATCCCTGGGTTGGGAAGAACCCCTGAAGAAGGAAATGGCAACCCACTCTGGTATTCTTGCCTGGAAAATCCCATGGACGGAGAAGCCTGGTAGGCTACAGTCGATGGGGTCGCAGAGTCGGACACAACTGAATGACTTCACTTCACTTCATGCCAATTTCTGTTAATATTTTTGAGTAATAGATGGTGACTCCTCCTTGGGGATCTGGGAGCTGGACTAATTCCTAATTTCCCAAATGTTCCTCTTCAGAGTGCTAATGCTTGCATCGTGGGAGCCAGGATGGTCTAGTGCCCACTGATATGAAATCTGTGGTTTTCTGCCATAGTCTTCTCTATAAACCCTGCAGACTTGCTGGTAGTTGTTCATTTCAGCCTCTCAAGGGCTGGCTGCCTTAAAATCTACTTCAAAGCTCCTTTTCATAAAGGAGCTACTTTGAGAGAACTAAAAAACTTCCTTCTTTGCGTTTTTTTTTTTTTTTTTAATGAGAGTTTTTAAAACTTTTATTTAGCCTTCCTCCCTTCGTATTTAGGAAACCAAATATTCATATCACAGCCATCACTCCTATTCTGTGTCTTGGTTTCCTCATCTGAAAGGAGAAGGTTTAGACCAGATGAGTGGTTTTCAGTGGTGTTCTGTGAGCTCAGCTCCTGGGCCACTTCAGGGCAGGGAATGAGAAGGGGGTTGAGGCTCTGAGGTGCTGCTTTTACTTCAAGGTGACTCAGCTTTCATGGGTTTTATACTGGGGCTTCTATGTATTTACATTTGAACTAAGGACTTTGAAAAGCACAGGACTAGATGACCTCTGTTCCTTTTGGCTGTAATATTCTGTGAGTGTAGCCCAATTATCATCTTACTTATGAACAGTTAGGGCCACAGAAGTGAAATTTGATTAAGGTCACACAGCTCTAATAAGTTATAGGATCAGAACTAGGTTTCCTAATCCTAATCTAGTCCTTTCCTCACTATTCTTTCAGGCCTGACACATTTAGAATTTTTTGTATCACCGTAACTTGGTGCATTTTCCACCGCCCCCTACCCCCAAGGTGAAATCTCTCCTTTACCTAATATGCAGACCTCTTCAGAATGTATGTGGTCCCAGGGGCCAGGTAGAAAGCATTTTTAAAGACCAGTCTGAATTTAAGCTTTACCAGTGTACTCTTCATCTGTGTTACTCGGGCCTTGTACATAGTAGGTGCTCAATAAATGTATATTATATAAAAATGAATGAATCTCTTTTGGAAATATTTTAAGGTTGTATGCTCCTGGAACTCAAGAGGCTGCTCAAGGACCTTCTTGTCTATCTCTATGGGCAAATATAGACTAGAGTAAGCCCTTGTGAATCATTACAGAGTTAGAAGAACACTATTTTTGCCTGTGAAGATGCTTACCTGGCTTTAGGTTGTCTTGTCCTGTTACTTTATAACGGTTATCTCCTCCACTGGTCAACTTAGCATACAGAACAATAAATACAGTCTTTTTACAAGGCAAACATATGCTATCTTATAGCTAACCATGAAACTGAATGAAAACCGAGCATTTCTTTTAGGCACTCGTTATTTTTAAAAAGCCATTTGTATACATTTGCCTGAACATAAGTATTTTACAGTTTTTCATTGTCATTTTATGTGTATCAAGCATTTAATTATTAAATAAAGTCTGTTAGGACTGTGGCTCAACAGTTTTAAACTATTTTAGGCAAATCTTTAAGTTTTAAAGAAAAGATATAGGCATCATGAAAAGCCATTAATAACAATTACTAATTTATCTTTTCTGAATCAAGATTCAGATATGGATGAAATTCACTAGGAAAACTCAAAATTTTGAACTGAAGCTTTCAAAACCCAGGAGGGAAACTTTTGCTCTTTTTTCTAACTTCTGCTGTAACAGTTCATGAGTAAAGTCTCACATGGTCATTTCCTCTTCCCTGGGTATATCTCCAGTCTGTTCAGTCAACACCATTGGATTTTACCTGACCTGCACGCTTTTCAGATACCTTTTTCTATAGCACGATGCACTTTTATTACATCATCAACCTAATTGGCCTTTTTAGGGTGAATCTCTTTCTTTTGTGATCACAGTTGGAATCAAAGACAATTGTACACTAGCCCACATTTCTAGCAGAATGGTTTTTGAGACATGCTTACTCTAAAGGGCTCAAGTTCACATTGTTACTTGAAACTGCATTGTTGAAATGATCAATATCATTGTCCTGTGCCTCGTAAGAGCCAATCATAGCTCCTGGGGTGGTGTTTACCAAGGCCTGGCCTGCACCTTTACTTTGTCTTACCTTGGATAAGGCAGAGTTAAAAGCACATCCCTATGGCTTTCTCTTTACTTGTTTCTGAGTGCTGTGATGGTGAAATACTATTTTGATCATTTTCTGAGATCGCAGATGCAACTGAAGGTGATACACTGGTAATAAACCTAGGTATTCTCTACCTAAAAACTATGACTGTTATAAAAAACAGGTATAACTAACTGCAATAAAAGGAACACTTATTAGACATAGTTTCTTGAAAAAATTTATACCTTCAACCTCTAAAGAAATATCTTATTAGGGAGATAGAGTATGCCAGAGTTAGACTATAAACAGCTGCAAGATTGTAAAAATAAATCACGGAGGGGGCTTTTGTGTCTTTGACACCAAAATGTGTACTTCTCCATGATGATACACATTAATTATAAACTGCTACTCCTTCTTATAAATGGTTTTCCCATTCTCAGCCCTAAGATTCTAGCCTGCTTCTCTAATCCCACTCTTTTATCTTAGAAATGATCTTACAAGGTAAAATATCAAAACCACCACAGGGTGAAATATTTTATTATTTTTACTATCCAGTGGGGTAACAGAAAGACATGAAAACAAATGAACATCTGTTGCTGTTTATGTTATATTGTCATTGTAAATGTCCTTTATAAATGTGGGTGGGTCACCTGATTTCTCTAATCTCCAAGTAGCTTTCTTACTCCTAGATAAAGAAGTAAGTTGGACTTAAAGAAGAAAAAAAGTTAAAAGTACAAATTCTTTGGACTGCCTTTTAATGAATCCAACTTCTCAATGATAAAAATCACTGAACCAAAAGATACTTTCAAGCAGCCTTATTACCTATATTAGGTATAAGTAAATCGAGTCTAATTTGAAGTGTTTTAAAACAGCACAAAAGCAGCACAATCTGCCAGAACACAACACAAAACAGTCCTCTAAGGAATATAAACACTTGGTATATAAAAACATGACACTACATGATAAAAAAAATCTCAATTACCTAAAATTTACTTGCTAAAGATTATTTATTGCACAATACATCAGTTTGCCCCAAGAACAAAACAGATACTATTATCTTCAACTTCTAAATTCAGTACATAGTCAAATCCATTTTCTCAAACTAAAGTTCAACAGTATTATGAGTAAACCCTTTGTTATTAAGACAGGGAAACTTTATAACTTACAAATTTCTTAAGAGTTCATGAAACAGCTTCATAAGTCCTAGAAGGCACACATATTTCCTATCATAGTAAGTGCATTTAAGTAATTAATATTTAAAAAAGACAAGCTGTACAGAATACAAAAAGTACACATTTCATCCATTAAACAAATTTACAACTTTTACAATTAGTTATTACAGTAGAACCTACCTAACATTCACATCTAAAGAATTATTACCCAGTTTAATGGAGTGAGCAAAAAACTGTGCTCATTTATTTGATAAGGCTAGTAAAAATATATTTCACAGTATCAGTTAGTGTCTTGGAGCTTATATTGGAAAATAAAAAGGTTTGGGCAACATCAAGTCACTGGGCTCACTATGAAAAATAATTCCTTGAAAGGCGAGGGATTCTGAGGGATAAAATCATTGGCTATAACGGGAAAGATCCAAAAATCTATTATAAAGAAATTTTATTCATTTTCTGAAACATTCTTAAATTGGGCAATCTGAATGAGACTCAGCAAATCCATAAAGACAGTACTCCATGGGACATATTTTAGAAGACTTAATCTCAAAGACTTTTATCTCCAAGTTTTCAAAATATGTTCCATGGAGTACTGGGGAACCTATGGAGGAGAATCAGAGGTCTGGATTTTGACTTGGATTTAATTGAATTTTTTTTTTGGAAAAAAATTAAAAAAACAAAAAAACCCCAAGTCCCATCATGCAACTGTGTTACTCGTCAAATTCCAATATACCTGCAATCACCAGTGCATTAACATGTTTTTGTTGGCTGACTTCATAAATATTTAGTTACTGTGGTACATAAATGTATATAAGGAAATGTATAATGAAAAAATGATAGAGCCGGGTTGGGGTAGGGGGGTACTGTGTGTGTGTGTGCAGCAATTTTGAGTATAATTTTTACTTGGGGAAAAAACAGTTCTGCTGCTGAAAGAAAGTGTGAATACCACGGATAAAGTCTGTTTCTAAAGAGCCTGCAAACGAGAGGAAGGGGCTTTCTCAGGTCACACAGCCATCAAGTGCACTGCCAGGCTGACAGGACAGAGACCCCAGCATTCCTCTTGTATAAACAGCTGCCTCCATCAGGAAAGTCAACCAGTTATTAGTATTATATTAGGGGTAAAATCCAAGCTACATTTGGTCGGACATTTTTCCTAAAACTTACTTAATTTGCATTCTGATTAAAGTCCCCAGTATCCAAAAATTCTGCCGTCAATAAGCAGCAACTTAAATTGTATGCTTTGGTACTTCAGAAAACAGTAATATTTATAACATACCAATAATAAATCAGAAAATAATGTGGAATGTTAAAACACTTTTTAAAGACACCAGGCCCTAGTTTATTATATGCTGAAATGTTAATATGTAGCATAAAATAATATTTTACTTTATAAACAAAATTTTTAAAAAATGGCTCAAGTGCTGCTGAACACCCTATCTATACTCTTTCCTGGCGTTTCAAATGAAATACAGTGAAACAGAAAGTCAAGTCCTCTCCTAATTTTCAGGAGTGTTTTGTGTACATATGATTAAAAGGCTACATATTATTTTCTTAACCTAAGAAATCTGAAACTCTAGGACCTCAGGAAGATGTCTTCAAATTAAGAATATAAAAGCACCATAAACCAATGTTAAAGACTTATCATAATTTGGACATAAAATTTAGGGTCTATGATGAAGAAAAACTTCCATTTGAATCTCCAGGATGAATAAGTATTACCAAAAGCTATTTAGAACAGTTTTCCAGCTGTAGGAAAGCATTTAGAATAGCCAAGAAGACTCCCCAGCAGAAATCCATTTACAAGGCAAAGTCCTGCCTTAATTCATAGTCTTCACCCAAATTACACAGCATGGGGGGAAAAAACACTTAAGTTAAAAAACATGTAGTTCCAAAACACACTGTTGAAGTTAGGAAATAATTAGGGATTATTTCAAGTAAAAACTATTAAAAGAGCAATAGTCAACCACAAGGGGGCATACATATTCCTTAGATCCCAGCAGAAAGACTAATTTAAGTAGTAACATGCACTCTGATGTATTATACATTTTCAGTTAAGATTTTCTCTCACATGGCTACAACCTTTTAAAATTCAAGGTTTATTTTAAGCCTAACTAAATAGATTCCAGAATACTCTTGCCCTGAAAAGTGTTTCAGAAGCCCCTGGAAATGTTAAATCAGCAAAGAATTCAAGAGCAATTAGTCCTAATATGTATTAGAACAGATAAATAATAGGAAAATATGGTCTAAAACGGTAGCAAATTTTAGTTTATCCCAAGTGGAAGACAGGGAAAATTTATCCAAATAAAAGGACAAACTGTCAGAATAGCAAAAATAAGAGGGTGGGGGGAATTGCTGTGTCTGTGCTACAACAGCCCTGCCCTCTCTCCCCAAGACTTAAGTACGTGTAGCCCACACCAGCAATGAACACTTCACCAGGAGGTCACGGCCTGTGGGGCTGGCCTGCCTCATCAGCCATGTTAAGAATATAGTTAGCCATATCATCTTCAGTGGGTGCATCTGACACCACCCAAGATTCATTAGCTCCAGTCATCTGTAGGCGACAGATAGGGCAATTCCTGTGCCGATCACTCCATTAGAGAAATCAAATAAAGAACAGTTTGTTTTCTTTTTCTGTTTTAAACAATGAATTTGAAATGTAATACATGTACATTTTTTAAAAAAGGAAATAGCATAATTTCCTACCCTAATCTTTATTATTCCTGGAGGCAACCGCTGTTAACCAGTTTCTTACATATTCTTCAGTTTTTTATATATTCTTCTAGAGATAGACTAGCCATGACCAGCTTGTGTGTGTCTACACATCACTGCTCTTTTTTACAAGTATTAGCACATGTTAGAGCTGCCTATTCAAAATACACTGTTTGGATAGGCCATAATTCATTTAACTTATCTCCCACTGAAGGAAGGACATCTAGATTTTTTCCTATCTTTTGCTGCTATAAACAATGGAATGGAAGCATTCAGGACTTAAAATAAAGTGAACTTTACATGCAGAATAATTTTGGGGGGAGGAAAGAGCTTATATATAATCACTTAAATAAGATTATGTTTTCCAAAGGGATTTTTTTCTCTTGTCAAACATTACTTTGGAAATTTTAAAAATAGCATATTTGAGCCAGAAACATGTCACAGAGGGAAAATATTTTTCTCTTTATTGCTCAGTGAAGTCTGAAACCAAAGTAATTAAATTATATCAATTGCTCTTTGGCTTCTGCAAAAATTTAGAAATCTGTTCTAAAAACTAAATGTGAAAGTAGAACAGATTCATTTCTGGATCTTCAGAGATAGTTTTTAAGATAATTATCTGTGCTCTTCTGTGTGCAAAAGTCACAATTTTAAAACAGTTGATTTCTGCTTCTGGCCAAGGGACCAGATTTATCTTCCCACTTAAAACAACTAAAACACTGGACAAAATACATGAAATAATGGTTTTCAACACTAAACACAAGATGACAAAGGATTATAATCCCAGAGAGATGGGAAACAAAACAATGTGAGCCCTATAATTACCCAGCTCACTGCCTCTGAGAGCTTCCTGCCAGAGAGCAAGCAGGGGAAACTGAGATGGAGCCTGGTAGACTCCCTGAGTTGGCAGACAAGAGCAGAGAATCTTAGGACGCCAAGACAGCTAGTTCATAGGGTCAAGTACTGGACAGGAGAAAGCTACACAAAAGGAGAATCCCAGAGTCTACTGAAGGTCCCTGTCGATATTTTGAGTAGTGATCAGTGTGTGCAAGTCAGGAAACTACTCAAGCCCAGGAATCACTCAAAAGGATCTGAGGGGACAGTAACCAAAGCTCACAAAGGGCCTTGGACATTGCCTGTTCCTACCAGACAGAGTGGAAAACCTTGTAATTCATGGAGCATCGGGTAGACTACTCTGAAGGCTTGCCTCAGCAGGGTATAATTAGCTCTAAACTAAACATCACTCTGGTCCTGTCTAACAAGCCATAAAAGCAAGACTCAAAAGGATCAAACTGTTTCCAAGTAACTATATTCCAGAACAAAGCTCAAGGATATTTATAGGAATACAAAAATATCCAGTACCCCAAAAGGTAAAAAATAAATGTCTGGAACCCAGCTAAGAACTATAGAGAAGCATAAAAATACAACCCAAAATGAAGAAAACAATCCATCAAAACTAATCCAGAACTGACAGATACATCAGAATCACCAACAAGAAAATGAAAAGTTATGATAACTGTATTCTATATATTTAAAAAGCTAGAGGAAAGACCACATATTAAGCAGAGACTGGAAGATATTAAAAACTTGAACTTCTGGATGAGTACTAAGATATCTGAATAAAAAAATACACTGAGTGGGATTAATGGCAATAGACTGCAGGAAAAAAAATCAGTGAATTTGAAATGATATAGCAGTATTAATTATCCAAAATTAAACACAGAGAAAATGACTCAAAAAAGAAGGAAAAATAGCATCTGTGAGCTGTGCAAAAGTGGTCTAGTACATCAGTGGCTGGAGTCCCAGAAGGAGACGGGACAAGAGAGAACAGAAAAAGATATTTAAGCAAATACTGGCTGAAAAATTTCCAAAACTCATGATACTATACACCTACAAATCCAAGGAGCTCAATGAATCTTAAGTGCAAGAACATGAAGAAAACTAAGGCATATCAAAATCAAACTGCTGAAAACCAGAGATGAAGGGGAAAAAAACCTTAAAAACAGCCAGAGGAAAAAAGATGAGGATGAGAGCGGATTTCTCATTGAAAATGTTGTAAACAAGAAGATGGTAGAGCAATGTCATTAAAGTACTGAGAGAAAAACTATTATCAGTCTAAAATTTTATATCCAGAAAAAATCTCTCTCATAAAATGTTTTGCTGTCATTCAATAAAATTCTATGGAATTTATAAAAAAAGAGCTAATAAATAAATCATTATTAAGGTTGCAGGATACAAGACTGATACACAAAACTGCTTATTTCTAGTATATAGAAATACAATAATCAAAAGTTGAAATTAAAAATAACATTTAAAGTAACATAAAAAATTATAAAATACTTAGGGAAAGATCTGTCAAGGATATGCAACACTGGAAACTATGATTGATGACAGAAATTAAAGAAGACCTGTGGGAGACCTGGGTTTTATTTTCAGGTTGGGAAGATTCCTTCAAGAAGGGAGAGGCTACCCACAGTATTCTGGCCTGGAGAATTCCATCGACTGCATAATCCATGGGGGTCACAAAGAGTTGGACACGACTAAGCGACTTTTACTTTCACTTTCAAATAAATGGTGAAACGTAGTGAGATGTGGGTTGGAAGACTTACTATTGTTAAGAAGTTTTATTATTGTTTAGTCACTATGTCCAACTTAACACTCCCCAAATTATTTAACTCAATCCCAATCAAAATTCTTATAGACTTTTTTTGGTAGAAATTGGCAAGCTGATTATAAAATTCACACTGAAATGCAAAAGATCTAGAAAAACCAAAACAACTTTGAAAAAGAACAAAGTTGGAGGACTAACACACCCTGATTTTAAGACTTACAAAGCTACACTAATCAAAGTAGTATGATATTGGTGTGAAGTAGACAATAGGTCAGTCAATGGAACAAAAAAAGAGTCCAGAAATACTCACCTGTGTTTGAACAACTGATTTTCAACAAAGGGCAGAGGCAATTTTAGAGAAGAAAAGATAGTCTTTTCAAAAAACTGTGCTGGAGCAACTGGAAAGCCATTAATGGTAAAATAAAAATTTTTTGATCCATACCTCACACCATACAAAAATTAACTCAAAATGGATTCTAGACCTAAATGTAAAACCTAAAAACATTTTTTAGGTTTCCTTTTTAGAAGGAAAAATGTAAGAAAATCTTCGTGACCTTGGGTTAAACAAAGATTTCTTAGATATGACACTAAAATGATTATTTATTAATCACAAATTGAGAAACTGGACATCATAAAAATTAAAAATTTCTACTCTTTGAAAGACATTAAGAGAATGAAAAGATAAATCATAGAGTGGGAGAAAATATTTGCAAATTATATATCTGATAAAGGGCATGTATCCATAATACATAAAGAACTCTAAAAACTTAATACAAAAACAACTAAGTAAAAAAAATGGGCAAGTAGGATCATCAGTACCATCTTTCTAGATTCCATATATATGCATCAATATATGGTCTTTCTTATTCTGACTTACTTCACTCTGTATAATAGGCTCATCCACCTTATTAGAACTGACTCAAATTCATTCTTTTAAATAGCTGACTAATATTCCACTGTGTATATGTACCACAACTTCTTTATCCATTCATCTGTTGATGGACATCTAGGCAGCTTCCATGTCCTGGCTATTGTAAATACTGCATCAGTGAACAATGCAGCAAAGAGACACAGACATAAAGAACAGACTTCTGGCCACAGTCAGGGAAGGAGAGGGTGGGATAAATCCAGAGAGTAGTATTGAAATATATATATTACCAAATGTAAAATAGTTAGTGGGAATTTGCTGTATGACACAGGGAGCTCAAACTGGTGCTCTGTGACAACCTAGAAGAGTGGGATGGGGAGGGAGAGGGAGGGAGGTTTAAGAGAGAGGGGACATATGTATGCCTGGGACTGATTCATGTTGATGCATTGCAGAAACCATCACAACATTGTAAAGTAATTATCCTCCAATTAAGAAGAAATACAATTTAAAAAAAGGAATGGGCAAAAGAATCTGAATGAATATTTCACCACAGATGAAATACATACAGATGGGAAATTAGCATAAGAAAAGTGCTCAGCACCACCAGTCAGCAGGGAAAGGCAAATTAAAACCACAGTGAGATACCACTACAGTCTATTAGAATGGCTACAATCAGAATGACAAATACCAAGTACTGGCAAGGTTGTAGGGCAACTGGAACTTTCAAACACTGGAGTGCAAAATGGCACAACCACTTTGGAAAACAATTGGCAGTTTCTTAAAAAGTTAAACATACACCTACCATATGATCTAGCCATCCCAATTGTAGGTATTTATCCAAGAAAAAAGCCAAAATGTACATCCATAAAAACAGCTGAGCACAAATGTATACAGCGGCTTTATTTGTAACAGCCAAAAATTCAAAACAACCCAATGTCCATCAACAGGTGAATGGAAAAAGAAGCTGCAGTATATTCGTACAATGACTACTACTCAGCAATAAAAAGCAAGGGGCTACTGATACATACTACAACAAAGTAAATCTTGAAAAAATTACAATGAATGAAAGAAGCCAGACCAAAAAAGAGCATATACTGTATGGGACATCCAAATTATTTTAGTGAGTGACTGAAACCATGTTAGTGGTTGCTGGGGACTAGGAGAAGGGATTGGGGGGAGGAGACCTTATGGTGGGCATGAGGTAACTTAGGGGTGATGGATTTGTTCATTATCTAAATTGTGAGGATGATTTTTAGGATTATATATGTATATCAAATTGTACTTTAAATATATAGTTTACTGTATGTCAGTGATAAATTTTCTTAAATGCTTGATTCTTATTTTGTAAAATAATGAGCTTGACTAGCCATTCTCTAAAGTTCTCCTCAGGTCCAATATTCAATATTCAAGGATTAATATTATTCTTTCTAATGAAATATGGAGGGAAAATGTACAAAAGAGGAGAAAAATGGAAGGAAAGGAAAAATGTTTTATTCTAGACTTTAATCAGGCACAAACTCTTTACAGCAAAAGTAAATTGTCAAAACTAAGCTACATCCTCACATTTTATAGACTATGTATAAAAATATTTTAAGCAATAGGAGGCATGTCATAAAATCCAAAGTATTAAAGAACAAAGTCTCTTATACTTAACTACAATATATTTGCATTTTTTTGAAGTGTATTCAAATACACTTTCCTATTTGACCTTGGCCTACCCCATGAAGGCAAGAGATTACTTACCACTTGTCAATGCACTTCTGACAAAAGCTGTGAGCACAGGGCAGGATAAGGTCAGCTCGACCATCCATACAAATACAGCACTCTTCTTCGTCAGTCAGCTGCTTTACCCTGTAATGTGAAAAATGAGCTGGAGCAGTGATATTCTCTGTTGTCACTGTGCTGTAAACTTTCTTTCCATTGGCTTAAAAAGCGTAATCAAGGATGTATGTGCTCTCAACATAAAGCACAACATGACTCATGCAGTATAGAGTAAAATAACCTGTATTTTAGGTATAGTAAACATATTAGGGAAGAAGTACTACAGGGGAAATTTCATAGAGAAAAGACTGGATAAAAGATAAATCCTGAGATGGTTTAAAAGAAAATATGGACTAAAACTGGAAATATTCAGGTCTTTCTGAAAATAACTTAGCCCATTTTAATCATATTGAATTTTTATACATGAATTCAACCAATATATGATTTATTCACCATGCTGGATATAAAGCTTTCAAAAATATGGGCCCTGCCATCAGGGTCTATATATTATGCTGCTGCAGCTAATGGGCATATAAATGAAAGACTAGCTTAGTATTAAGGTTCAGGTGCTATATGAAATATGAAAGAGATAGAATGCAAAGTATCTGTCCTCAAAGAGCTCTTTCATCTCGGGAAGAAAAGAGATGTTCAACCTTCTACTCCAGCCACAATTTAGAATGCCCCTGAATGAGCCAAGCACCTTTATATATGGTGTTTTCCTTTCCTGGAGTTTGGCAAATTCCAACCTCAGTTACTCAGCTCAAGATACCATCTTCTCATGCTCTCAAAAAACCAACATTTCCCTCAACTAAAGGTCTTAAATACTGCATTTTATTGGCTGTTTATTGGTTAGTCTATCCATAAACTATAAACTCATAAGGAGTTTGTCTTAGGTTCTCAAAATATATTTCTTGAAGTGATTTAAATTTGCTTTTACTCTTTGTGCTATTCTG
This sequence comes from Aepyceros melampus, assembly GCA_006408695.1. Taxonomy (NCBI): domain Eukaryota; kingdom Metazoa; phylum Chordata; class Mammalia; order Artiodactyla; family Bovidae; genus Aepyceros; species Aepyceros melampus. The sequence continues at coordinate 525,742 of SJXQ01007775.1, forward strand.
TAATGTTTAGGTTTTCTTCATCAAGCATGTATTGCTTTTATAATTATACAAAAATTAAATGTTCCAAAGTATAGCCACTAGACTATAAGCTTCTTAACAGTAGAAGCTACCTCTAACATGCTTTTATTCCTGGCTGTGCTTATACCACTGTATGTAAGACACTGATATAGTACTTTAAAATCTGTCAATTTGTATATAGAAAATAAGCGAATGTCAAATGTGTATTATGTGTAGTAAGTGCTAAGTAAAGAAGGAAGAAAGTATATTTTAAATTTGTCAGAAAGATAAGGTAGAAAAATGACAGGATTTCCATAGAGGACATTCAATGTGAATAAACAAAGCTAAACAGGTAGGGAAAAGTGTCTATCAAGCAGGGTGGTATGAAAGACTGCTTAAGTATAGCAGAGATAATCTGATCCTTGTATGTCAAAAGAGTAAGTTTAAACTTCTTTTGATAGAGTTTAATCAAGGGGAAAGTGAACCCCCATTTGAAATAATGCTTTAGGAGATCCATTGGAAATAATGCTTTAGGAGATCAACTGGGAGACCAGTATGAGGGACAGTCTAGAGAGTGGAATACCAATTAGATCCTTATTTCAGTAATTCACCTGGGACATAATTAAGCCTGGTCTAAGGGGCATTACAAAAGATAAATCATTAGGATGTGGTAACAGAGTAAATGCTGTGCTTCAGCAATGCATAGAAGAGGGCAGCTTCTGAATTGAAATTGGGAAACTGAATGAAAACCTAGATGGGTGTGGATCTAATGTATTTTAATTTTTCTATATTTATTTCAATGTTTAAATGCCTTTTAGGTGCAAGGTAATGCTAAAAATCCTTCAAGCTAGCTTCAGCAATACATGAACTGAGAACTTCTAGATATACAAGCTGGATTTAGAAAAGGCAGAGGAACCAGAGATTAAATCACCAACATCTGTTGGATCACAGGAAAAACAAGGGAATTCCAGGAAAACATCTACTTCTGCTTCATTGACTATATTAAAGCCTTTGACTCTGTGGATCACAACAAACTGGAAAATTCTTAAAGAGATGGGAATACCAGACCACCTTACCTGTCTCCTGAGAAACCTGTATGTGAATCAAGAAGCAACAGTTAGAACCGGACACGGAACTGACTGGTTCAAAATTAGGAAAGGAGTATGTTAGGGCTGTATATTGTCACTCTGCTTATTTAACTTACATGCAGAGTACATCATGTGAAATGCTGGGCTGGATGACTCACAAGCTGGAATCAAGATTTCTGGGAGAAATATCAACAACCTCAGATATGCAGATGATACCACTCTAATGGCAGAAAGTGAAGAGGAACCAAAGAGACTCTAGATAAGGGTGAAAGAGGAGAATGAAAGAGCTGGCTTGAAACTCAACATTCAAAAAACTAAGATTAAAAAAAAAAAAAAAAACTAAGATCATGGCATCTGGTCCCATCATTTCATGGCAAATAGATAGGGAAAAAGTAGAAACAGTGACAGACTTTATTTTCTTGGGCTCCAAAATCACTGTGGATGGTGACTGTAGCCATGAAATTAAAAGATGCTTGCTCCTTGAAAGAAAAGCTATGACAAACCTGTGCATGCTAAGTCGCTTCGGTTGTGTTCGACTCTTTGCAACCCCATGGACTGTATAGCTTACCAGGATCCTCTGGCCATGGGATTCTCTAGGCAAGAATACTGGAATGGATTGCCATGTCCTCTCCAAGGGATCTTCCCAAACCAGGGATTGAACCTAAGTCTCTTATATCCCCTGCACTGGTAGGCAGGTTCTCTACCACTAGTGCCACCTGGGAAGCCCTTGACAAATTCAGACAGCATATTAGAGAATAGAGACATCACTTTGCCAACAAAGGTCATATAATCAAAGCTATGGTTTTTCCAGTAGTCATGTATAGATGTGAGAGTTGGACCATAAAGAAGGCTAAGTGCCAAAAAACTGAAGCTTTTGAATTGTGGTGCTGGAGAAGACTCTTGAGAGTCCCTTGGACAGCAAGGAGATCAAACCAACCAATCCTAAAGGAAATCAACCCTGAATATTCACTGGAAGGACTGATACTGAAGCTGAAGCTCCAATAATTTGGCCACCTGATGGGAAGAGCTGACTCACTGGAAAAGACCTTGACCCTGGGAAAGACTGAGAGCAGGAGAAGGGGCTGACAGAGGATGAGATGGTTGGATGGCATCACCGCTCAAAAGACGTGAGCTTGAGAAAACTGCGGGAGACAGCGGGTAGAGAAGCCTGGCATGTTACAGTTCAAGGGGTCGCAAAGAGACACAACGTAGCGACTGAACAACAACAAGGTGCTATGTGTTGTGCCAGATCCAAAAGAACTGGTGTCTCTGCCTTTGAGGAGCTTACAGTTTATGTCTAAGGATGTGGACTTGGTTGTCAGTAGCAAAGAATATAACTGAATCCATAAAGAGTGACAGACAGGGTTTTGAAGGTTAGAGTTTAAAACTGAGGAGCAGAGGGCCACAAAGAACAGCATTCTGGATGGAGGTAAAAGAAAGAACAGGAGACACAGAAGCAGCCAATGGAAGCCGTACTGTGGTCACTTCATTTTTTTGCTACCTTCCTAGCAGTACAGTTACCAGAAGGAGGGAGAAAGTCTTGCTGTTTGTTCTTAGTAGACCACTTGTAGAATGGAGAATTCAGTTCTCTGTCCCCCTACTCTAAAAAACAAATTTACAGATAAAAGATCATCCAGGAAAGCCTCTAGGATATAGAAGAGACCAATATAAACAAAGGCTGAAGGAACTGGGGAGGTTTATCCTGGAGAACAAAAGGCTCAGTGAGAATTTGATTAGTGTGTTCAAGTCTTTGACGACTGAGAGAGTGTGTGGTGGAATTCCAGAGGGTACTGTCACTGAAATTAGAGAAAACAGTAATAATTAGTAACAATGATAGTTAACTTTTATAGATATATATTTTTATGAGCCAGGCACTGTTCCAAGTATTTTACATATACTAACTCACTTAACTCTCTCAAGAGTCCTATGAAGTAGACCATATTACTGTCATTTTCTTTTAAAAGATGAGGATACTGAGTAAAGAGAGGTTTAATGACTTGTCCAAAGTGACACAGTAAGGAGTAAAGCCAGGATTTGAACACAGGCAATTTGGTTCTAGAAGCTGTGCTGTGCTGCCTTAGGAGAGCCAGATTTTGCTCCAAGGAAAATTATGCAAAAGGGAAAATTACACAGGAATTAAAGCCATTTGTGTATCAAAAAGCTTGTCTTTCTGAGGCAGTGAGTCCCACACAACTGCAGGTGTTCATGTTCAAGCTGGACTACCACTTGGCTAAATATGGTAAGTCTTGCTACGCAAAGCGCTATCCATGCGTGAGCAGTAGTGACAACACCTGAGAGCTTGATAGAATCTCAAGCTTTTTCTTGAAACCACTGAATATCAAAGTTTAAGAAGCACTGTAGTACAGGATCTTCATGCACCAGAGAGTGCTAATGCAGAGGTTAGGAGCATGGCTGTATTGCCAGACAGGCCTGAATGTGAATCTCCACTAGACCAATTTCTAGCCATGTCATTCATTTGTCTAAATCTCAAGTTGCTACATCTGCAATGAACCAATATTTGTATTCCCCTGGGATTGCTGTGATTTAATGGGTTTATAAAAAGGGCTTCCCTGGTGGCTCAGATGATAAAGAATCCACCTGCAATGCAGGAGACCTGGGTTCGATCCCTGGTTTGGGAAGATCCCATGTAGAAGGGCATGACAACCCACTCCAGTACTCGTGCTGGAGAATTCCCATGGAAAGAGCAGCCTGAAGGCTACAGTCCATGGAGTCGCAAAGAGTTGGACACAACTGAGCGATTAAGCACAGAGCACAATGAGTTTATACATGTAAAGCACTCCTCACAATGCCTAATACCCTATAAGTACTAGTAAATATAAAATACTACTAGAAATAGGTACCAGATATAAGACTGAATCAAATCAATACCTCTCAAGATCCCACTCATTCTGAAAAGTCTATTTTTCTATGAACTAAGTATATCAGGGTATAAAAAAAATAAAAACCCAAAGTATACAAAGGCAAGCAGCAGCCCTAACCTACCAATTACGCATTGAGTTTCCCAGTCTAGAGGGCACATGAAAAAGGATAACATTCTTACCTTCCTCATTAAGATGACTGCAATAAGAAAAAAGTATTACTTTCATTTTCTACCACAGAGCCTAGTAAATACTATTTACTACTAAATGCTATTTTCAACTTTCAAAATACTTTTTAAAAAGATCACCATTTTGAAGAGAGGAAGGAATGAAAAACAGAAAATCAGGTGTCTGTCTTTGAAAAATCAACCTAACGAAATCCAGGAAAGATAAGCCTAAATGCCGCCACCTAAGATGCTCTAAGACTCATCCGGCATTTCATCAGTAACACGCGCACAGCCCAAGCCTAGGAAACCAAACAGCCTATTAAGGACAAACAGGAAACAATAATTTAAAATATGGTTTTACCACAACATAGTATTTAGAAACCAGCTGGTTAAGAATGGATCGCAAAATGCAACTGTAAATGGAGCAATAAAAATGAAGTTCTTGTTAAGCATCTTAACTTTAAGGTAAAGATACTGTCAATACTGATTTGTGCTGTCTACCCTGTATGACAATAAGACAGGATGTCAACATGTCTAGACCCACGTAAGCCTTTTTCCAGTGAGGCATTCACAAATTTAAATTATGGTCATGGCTGTCAAATGGCAACAGGTGGGTGCATTCACATGCCAAAAGCATTATGGAAAAGGAAAAGAAAGTTTAGATAGAACAATAATATATTAGACCTGAGTAAACAAGCACCATCACAGAAAATGCTGGCTGACCTCATTTCCTTCTGGTAACTCAGTACATGCAATATGTGCACCAACTACTTGTCCATTCCAGAACAGACTGCCAAGTCCTGGGCCAATATTTACAATAGTAATGCTCCAATTAGACAGATACCTTTAAGAAAAACTGGAATGGTTTTACCAGATTCTTGGACCTAATTCCTTGAAGGGCTTTGATTGTCTAGATCTTAAATGCATATTACAAGAGTATTAACTATACACCTTGTCATTAAATGCAAGCAGGTTGAGGAGATTCATGAAAAGTGGGCTGACAGAAACATTACCTGGTGTGAACCACTTTAGTTTTTATTTAATGTGGCACTCTAACAATGTCCTGAAACACAGGTTAGTCCAAAAGCAGATCTGGGATATAATACCATCTGAGACAAAAAGTACTGTGATTTAAGAAGTCACAGAGACCATTAGCAAAAATATTACTGTGATATTCAGTAGTTTGCGTGTTGGAAAAGAAGAGAAACATGGCATTTACGCATTGCATACCTTCCCATCCAAAGACTAGCCTGACAAGATGTTACAGATGCTGAGTTTTCATCTGGGTCTTCAGAGGTGGAGCTCTGTGCCAATACTCCTGCTGCTTGACTTGTGATGTCTTTATAAAGCTGGATAAACTGGTACAAATTCATGATCCGTGATGCTTCCACAATGCCACTGCTTTTGTTAATCTAAAAATACAAAGAAAATGAAAAAAAAAAAGTTGATAATCTTTCTGATTGATTTTTTTCCCCAAAAGTGGAATAACTATTTAGTCACCTAGGAAACAGTTTGCAAATTACCTAACAAGAGAGCAACAGTCTGAGCAAATGAATAATGTCACTTCCTCTATGTTTGCAGGGTTCAAAATACACAATATTTTCTCATGTGATAGTCAAAACAACCTGTAGGGTTGATTAGGCATCAGCTTGTTTAGTGGTGGAGGTCAGGTAATTTTCCCAGACTTAAAAAATGAATTTTAGAGATAAATCCTTTTAATTTATTTAAAGAATTTCTTAAAGATCTATTTGAATCCAGCAACCACTTGCCATTCTACTATAACTGAAAGAGATTAGTTTCTTGAATATCCTAAGTTCTATTACATACAACAGTTACAAACTGAAGCAAGAAAACTGCAATAAAGTAAATCCTAACAAAAAGTGGTTGAATTTTTTCCAGAAAGTCATTTGAACTTTAGCATGAAGTAGAACCGTTGGCCTACAGGTTGCAATTCTCCCCACTCTAGCTTACATTCTTTTTTTTTGATCTCATATTGCACTTTTGATGTCTTTTTTCTTAAAATCTATTTTTAAATGCAAGGTAACTGCTTTACATCTAGCTTATATTCTTTTTAAAATATTTATTTATTTATTTTTGGCTGTGCTGGGTCCTCACTGCTACATGGGCTTTTCTCTACTTGTGGCGAGCAGGGGTTGCTCTCGAGTTGCAGAGCGTGGGCTCTGGGGTGTGCAGGCTTCAGTAGCTGCAGCTCCTGGGCTCTAGAGCAGAGGCTCAACAGTTGTGGTGCAACAGCTTAGATGCTTTGCAGCACATGGAATTGTCCCAGATCAGTGAATGAACCCATGTCTCCTGCACTGGCAGGCAGATTTTTTACCACTGAGCCACCACCAAAGCCCCTTACATTCTTAATGTGAGGAGGTACTGGGGCAAGTCTGAGATAATAGGTAAGAAGAGACAATATTGCTTTCATCTGTCTTGGGAAGTCATGTAGTATGGCATATATTCTCTTTTCAAATGAGCAAAGCCAGAAAGATTGAGGGCATCATATTCTTGGATAAAGAACTTGAAGTAATCAGAGACAGATTTATAGAGATGTGAAAGACTTCCTGTCAACATAGGGGATACCACAGAAGACAGTGGGAACTATTAAATGCAATTAAAGTATGAAATCTATTAAGTGCATATCAAAGTATATGGAATAAACAAAATCAGAAAGCATTTAGAAAGAATTGAAGAATAGAGGGAGAGATATAGAGTGGGCCTTAAAATTGTAAATGGAAGTTTTTAAAAGTATTGCTGGAACTGGGGACATGAGAAAGTGAAGTGGTTCGATTATATTAAAAAACATGTTTCAGCAACATTTCAATATTTTGAAGAATAACAGTTGAATTAGCATTTATTGTTTATTACTTGAGAACACAGTAAGAGAAAAAAGCTGGGAATCAAGTATGAATCAGATTCCATATTGTGAAAATGAAAGAACCATTTCTAATAGAAAATTGATTCAGTTTGGGGAAGGTTAAGAATCTATCTGGAGATGCAAATATGTAAGAATCTTTGTAATAGATTACACATGGGGTAGAGAACAAATAGAATTACAAGTGATAGGAATTTAGGTGGGGTAACAAAAAAAGGCTTTCAGAGCTGAGGAAACTGAGACAGTCTTCCTTTGGAAATGCACAGTTCATTAGAAATTAGGGAATAATTCACATAAATTTAGTATTTAATAGCAAAGTTTATGAAACTGCAATGTTTAAACTGAAGTATAGTTGATGCATAATTATAAGTATAGTGATTCATAATTTCTAAGGTTATACCCCATTTATAGTTATTATAAAACTATCTGTATTTGCTGTATTGTACAATATATCCTTGTAGTTTATTTTACACCTTATAGTTAGTCTTCTTAATCCCCTAGCGTTATATGGCCCCTCCTCTTTTCCTCTCCCTACTGGCAACCAACAGTTTCTTCTTTACATCCATGAGTCTACTTTTTTATTATATTCACTACAAACTATAATTATTATAATCATAGGATTTACAAAACAGATGCTTACCAAGTATGCATTATGTGGGTGTTATAGGTACTATGTAGATACTACTGCTCTAGCACTAGTGACACAGTGTATAAAATCCAGATAAAAATCCCTGCCCTCATGAAGATTACTCTACAGGTTGGAGAGACAAAAATATAGATAAGATGGAAATACGTGTTACGAAGAATATTAAACAGAGGACAGAAAATGCTGAAAGGTTGCAGGGAAGGCCTCACAGAGGTACCACTTAGGAACTAAGGCGGTCCAAGTATGAGTCATGTGGGTATCTGGAGAAAGAGCATTCCAGGCTAAGAGAACAGGAAGTGCAAAGGCAGGTGAACCTGGCCAGTACCAAACTGTCTTGATGACTGTACTTTGTAGTATAATCTGAAGTCAGGAAAGTTGATTCCTCCAGCTCCATTCTTTCTCAAGACTGCTTTGGCTATTTGGGGTCTTTTGTGTTTCCACATGAATTGTGAAATTTTTTGTTCTAGTTCTTTGAAAAATGTCATTGGTAATTTGATAGGGATCACATTGAATCTGTAGACTGCATTTGGTAGTATAGTCATTTTCACAATAGTGATTCTTCCTATCCAGGAACATGAATATCTCTCCACCTATTTATGTCATCTTTGATTTCTTTCATTGGTGTCTTTTAATTTTCTATGTACAGTTTTTTTGTTTCCTTAGGTAAGTTTACTCCTAGATATTTAATTCTTTTGTTGCAATGGTGAATGGGATGGATTCCATAATTTCTCTGCTTTTTCATTGTTAATATATAGAAATGCAAGTGATTTCTGTGTATTGATTTTGTATCCTGCAACATTGCTAAGTTCACTGATTAGCTCTAGTAATTTTCTAATACTATCTTTAGAGTTTTCTATGTACAGTACCAGGTCATCTGCAAACAATGAGAGCTTTACTTCTTATTTTCTGATCTGGGTTCCTTTTATTTCTTTTTCTTCTCTGATTGCTGTAGCTAGGACTTCCGGAACTATGTTGAATAACAGTGGTGAAAGTGGACACCCTTGTCTTGTTCAAGACAGTATGGTACTGGCACAAAAACAGAAATACAGACCAATAGAACAAGATAGAAAGCCCAGAAATAAACCCATGCACCTATGGGTACCTTATTTTTGACAAAGGAGGCAAGAATATACAATGGAGCAAAAGCAGCCTCTTCAATAAATGGTGTTGGGAAAACTGGACAGCTACATGTAAAAGAATGAAATTAGAAGACTTCCTAACACCATAAACAAATATAAACTCAAAATGGATTAAAGATCTAAATGTAAGACCAGAAACTATAAAACTCTTAGAGGAAAACAGGCAGAACACTTGATGACATAAATCAAAGCAAGATCCCCTACGATCCATCTCTTAGAGTAATGGAAAAAAAAAAAAAAAGTAAACAAGTGGGACCTGATTAAACTTAAAAGCTTTTGCACAGCAAAGGAAACTATAAGCAAGGTGAAAAAACAACCCTCAGAATGGGAGAAAATAATAGCAAATGAAACAACTGACAAAGGATTAATTTCCAAAATATATAAGCAGCTCTCATACAACTCAATACCAGAAAAACAAACCAGTCAAAAAGTGGGAAAAAGACCTAATCAGACATTTCTCCAAAGAACACACACATACATGTGCTAACAAACACACGAAAAGATGCTCAGCATTGCTCATTATTAGAGAAATGCAAATCAATACTACAATGAGATATCACCTCACACCAGTCAGAATGGCCATCATCAAAAAAAAGTCTACAAACAATAAATGCTAGAGAGGGTATGGAGAAAAGGGAACGCTCTTGCACTGTTTGTGGGAATGTAAACTGATATAGCCACTATGGAAGATGGTATGGAGATTCCTTAAAAAACTAGGAATAAAACCAGCATATGACCTAGCAATCCCACTCCTAGGAAACCAAAATTGAAAAAGACACATGTATCCCATTGTTCACTGCAGCACTATTTACAATAGCTAGACATGGAAGCAACCTAGATGTCCATCGATAGATGAATGGATAAAGAAGTTGTGGTACATATACACAATGGAACATTAGTTAGGTAGTCAGTTCAGTCGCTCAGTCGTGTCTGACTTTTTGCGACCCCATGAATAGCAGCACGCCAGGCCTCCCTGTTCATCATCAACTCCCAGAGTTCACTCAGATTCACGTCCATCGAGTCAGTGATGCCATTCAGCCATCTCATCCTCTGTCGTCCCCTTCTCCTCCTGCCCCCAATCCCTCCTAGCATCAAAGTCTCTTCCAATGAGTCAACTCTTTGCATGAGGTGGCCAAAGTACTGGAGTTTTAGCTTTAGCATCATTCCTTCCAAAGAAATCCCAGGGCTGATCTTCTTCAGAATGGAGTGGTTGGATCTCCTTGCAGTCCAAGGGACTCTCAAGAGTCTTCTCAACACCATAGTTCAAAAGCATCAATTCTTCAGCACTCAGCCTTCTTTACAGTCCAACTCTCACATCCATACATGACTACTGGAAAAATCATACTTAGCCATAAAAAGTAATGCCTTTGAGTCAGTTCTAATGAGGTGGATGAACCTAAAATCTATTATACAGAGTGAAGTGAGTCAGAAAGATAAATATCGTGTTCTAACGCATATATACAGAATCTAGAAGAATGGTCCTGAAGAATTTACTTACAAGGCAGCAATGGAGAAACAGACATTGAGAATAGACTTGTGGACATGGGGAGAGGAGAGGAGAGGAGAGGGATGAGATGCATGGAGAAAGTAACATGGGAATTTACATCACCATATGTAAAATAGATAGCCAATGGGAATTTGCTGTATGGTTCAGGAATCTCAAACAGGAGCTCTCTATCAACCTAGAGGGGTGGGGTGGGGAGGGAGATGGGAGGGAGGCTCAAAAGGGAAGGGATATATGGATACCTATGGCGGATTCATGTTGAGGTTTGACAGAAAACAACAAAATTCTGTAAGGCAATTATTCTTCAATAAAAAAATAAATAAATTAAAAAAAAAAAGAAGTGAATCTGGCAAGCAGCACAGGGTCCAGCAAGGAGCCCAGGGAAGCTGGAACAAAATGAGGGAGGGAAGACTGGTAGAAGATGAGGTTAGGGAGTGAGGTGGGGCCAAAAGTATAGAACTTTGCTAATCACAGTAATGACTTTGGCTCTTATCTCAAGTACATGGCAAGTCCCTGGAGGGTTTTGAGCCAAGGAATATTAAGACCTAATTTCACTTCAGATTATGAGTGGAATAGACTGGCTGTTGATCTGAGACTAGACAGAATGGGGACAAGGGCAGAGAAGCAAGGAGATGAGTTAGAAGGCAACTGGAATAATCCCAATGAGAAATGATGGTTGTGAGGAATAAGGTGAGAGGCAGTGGCACCCCACTCCAGTACTCTCGCCTGGAAAATCCCATGGACGGAGGAGCCTGGTAGGCTGCAGTCCTGGGGTCTCGAAGAGTCGGACACGACCGAGTGACTTCACTTTCACTTTTCACTTTCATGCATTGGAGAAGGAAATGGCAACCCACTCCAGTGTTCTTGCCTGGAGAATCCCAGGGACGGGGGAGCCTGGCAGGCTGCCGTCTATGGGGTCGCACAGAGTCGGACATGACTGAAGCGACTTAGCAGCAGCAGCAACAATGCTAAGAGTTGGTCACATTCTGAATATATTTTTGAAGAGCAACAGGATTCACTTATGCACTGACTGTGGGGTGGGTATAGGAGAAAAAGAGAAGCCAAGATGACTTCAAGGTTTTGGTCTAAGTAACAAGACCAATGACAATATAATTCATGAAGCTTCTAAACAGCCACCTTAGTCCATAATTTTAATTAGCTCATTGATTTTCTAATATTATTTCCACAAAATATTCCATTTAAACATTATTTAGATTACTTTTGGTTAAACTGGTAGAAGAGGGGGTTTTCTGTGATTTGTAGCTGATGGCAATTTAAATGACAGAGGCATGAACATTCTAGATGAGGGAACTCAATGAGCAGAGGCATTGAGATGGAAGTTACAGCTATACAGCCTTAAATTAGTTAAGGCTGGTGAGACTGTAGATTGCAAAAGGGGACAACGATAAAACAGAAAAGACAGTTTGGAGCCATACTGCAGAAGGCCTCAAATGCCAGGTTAATGAGTTGAATTATTTTTTTTAACATTTATTTAAATCACTGGGTCTTCACTGCTGTGCACAAGCTTTTATTTGTTGTGGTGCACAGGCTTCTTTTTGCAGTGGCTTCTCTTGTTGAAGAGCACCAGCTCTAGGGCACACTGGCTCAGGAGTTGTGGTGTACAGGTTTAGTTGCTCCGAGGCATGTGGGATCTTCTGGAATCAGGGATCAATCCTGTGTCCCCTGCTTTGGCAGGCAGATTCTAAACCACTGGATCACCAGGGAAACCTGGGTTGGGACTATTCTGAAGCCAAGGAGGAATTGTTGAGAAACTTTAAACAGAAAAGTGATTGATGAGAGTTGTGCTTTAGAAAGGCTATTCTCATAGTATCACAAATTAGAATTAGGAGAGGAGTCTGAAGGTGCAGAGACTAATCACAGAATCTAAAGTAATCTAGATGAGAAGAAAGAGGGGCCTAAGTATTAGTTACAGTCACCTTGAGAAGACTCTTGAGAGTCCCTTGGACTGCAAGGAGATCCAACCAGTCCATTCTGAAGGAGATCAACCCTGGGATTTCTTTGGAAGGAATGATGCTAAAACTGAAGCTCCAGTACTTTGGCCACCTCATGCAAAGAGTTGACTCATTGGAAAAGACTCTGATGCTGGGAGCGATTGGGGGCAGGAGGAGAAAGGGACAACAGAGGATGAGATGGCTGAATGGCATCACTGACTCGATGGACGTGAATCTGAGTGAACTCCGGGAGTTGGTGATGGATAGGGAGGCCTGGTGTGTTTCAATTCATGGGGTCGCAAAGAGTCGGACACAACTGAGTGACTGAACTGAACTGAACTGAGAGTGTGAACTCTGTCTTACAAATAAACTCAAGTAAAACATAGTAGAGGTAAAACTGAAAAGATCAGCTGGATGGTTACTGTGGAAGAGAGAGCAAGAAAAGGAGAAAGAAAGTATATTTTTTCAGAAATGACCTTTGTCACTAGTTTTTATAAATTTACCCATGCATCCTCTAAAGTAGACTTTCAAATAGTCCTGAAAGATTATGTGCAGTGTAAACTTAATTTGAATAGATTTTACATGTTTTAAGCCCAGTTCTTCATTTCTTCTTTACCTATTTCTTTGTAAAGTCAAAGGTTGCAGATTCCCAAAGTTCTTTTGGGGAGTATGCATATTTACAGCACTGTGAAAAACCCCTAATGAATTTAATATAAATATAATCCCCAAAACAAACACAAAATGGAAAAATACATGGTTGGTATACAATTTTTGAGCCCAGGAGTCAAACTATAAACAATAAAATGTGACTGTGGGTTAAATTATTTCAGCATGTATTCTGTTATTTCTAAAGGTGCAGAGTAATACATTCTGTTATTTCAGCATGTATTCTCTTTCTTTTCACCTAGATTACTTTAGATTCTGTGACTAGTATCTGCACCTTCAGACTCCTCTCCTAATTCTAACTTGTGATGCTATGAGAATAACCTTTCTAAAGCACAATTCTCATCAGATTACTTTTCTGTTTAAAATTCCTCAACAATTTGTAACATATTATATACTATATAAAGTTACACTGCTACCCAAACTAGTATCATATTATCTACTTCTGATAAATAATGTAAAAAATTTTTGAATGATGGTTCTCTGGCAGCTATTATAGTGCTTTTTAAAATCTGGACTTAAAAGAAATCAATAAGCAAATGTTCAATGTGGATAGACCCAGTTGAATGGTATTAAATGATACTGTATATTTTCTCTAAACCAACTGTAAACTTGAACAGGTGCCATTCAACTTCAGTCAAGTGTGGAATTAAGATCTTGGTCTTTGCTAATCTAATCCTCTTAAAAGTTCTTTTAGTACTTAAATAGATTAGACCTTCAAATTTGATCAACTAAACAGAATCAATCCTACTACACTTACAGCTTAGTAGAGGCAATAAACCTATTGGGGAAATCTGACATATTATTTGGGTAACTAACATCCAGGATCCATGATACAAAAGAAAAAAAAATCTCCTTACCCAGGAATTCTTATAGATTGATCAGGGGTTGAATTAAGGACATTCATGACTGCCCAACTTATTGTTTATAGGAATATGGATGATTTTATTGTATTTTAGAGCAGGGGCTGGGATAGAAGGAAGCTTAATAAAATTCATTCCTTCATCTTCACCAAAAGTTCATTGGCCTCAAAAAGGTTAAGAACCACCTATTTAATCTACCCATTAGTGGATAAGGCTTTCTGATACTCTATGACTGCTGCCATCACAGTTTTTTACACAGTTGATATACTCATTTATCTTAAATTTAAAGATGAATTAAGAGACACAGTGTGCCTCTTAATTGATGGTGAAAATCCCTTAATTAACTAAACTTAAAAAAAAAAAAACCCAAACCCACAATCCACTGTAAAACTAAAAATTACTTTTAACTTCCCCAACCAAACCAAAAAACCAACGCTTTCTAATGGATTTTTAAATTATCATTTAACAAATAAAACCTAGTGTTTTTTAAAAGAAATGATTTCATAAGATACTTTAATTTTTAAGAAGTCATCTTAGAGCTATATAGGGCGTCACTTTAGGATTCCACAGCCAGTTAAAATCCAAAAAGAGAGGTACATGATAAAGCTGAGAGTTTACTACTGCCTTCCTTGAGTATAAAAATTTCTGCTATATGGCAATTATATAACCAGTAAAATTTAGTTAACCTGGAAGTTATTTTACATAGTTTTACAAATAAATATTAATAAAAACTAAATTGTAAATATTTATTTGTTATATTATGCTAATAAATATAGTTCTAACCACCAAAATAGTTTAAGCTCAGAGCCAGAAGTCTCTATCACTCTTACCTTGGTGCAGACCACTCGTACAACCACTTTCCAAAAGGCAGAGGAATCAGACCCAGGTTGTACCTCAAAGAGAAGATGTTTTTCCTGGCCAGAAGCCACTTTAGCAGTTCTGAAAAGAGGCAAACACATTCATTAATTTTATGAAAAGTCATGTAAAATAATGGAGCTATGAGACCAGATTCAAGAAAGTTTAAGACAGAGGAGGAAATGTGAAGAAAACACAGAAAGGCAAGTAACAGTAACGGTGATCGTTAATAGTTAGATTCTTAAAATACAGGGGTAGAAAATGTTTTGACTATACACATACAATTTAATTTCCAAAATGGACAGCATAGTGGAATGATGTTTATAAATCTATTTTTTGCAGATCTATATCTCAATGGTCTTTAAATTTCTAATAAAGACATTTAGGAAAAAATGTGTATAAAGAATCAGGTACTTCAAGAAAAAATTTAGCTGGTTTCATTTATCCCAATTTTGACTACCACCACAGATATATATAAAGGAACAACACATATTTTTAAAGATAATTTGAAACTGGATGAAGCAATGATTTTGAGACATAGAACTTTACTCTTTTCCCCTAGCAGTCATTCTAATTTACAAAGAAAGAGAATACTAACATAAGAATATAACACTTTTTAGGATAACTCAATATTATGCATAAGTGTCAATTTAAATCAGTTCAAAGACATAATTAAGTATTGCAGCTCCGTTTTATTTTTTAAATCATTACTCACATTTCTCTCTGAACACCAGTGGAGATATGACATTCAGAACTAAGTAACGTTCAGCTAAATAGAGGCCATTGAAAATTAAGCAACTAGCCCTAGGTAACAAAATCAGCCAGTTAAACTAGTACTGCCAGTTGTCAGTTCCATTTTCTAGCTATCAAGTCATGCTTCTTTTATGTAAGTTTAACTATATAACTCTCAGACAGCAATGAATTTGTGAAATGTCCAACTCTGGTCCACGGGAATTGGTTTTAAGAAGCAAATATAGTCAGAAACATTCTGTGCTAAATAAATAAAAGGGAGACACACTATACCACCGTCTCTGTATTACACAGTAAGCTTAGCTTGTGGATGCTTTCATAGGACACATTTTATCCAGTATCTTTAGACCAATAAACAAAATTTCAAAGGACAGACTAGATTTTTTTGTATATAAGTTCTAAGACTTTAAGGGATGGCAAATGTCATTGATTACTCGTTAGAAAGTTCAAACAATACACTTTATAAAAAATATTTCACTTTTATACTATTAAATTCACAATCCAATTTTATTTCCTAGGAACATGTTCTCAAAAGTAATGCTTCAAATGCTACCATTTGTATGAACTTAAAAAAACAAAAACAAAATAAAATGCTAGAGTTTTAAAAACCATGACTACATTTTTATTATAAAAGATCAGACAATAAACAAACAGAAGTTTATATTCCAACTTAGAAATCCATTCAAGAATTAAGTAGAGATTTAAAGAAAGTGAAAGTGAAAGTTGCTCAGTTGTGTCTGACTCTTTGTGACCCCATGGACTATACAGTTCATGGAATTCTCTAGGCCAGAATACTGAGTGGGTAGCCTTATGTTTCTCCAGGGGATCTTCCCAACCCAGGGATCAAACCCAGGTCTCCAACATTGCAGGCAGATTCTTTACCGGCTGAGCCACAAGGGAAGCCCAAGAAAACTGGATTGAGTTGCCTATCCCTTATCCAGGGGATCTTCCCGACCCAGGAATTGAACCAGGGTCTCCTGCATTGCAGATGGATTCTTTTACCAACTGAGCTATCAGGGAAGTCTATCAAAGATTAAAAGATGACCAGAGATTTAAAGATGATAGCTAATTAGAAAACATTTATAAACAAAACATCCTATTCTCCAGTGATGACAAATGAATTGCTACCATATAGGTGTGTATCTGGCAGAATGGTTCAGTGGACACACACAGATTTATTATCTAGATGAACTGGTTGACAGTCAGAAACCTGAAGTGCCCTTTGACTATCCGAGGTGCCTTTCTCTAGGTGACTAATGGGTATATTCTCTTCTGTTATGCACCTTCTTCAGTGCTTTCAAACAAAGGTCAATTTATATGCCTATGATCAAAATTCAATTTTAAGTTCTTTCCATCTTTTAGTCCATTTCAAAATATGACATATTTGAAACATATGTCATATGTTTGAAATGTCATATGTCATGACATATTTTGAAATAGTCACATAGAAAGTCTTAAGGTATTCAATAAATACTTGCTACTCATTGCTGCTGAAAACATTAAGTCTTACTGATCAACACTTCTGGTTATTTCTCAGACAATCACAACATTAGAGCATATGTTAGGAAGAAAAAATAAAATGAAAAAGAGCAAGTCTTACACATCATTAAGTTCTGCTACTCTTCCAAGAAATTCTTCATAAGTTAAGGAGCCACTTTCTCGAACCAATGTGACATGTTTTGCTACTTTTTCTGGTAACTTGTTAAGAACCAACTGTGTCTGATCCGAAATTTGCTGTCCCATGATGAGATGATGTCTTATGAAATCCACAAAGTGTTGCTTGACATAGTTTCTGTCAAATATACATAAAAGTTACTTTATGTGCAATATAAAAATGGCAATATATCCATCCCTACAAGAAAATAAACAGAATACTTTTAAGTGAGATCTCAATAAACTCGCATGAGCCTAAGGTGGAATTTAAACAACTATAAAGATTTACAGTTCTATTTTTCTAAAGATCATATAGTTAAATAAGAAAACAGGATTCATTTCATCTTATTGAGAGGGTGCATTTCTATAATTTTGCCTACTTGGCAACCATTACACACACACAGGCATTTAATTGACTGTATTTAATGGGAAGCTTATTTACCTCATATAATTTTCCTAAAAACATTTCCTGACTGCTCACCACATGTCAGGCTTCAAACTAAGGGCCTTCTTATCCCATCTCATCTATTTTTTCCAATAACTCTAAGAAGTGGGCATTATTATAGCCCTAGTTGACAGATGAGGAAATACAATTGAGTGACTTATCTAAAGTTAAACAGTTGGTAAATGGTTGAAGTTAACTTTAAACTCATGTTTTTTAGAGTCTTGTGCTTATATTCTTCAGTTCAGTTCAGTTCAGTCACTCAGTCGTGTCCGACTCTTTGTGACCCTTTGGACTGCAGCACACCAGGCCTCCTTGTCCATCACCAACTCCCAGAGTTTACCCAAACTCATATCCATTGACTCAGTGATGCCATCCAACCATCTCATCCTCTGTCATCCCCTTCACCTCCCACCTTCAATTTTTCCCAGCATCAGGGTCTTTTCCAATGAGTCAGTTGCATCAGGTGGCCAAAGTATTGGAGTTTCAGCTTCAGCGTCAGGACTGATCTTTAGGATGGACTGGTTGAATCTTCTTTCAGTCCAAAGGACTCTCAAAAGTCCAACAGCACAGTTCAAAAGCATCAATTCTTCAGCACACAGCTTTCTTTATAGTCCAACTCTCACATCCACACACGACTACTGGAAAAACCATAGCCTTGACTAGACGAAACTTTGTTGGCAAAGTAAATCTCTGCTTTTTAATATGCTGTCTAGGTTGGTCATAACTTTCCTTCCAAGGTTATTCTTAAACACTATAATATTCTATGATGTATAATCATGATATAATAGATCAGCTAAAATTTTTATTGTAGAATTACTATATTTATTAAATGTGCAACTTAATCTAATTTAAAATATGTGTAAATTTAACAGATTTTTCAGCTAACTGAACTATCTTACATTTTCTGCTTAGGAAAAAAAAAGATAGTGCTTTTGCTTTTTAACTCCTCTAGGAAGAAGCACAAGCTGGAATCAAGATTGCTGGGAGAAATATCAATAACCTCAGATACGCAGATGACACCACTCTTATGGCAGAAAGTGAAGAGGAACTAAAAAGCCTCTTGATTAAAGTGAAAGTGGAGAGTGAACAAGTTGGCTTAAAGCTCAACATTCAGAAAACGAAGATCATGGCATCTGGTCCCATCACTTCATGGGAAATAGGTGGGGAAACAGTGTCAGACTTTATTTTGCGGGGCTCCAAAATCACTGCAGATGGTGACTGCATCCATGAAATTAAAAGACGTTTACTCCTTAGAAGAAAAATTATGACCAACCTAGATAGCATACTGAAAAGCAGAGACATTCCTTTGCCAACTAAGGTCCGTCTAGTCAAGGCTATGGTTTTTCCAGTGGTCATGAATGGATGTGAGAGTTGGACTGTGAAGAAAGCTGAGCACTGAAGAATTGATGCTTTTGAACTGTGGTGTTGGAGAAGACTCATGGGGTCGCAAAGAGTCGGACAGGACTGAACGACTGAACTGAACTGAGGTATTTTAAACTTAGAATTTATGTAACTTGTTTTCTAAATATAAAGGTGATATTTTAGTTAAAAGGCTAGATTACTAATAACCTACTATCAATGGAGATCAATAAGTTACTGAATTGCCTTAAAATTTAATCACAAAAATTTATTTAGTAATCATTTAAATCTTTAAAGATTCTATGTATCCTGGCTAGAGAAGAGTTGGATATGTTTATTCTAGATAGTTTTCTTTCCTTTGGTTAAAATAGAAAGTAAGATAAACTTTTAGTATTTATCTATCCTATATGTTACATAACTGAATAAAGAAATCCGATTCAATATATATACCACTACTAATAACAGTAAAATCAACTAATATTTGTTGACCACTTCTATTGTGTTACAATCTTCTAGGCACTTTACACATATTCATAAATTTAGTCATTTAAATCCTCGTGATAACCATTTTATAGATGAAGAAACAAGATAGTTAAGGAAACAAGCACAGAGAGGTTAGAGTAACAAAGTCACAAAGCAAGTAAGAGTTTTTTAAAAAATAAAGTTGGAAAGAGAAAAAAGCATTAAAATAAAACAGAATCTAATTGCCCCTCTTCTAAGAAGTTCCATTTTATTTACCAATCAAAGACTATCATCTTACCTCACCTGAATTAATACTTACAGTATATAAAGCAGGTGAAATAATAACAAAAGTTTTGTCAGGAAATCTGCTTTAACATTTAATAAAAAAAGTAAAAGTTAAAACTAAAATATTAACTATCTAACTTTAAAATATAAAATCATTTACAGTAAGAGTTCTCAGTAACCATAAATATGCAAATTTTGTCTTTTGGTATTCAAATCTAATATATTATATTTGAGGCTTATTCTTTGTCACTTTAAATATAGGAAAAGTACAACTGTTCTAAAAAGATAAACTCGACAATTACTGTTTTGAATCTGAGCCTACTTGGCAATGATAAGTATGTATTACAGAGATAAATGAAAGGAAGTTGTTGAGGAAGATCCAAGGCATTAAAAAAAAAAATCTCTGAAGGCAAAATTACATATTTTAAATATAGCCAAGTGCATTCATAACAACTGTATTCAAAGAGAAACAAAGATTTTACCCTAGAGGAGATCTCGAGAGTATTCAACATTAGTGACTCCTGGGTTTCACAAACTAGTCAAGTCTCAAAGCCCCATGGTGTGGCACATTTGTTTTGACAGTGACAATAAACAAAAAAAATCCCTAAACTGTAACAGAAAATTTAAGAACTTACAACCTAAGAAATAGAAGGATATATTAATACTACTAGAATAAAAGCCTTCCCAAGAAGGCAGTAATTTCACACTGATCTACACTACATACACTGACACTACTGTGCTTATTTTTCTTGTTCTAATCCAAACGTGTGAAAACATCATCAGGAGCCAAAGGCCATACACAAGTGCCAGGGAGCCACTGTCACACAGCCTTTGAAAAATTAAATTCAATAAGCACCATAATCCCTGCACTGTGCTATGTTCTGGGGTTTCAAAAGTCAGTGCAAGAAACGTGGTTCTTGCCATCGTGGAGCATCTGATACCATGGGGAAGAGACAGCAATCGCATAATAAATACATAATTACAAAATGATAGGGCTTCCCTCATAGCTCAGTTGGTAAAGAATCTGCCTGCAATGCAGGAGACCCTGGTTTGATTTCTGGGTCAGAAAGATCCCCTGGAGAAGGGGTAGGCTACCCACTCCAGTATTCTTGGGCTTTCCTTGAGGTTCAACTGGTAAAGAATCTGCCTACAATGCGGGAGACCTGCGTTCGATCTCTGGGTTGGGAAGATCCCCTGGAGAAGGGAATTCCCACTCCAGTATTCTGGCCTGGAGAATTTCGTGGACTGTATAGTTCATGGGGTTGCAGAGTCGGACAGACTGAACAACTTTCACTTTCACAAAATGGTAAGTGCTAAGCCAAACAAGTATAGGGTATTGAAAGCCTAAAGCCTATAAAATGGGGACTTGACCTAGTCTTGTCAGAGAAGTCCTTGGGCAAACATTTGATCTGCCGTCAGTTAGTTATCCAGAGAAGAGGGACAGGGGCATGGCAAGGGGAGGACAGTCCAGGCAGAGGCTACAGAAAGTGCCTAACACAGGGAGGAGTATGGTAACTTTGAGGTAATAAAAAAATTCAAGTGTGACTAAAACCTAGACAGAGGAGAGGGAGATTGCCACCAAGAGAGTGAATGTTTACCATTTTTGTTGATGACAAAGACAAGACTGCATGCCCGTTCAATCTGTGGATGACTAAAACTGGAATGAATAATATCCACAGAATACCAGAATCAAGACTGAAAGGGATACTCATTTTCTGAAAATGAATAGATTATATCAAATATGACTAACTTGTTCAGGATCTAACCTAAACATGTTTTAAAATGCACATAAAGCACATAGGTAACATATGCTTAAAAGTAATTAAAATATAAATGGTCTGAAGGTTCTAGTCAAATATGGACAAGAAAGATGCTAAAATAATCCTAAATTCTTGCTAGAAACAGATGTCCAGAGCAAGGGCCTAAAATTCCACTATGCTCTGTAATGGTTCCAACACACTGAAATTTGGACAGGGAGGCCTGGTGTGCTGTGACTCATGGGGTCGCAAAGAGTCGGACACGACTGAGTGACTGAAGCAGTCACACTTACTGTTTTAACTAACTAATCAATTAACTTGACTGCATCGGATCTCAGCTGCAGCACTCAGCATCTCTGATTTTCACTGTGGCATGTGGGAACTTTAGTTGCGGCCTGAAGACTCTCAGTTCTGGCATGCGGGATCTAGTTCCCAAAACAGCGATTGAACCCAAGCCCCTTGCACTGGCAGCAGTCTTAGCCACTGGACCACCAGGGAAGTCCTCCAAACAGCCACACATTCAAAGAGCACAATCACTTGAACATATGTGGGCACACAACATGTTATGGATCTAGAGAAGGAAACAAAGCAATTTATTTCAGATAATCATGGTTCAGTAACAGCATGACAGGTTTGTTCAAACTCTTGAAGAGCTTTCATATGGAAGAGGAAGTAACATTTATTTTATATAGTTACACAGACCAGAATGGCCAGTATAAATCAGGCTGATTTCATGTCAATATAAGAATTTTCTATCATCCACAATCATCTAGAAGGGTTAAAGGCATGTGTGCCTGCTTTCATTGGAAAGGTGGATGTGCTTAAGCAAAAATAAATTCATCTAATTAGTGTTTTAGAGAAAATTCTTGCTTGAATGAGAAGTGGAGAAGATGTTCTCTAACCTAATATTTCACTCTCAAAGTGAAAACTTTAAATTCTCCCTAGCATTCCTATATTGATTTAATAAAATGTAATAAAATATTCTAATCAACCAGACTGAAAACTTTACATTATACCTACAATTCTTAACAAAAAAAAATTAAACGTTTGAAATATATGGTCTTAAGATTTCATGTACAACATTAATGATAATTTAATCAACATGCCCAGCAAACAAAGAGATCTGGTTGCTTGTTTAATGAATTAGAAAATGGTGCCTTTTAAGAAGTAGAATTGTGGGAAGGAGGTTCCAGAGGGAGGGATATATGTATACCTATGGTTGATTCATGAAGATGTATGGAAGAAACCAACACAAAATTGTAAAGCAATTATCTTTCAATTAAAAATAAATTTCAAAGCAAAATTAAATTTAAAGAGGTTAAATTGTCATTATAGGCAGATTTCATATTATATATAGAAAACCCTAAAGATTCCACACAAAAACCACTAGTTCTGATAAACAAATTTAGCAAGGTAGCATGATATAAGATTAGCACACAGAAATATGTTTTAAAATTGCAGCCCCACTCCCTCCAAAAACAAAAACAAAAACCTTAAACCTGACCAAGGAGCTGAAAAACTTATATGCTCTCAGAACTATAAAGCATTGATAAAAGAAACTAAAGATACATGTATATTTATGGCTGAGTCCCTTCACTCTTCACTGTAAACTACCACAACATTGTTAATCAGCTATACCCCAATACAAAATAAAATACTATGAAGTTAAAAAAAACAAACCACTTTGAAACAAATTAATGTTTACTAAACAAATTTTATGATTTCATTTAGAAAATTCTGATATGACACACTAGCTGCTAAGTCACTTCAATCGTCTCCAACCGTGTGTGACCCCATAGACAGCAACCTACCAGGCTCTTTCCCTGGGATTCTCCAGGCAAGAACAATGGAGCGGGTTGTCATTTCCTTCTACAATGCATACATGCCTGCTAAGTTGCTTCAGTCGTGTCCGACTCTGTGCAACCCCATGGACAGCAGCCCACCAGGCTCCTCCGTCCACAGGATTCTCCAGGCAAGAATACTGGAGTGGTTGCCATTTCCTTCTTGGCACATTAGCAATCACATATATTTACTCATAAAAGTTTTAATTCATTAAAATTATTCCATACAAATACATGCATATATATATATAAATCAGACATATGACCTTGATTAATAAACATTTGCTAATATATTTAGCAAAAAAAAAGAACTACCATATGATCCAGCAATTATACTCCTGGGTATATATCCCCCTAAAAAAGAAAATGCTAATTTGGAAAGGTACATACCCCCCCCTATGCTCAGGGCAGCATTATTTACAACTGCCAAGATATGAAAGCAACTTAAGTGTCCATCAACAGATGAATGAATAAAGAAGTGGTATGTAGATATACAATGGAACACTGTATAAAAGGAATGAAATCTTGGCATTTGCAGCAACATGGATAGACTTGGAGGGTATTATGCTTAGTGAAATTAGTCAGAGAAAGACAAATACTGTATGGGATCATGTATATGTAGAACCAAAAAAATAAAACTAGTGAATATAAAATAAACAGACTCAGAGAACAAACTGGTGGTTACCAGTGGGGAGAGGGAAAGAGGCAGGGACAAGATAGGGATAGAGGATTAAATATACAAACTACTGTGTATAAAATAGATAAGCTACGAGGATATACTATACAACACAGGGAATACAGCCAATATTTTATAACTATAAAATATTATCCCCTCCAAAAAGAAAATGGTCCATTTTGTTTCTGTATTGTTTTGAACTGGTGTCCTAACTTTGAAGAAAATTTAAAATTTGAAGCAGCATATGAACTCATCTTGTAATTGTACTTGGTATCAGGAAACCTGATTATTAACTCCTCAGATTAAAAGGGAAAACTATCTAGAGACTACGGAAAGAGCAGGAACAGTGCCTCTCAACCTGCTTCAGGGGAGAAGGCCCCCGATTCACAGTTCATTTTCAATACCATAAAATGACAAATATCTGAGTCCATCTGAGAATAACAATATGGCTCTGCAATCTAGATGCAATAAAACCACAATCAAGGGTGCATGCAGTTCACAAAACAATCTGCTGAGGCCACCCTCTAGTCACTCCCCACAGGTTTTTCAATGTCCCTCTTTGGTGACTCGGCACATTCTTCTATCACAGCACAGTTTGGGGTTTTTTATTATTCACTTGTTCAGTCATCTACTAGTTGGGAGAGAAGCTGAAATTAAAAAAAAAACAACAGGGAAGAAAAATATAAAATTTACTGTTAATGTTTATGTGAATTGAAAAGTATTCATTATTTGGTATGAGCAAAATACTTCCTATAGATCATGAAACAGCAGTATTGAAGAGGAACTTAATTTGTAAACCACTGGCATACAATTTAGCAAAAGATAAATCTCTCGTCAAGACTTAAAGAACTGACCGCTCTCATATTATTGTGCCGCTATAATTTAGTCCTTTCAAGCAGGATAACAATGTGCTTTCAAAAAACATTTGAAGGATTTTCTAAATAAAGAATAACTGTTATTTTGAAACTCATAATATCAAGGATTCCAAAAATGCCACATTCCCTAGTGGGTGGTAATTCATACACTTGATCACTTCTTTTTCTAACAAAATGAACTTTTGTAGTTCAAATATTCTTTATAAAGATATAAAAATCACATCATGGGTAACTGGAAAAAAAAATTTCATGAAGATTTAAACCGTATCCATTCATAAAAGGATTAAACAAAGATGAAAAGCCTAGAAGTGTAACAAGATGACTAGTTCACAAATACTGAAGTATTTAGAAAACCTCTCTGAAACCTGTTCTCCATGAAATTTTGTACCAGTTTCTTTACTTAAAAAAGAGATATTTATAGTTGAAACTATTTTCACTGTTATTTAGCATCAGTGATGCTAAAAGTACTAAAAACTAAGGTTCCTAAAGATACTATTACTCATTATACTCAAACTCTAGATCATAAACAGATTATCAGCTGTCCTGCAAGACAAGAAATTAAGAGCAGTTATAAAAGACCATACTGAAACAAACAGACTAGTCAGGGACAGTATAGAGTCTGGAATGCCTGTTACAGACTCAAGATCTTAATCAGACAAAAATTTTATACAAAGTAAAACTACAAAAGGATAGTACTTGGAGACTGAAAGCATGGATTTCTGGTAGGGTTGTTTACATTTCATATCTGGAAAAATGCACTAATTAGACTTTGGACCTTCTCTGCCTTTTGAGGAAGAGAAAGAGAAAAGGAAGTGTGGCATGTGTTTCAATATGAACTAAGAAGGCACAGGTGCTAACACACACCAAATATAAAATGCACTTATACCAAATGACAAAGAACATATTTTGGAAACATACAACCATATTCAGAGGAAAATATTTAGAAGCTGAAGCCAGGCAACATCAAAGGAAAGGAGAAATATTCATACTATTTTTGTGTTCAGAAAGCATCGCTTCTTAGAGGGGAGATGCTTTCCAACACAGAGGCGGCTAATTCAGGATTGATTGTTGGTTCGGGGCCCCTCATGTTCCAGATGAAATTCGGAAAGGATGCAGCTCATGTTATAGCAAGAAGAATGGGCGAGGGAAGATGCAAACCAAACACTCCATATAGAAGACCTAAGAATTATAAACCATAGGAAATGTCACGGCCGCTTTATAAATACGCCAGAGACGAGAACTGAATCATCCGGCACCGTGAAACAGGCCAGGGTCAGAATACAGAGACGTACACTGAAAGGGGCAGGGGATAAATATTAACAATAAGCCCACATTCTAACATGGTAACACGATAAAAATAACAAAGAAATCATTCAAAAGCGACACAGAAAGTTTCCCTTCCAGGAATGATTACTACAATTAGTAGTAAACTTCTGGTCTTTGCCGGGTCTCACGGTTTGACTGAGCTGGTTTGACAAGCTCAGGCCTTTCGGAAGGGGAGCAGCCTAAGCTGGTTTAGAGAGGGTGGCCGGATTAAGTAGACGGACTTGGATATTTCTGAGCCATCACCCAGGCAAGGGTTTCTAACATGGGGTGCCCACTGCAGCGGGGGCGCACAGGTTTCCAGCCTCACCAGTGCGTTAACTCAGCACACCCGCCACCC
>SJXQ01007776.1:2237-177831 GCA_006408695.1 Aepyceros melampus
CGGGAGGGGGGTGGTGGGGGTTGGGACTGGGAGTTCATGTACACTCATGGCTGATTCATGTTGATGTATAGCAAAACAAATACAGTATTGTAAAGCAAAACAAACTAAAAAAAATAAAAATTAATTTAAAAAAAGAAAATATTTTTACAGTAAAAATTTGACAAGTAGATTCAAAGAATAATATATTATTTTTAAGTAACCAAAAATTGATTTAAGAAATAAGAATAAACACTTGAAGATATGAAGTTATTAATAAGTTAATAATGCATGAGGTTAAAAATGATAAATTATATGTGAAGTGCAGTCATCTGATCTATAGTATAGATAGAGTGATTATTGAAACAGGCATAATCCTTACATTCATGGAATTCAAAATTTAATAGATGAATGTGGCAATGAGAACCCAAAATATTAATTACACTTTTGCAAACCGTGACAAGTTCACTAGAGGAAATAACAGACATCTTGTAATAAGAAATACTAGGCTGTATCAGATTTACATAGATGGTAAGTGCAGATCTATCTGAGGAGGCAGCATTTTAGCTTATACCTAAAAGATGAAGGAGGAGAATATGGTTACAGTTAAAAGAAACAGCATATTCAAAGGCTCTGAGATGGCAAACACTTGGAGTGTTTGGACAGTGTTGATGTTAACATGGCAGAAGATTCAGTCATGTCTACTTTAGTAAATTTGAGCAGATTCAAGATTGTATTTATAAGACTGTTTTTCATAAATTTTGATAACTAATACCTTTCTTATATATATGACAAATGATAGAATTATACTAAGTATTACTTGTGATCAGAATATGCCTGTTAGGGTTTGTTTTACATTTAAACTTCATCTGCCATATGAGTTTCAGCAATAAGGAAATACAAGAAAAAGGCTCACTGCATAAGAATTAGGCTTCATTAGTGGCTCAGACAGTAGAGAATCTGCCTGCAATGCAGGAGACTGAGTTTGATCCCTGGATTGGGAAGATCCCCTGGAGAAGGAAATGGCACCCATTCCAGTATTCTTGCCTGGGAAATCCCATGGTCAGAGGAGCCTAGTGAGCAAGAGTCCATGGGATTGCAAAGAGTCAGACACACCTGAGTGACTAAACATGCACACAAGAGTTAAGTAACGAAAATAAGTAACGAGACTTTTTCAGCAGTAAGTTCTAACTTTTTGTCTAAGGACTTCTTTACACTCTTACTGATTATACTGAGAATCATTGAATAACTCCGCTACCATTGTTCTTTCTATGCCAAGCCTGTTTTTCTACGTAGAATGCAATTTTATCTTTATCTGAACATTTGAATCTTTTCCTCTAGTTTTTCTGAGCACATTCTATTTTTTACTAGAATCCTTTGCCTAGAAAATCAAGGTTGGTTATTTTAAATCTCCACATAACTGCTATTTATTTCCCCCTCATGATAACTGGGAGAAGGCAATGGCACCCCACTCCAATACTCTTGTCTGGAAAATCCCATGAATGGAGGAGCCTGGTAGGCTGCAGTCCATGGGGTCGCTAAGGGTCGGACACGACTGAGCAACTTCACTTTCACTTTTCACTTTCATGCATTGGAGAAGGAAATGGCAACCCACGCCAGTGTTCTTGCCTGGAGAATCCCAGGGATGGGGGAGCCTGGTGGGCTGCCGTCTATGGGGTCGCACAGAGTCGAAAACAACTGAAGTGACTTAGCAGCAGCAGCAGCAGCAGCAGCAGCAGCATGAAAACTGAACTGCAAGGAAAAATTAACTTGTAGTCCAAATTTCAGTCTAGTATATGTGAGATTCTTGTCACTTGAAAGGGATATTGGAGCTAGTCTGTCTCTGGGCATTTGTTGCCAAGTAAATCAACAGAGTTAATATCATAGTTTTTATCAGTCTCAGAAGGCTTTCTGTTATTTCTTCGATACAAACATCAGGAAACCATATTTGCAGCAAATGGACGTCATGTTTACCTGGGACTGACTGTACTTCTGAACGAAGAATTCCTGAGTACCACTGATATTTGACATGAAATATTGAGTATCTACATCAGCTTTTTCCTAAAGTTATTTATGGTTTTATAGAATAATTTGTGTTACTTTTTTGTGTGACTCAGAGTACTCTTCATAAAGTATTAAACCCATTGTCCTGCTTCAAGGTTTTAAGATTTCCTTTTTCATTGTTTCCAGAAAGAAACTACAGTTCCCTTGCCTCAGTTTCTCTGGATGTCTTGCACTGTACTTGAGTACGACATTCTAAAGCTCTATTACTTGTTTTTCTATTTCTAGTTGGGATATAGAAAAGATAGCACACGTAAGTATTGGCTGTCTTAAAAAGGAAGACAAGCATCTTCGTGACTAGCAGGCATTGTAAGAATTATAAACATAAGAGCACATGTTGAAATTGCTCACTTGAAATAGCATTCAATTTATGCATTCCATAGAAATTCTATATACTTTATCTAAAGGCCTTTTTTTGTACAGACATATGATTCTTTCATTCTTAGAAACATACTTCTGCTAAAATGATAAATGTTCATAAACAGCAATGTTTTGTCCCAGTTTTTTTTGTTAACAGAAACCCATTATAACAAATAGTATCACACTGAAGACCCCCGACTACACTCTCAAAAATGATCCATTCAAAATGCAAAAAACTGCTTTTTGCATTTCTTGCTGACAACAGTTTTATTGTTTCAGTAGAGAATTATGTTTTAAATATGCTTGAATGTATAGAATTTATATCTCATATAATAGTATTTTCCAAATATGAGATGTCTCAGACTTATAGAGGACATATGTAATAACATTGCTCTTTACCTTTGTAGCATGTAGTATTATTTGTAATTAATCATTAGTGATGTATGTTTTATGTGCCTCTCATTTCTGTTCATGTCCTTTTCATAGATTTACCTTATAGGAAAACCTGTATCTGTGCTTGAGATAAAATAGTGCTAGGTGCGCAGTTGCTTCTGCCGTGTCTGACCCTGTGTGACCCCATGGACTATAGTCTGCCAGTCTCCTCTGTCCATGGGATCCTTTTTCAAGCAGTAGTGCTGGAGTGGGGTGCTTTTCCTCCTCCAAGAGATCATCAAGGCCGAGGGACTGATCCTGCGTCTCCTGCACTGGCAGGCAAATTCTTTACCACTGAGCCACCAGGACAGGCTGGTTGAAATAAAATGAAGAATGCTTTTAGTGCTTTTGTGCTTTCAATATATATTCAACCTGAAAAGAATCACGATGTAGTGGAGAGAACATGACCTTTAGAGATTGTTAAAGGTGGATCTGAATCCTGTTTTCTCCCTTCTGATACGTGTGTATGTATAAAAGTTTTAAGAATATTTTTGATGTTGGAATTTAAGTCAATATGTCAGTGAAATATTTTTTGATCAGGAAATAATTTGAGCTCTTCTTATATTATTCATCAGTCTGTCTATATAAGACTTTTAGAAATGCCTAAGTGTGTGTTTTAGGCATTATTTTCCACTTTTCTTCCTTGTCTCATATTTCTATTGAAAGACACTAATATAGTCTGTACTTCTAAGATAACTGTTAATATGAATGCTGTTCAGTCCTTTTTCAAGCAGCCTAACTTCTTTCTGCTCCCATTCCTGCCTATCAGAATAATGTCCTTATTACAAGGTTCACCTCAAATTTCAATTTCCAGATAAAAACTTTCTAAATCTTCAAGTAGTTTCTCTTATAAGTACCTATAGAATTTAACCAAGGCACCTTGATTCTTTTTTAAATATTAAAAAAAAGTTCTTAAAATATTTGATAACTTTCTTCACAATAGGCTGTGCTAGTCTACACTTGTTCTCCAAAAGTTTTTCTGCTCTTTCTCAATTTGAGGCATTTCTTATGTTATTCTTTATGCCTGGTGCTCGCCTCATTCTTCCTTGCTTTCATCTGGCAATTTTAAGTCATCTTTCAACATCTCTTTTACCAGGAAATGCTGTATCATTTTCATGGTGCAGGCTGGATTAATGCACTTTGTACCATTTGCTCGGTTCCTTTTATTATGAAAGCACAAATATCCTGTGAGCATTTGTCACATTGCAATGTATTTGCTCATATATCTGGCTCTTCTTCCTTGTAATGTAAACTTTCCCAGGAAAAATAATTTTTCCCGTTTCCTATTATTGCATGCTTGAATGCCTGGCAAAGATATGGTTGCCCATGAATATTGTGTCAGTATCCAGTATGCCTCTATTAAATGAAAGATTAACTATAATTTAATAAACTGATGACTTTTTATATTTTTATATTTGAAAGATGTTTTTATCTTATTATATGTTAAGTTGCTTGAAGTCAAGGACTTTTCAAAACATCCTTATTATTCACCAGATACACTAGTGCTCAACTTATTGTATTTATGTTCAAAGAGTTTGTATATAATATTTTTATAGTTATTAAAAATAATATTTATAATACTTTAAAATGTAAGAAGCTGATATCAGTGCTTTTTAAATGAGTGTACAAGAACATGCCTTTTTGATTCTATGGTAGGCTGAGCAGTTGACATGCAAAGAAAATAAACTCCATAACTTAATAACTTAAAAACTTTTCTCGTGGGACTGAAAATCAAAATGTTTGTTTGATAATATTGATGCCCAAATTAGGATGGGGAAATGCTTCTGTTGAACTATTTAGAGGAAAATATTTTAAAACATCAGATATATTCTTAGGTATTTCATCACTTAAATAAAATTGAATTAAAATTAGAGAACTCAAAATTAGAAGTTTGAAACTGACTTCTAGTCCTGTAGTAGGAGTCAGTTAATTCTAGTAACTGTAGACTTTGTGGCAAGACATCTAACTTCTGTGTATACAAAAGAATGGTCTCAAAGTAGATGAATATAAAATCCTTTGAAAGGATTTTTAAAATCCTTTTCAACTCTAAAATTATGATGCAACATGAGAGCTCAAAGATGAACATGCAGTGAACTCAAGTCATACAGTTTAATTTTATCTGTTTTATTTTAAGTTGACTAAAATCCTTCTTGGAATTTAGTGGAAATGGTTGGAATATGAATTTTAAAATCATAATAGATATAAAATACTAATCGATCTAATTATAATTGTATGCAATTTAATGTATGACAAATTCTCTCTATGTATGCCTGTTAATTTATTTATTCTTGTTTTTTTTTGCTACCCTCTTCACATATCCTGGGTGGAGTGTCAAATTAAATTAGTTATCACCTGCAGGGTGTAAAAACTTTAATAAATAAGATGTCCTGGAGCTTACTTATTTATTGGGCCATTCTAGATGTTTATAATATCTGCATAATAACTGCACAGGAAGAATATTTTATTTTTTATGTCCTCATGGGGTATTTATGTGTGTGTGTGTATGCATGCATACACATTTTTTAAGCCCCACCTATGGCCACAAAAACCCTATTACTATGAAACAGTAAGAGAACAAAATATGCTACAAGCAAAATTCTCTGAAAAGCAATTCAATAACAGCAGTGGCACTCGTAAGAAACATAAATTTTAATAGTCATCTTGTCCATTTTTGCTAATGTAATCAACTAAGAGAGAGCAGCAAAATTATTCAGCTATATTCAATTTCTGGTAGAGAAGAAAAACAAAAACAGTGATGCTTAAATATTTTGTAACAACTCCTATTAAATGCAGCGACCATTCTGAGGATAGCATTGTGATAGTGTAATGAAAAATTCTTTGTTTCTCCATCTGTATTTATATATCATAAAATATTTTACAACTCATAGACATATAAATACGTTTTTATCTATCATTAAAAGCACATAATTCCTGCTTACAGTGAAGTATTAGTTTACTTTATCTCTGTTTGCAATAAAATATAATGTACTGTAATATTCATTCTAGGGTCCTCCCTGGTGGCTCAGTGGTAAAGAATCCACCTGCCAATGCAGGAGATGCTTGTTTGATCCCTGGATAGAAAAGGTCCCCTGGAGAAGGAAATGGCTACCCACCTAGTATTCTTGCCTGAGAAATCCCATGGACAGGACTCCATGGACAGAAATCCCATGGATCCTGGCAGGCTACAGTCCATGGGGACCCAAGAGTTGGACACGACTTTAGTGTCTAAACAACAGCAACAACATTCATTTTACACTATCTTCCTCTGTTGAAAACTATCAGCATCTCAGAAACTTTTGTGACACTATTGCTCTGAATATACTAGCTGAGTGGCTCTGTTTTCATTTGGAAAAATAAATCCACAGATTTTATGGTAGTAGGCATGATGATACATCTGTTAAGTAATGTCCAAATATTTGCCTACTAAGAGGACTTTCTTATTTTCCTCTCAGAACTGAGTCCAGGGTCAATAAACCCTTTGATCTGCTCTAATATTTTTAAGGTTTTTCACTCAAAATGCAGCTTTAGTGATAAGTATAATTGCCTAGAACCTGATTGTGAAGAATAGGAAACACTGATGCAACTTTTTTTGCAAGACTTCCAGTTTTTTCAGTACCATTAGCTCATTATCCTAGCAAACAGTTGTAAAATTCTCAACTTATTTTATTGATATATCACATGAATAGTTGATATCTTCAAACTCCCTACAGATTTTAACTTTTTTCTTGATTTATGAGAAATACTAGCGATGAGATGATTATCAGGACAATGACAGGGGCACAATAATTGTTTACTAAAACAGTTTTTTACTGTTGTATATAATATATATCTAGATCCATAGATATTGTGTTTTATAATTTTTAAACATTGAAGTATTGTTGATTTACAGTGTCCTGTTAGTTTCAACTGTTCAGCACAGCTATTCAGTTATATGTGTGTGTGTGTGTGTGTGTGTGTGTGTGTGTGTATTTTTTTCAGATTCTTTCCCCTAGAGGTTATTATAAAATATTGAGTATAGTTTCCTGTTCTATATGGAAGGTCCTTGTTGGTTATCTATTTTATACACAGTAGTGTATATACGTTGTTCCCAAACTTCCTAATTTATCCCCCCTCCCCCTTCCCCTTTGGTAACCATTTGTTTTCTATGTCTGTGGGTCTATTTCTATTTTATAAATAAGATCATTTGTATCTTTTCTTTAAGATTCCACATGTAAGCAAAATCATATATTTGTCTTTCTCTGGATAACTTTGCTTACTATGACAATCTCTAGGTTTATCCATGTAGCTAAAAATGACATTACTTCATTTTATGGTTGAGTAATATTCCATTGTAAATATACACCACATCTTCTTTATCCATTCCTCTGTCGGTGGACATAGGTTGTTTTCATGTCCTGACTATAAATAGTGCTGCAATGTAAATAGTGCTATAATGAACATTGAGGTGTATTTTTTTGAATTGTGTTTTTTTCCAAATATATTCTCAGGAGTGGGGATGCTGGATCATAACTGTTCTCCATAGTGATAGTATCAGTTTGGATTCTCACCAACAGTGTAGGAGGGTTTCTTTTTCTCCACAACTCCTCCAGCATTTATTGTATATAGACATTTTGATGATGGACATTCTGACTGGAGTGATGTGATACCTCATTTTAGTTTTGATTTGCATTTCTCTAATAATTAGCTATGTTGAGCATCTTTTCAGGTACCTCTTGGCCATCTGTATATCTTCTTTTGAGAAATGTCTATGTAAGTCTTCTACCCATTTTTGATTATGTTGTTTGTTTTCTGGTATTGAGCTGTATGTGCTGTTTGTATATTTTGCATATTAATCCCTTGCCAGGTGCATCATTTGAAAATATTTTCCCCTATTCTGAGGGTTGTTTTTCATTTTGTTTATGGTTTCTTTGGCTGTGCAAAAGCTTTCAAGTTTAATTAGATCCCATTTATTTATTTTTGCTTTTATTTTCATTACTCCAGGAGGTGGGTCAAAAAAGATCTTGCTGTGGTTTATATAAAAGAATGTTCTACCTATGTTTTCCTCTAAAAGTTTTATAGTATCTGGCCTTACCTTTAGACCTCTAATCCTTTGTGAGTTTATTTTTGTGTGTGGTGTTAGGCAGTGTTCTAATTTCACTTTTATATGTAGCTGTCCAGGTTTCCAGCATCACTTATTGAGGAGACTGTCTTTTCTCCATTGAATATTCTTTCCTCCTTGTTGTAGACTAAAAGGCAATGTGTGCATGGGTATTTTTTTCTGAGATTTCTAGCCTGTTCCTATGATCTATATGTGTTTTTGTGCCAGTACAATAAGTGTTTTGGTTACTGAGCTTTGTAGAATCATCTGAAATCAGGGAGTTTTATTCCTCCAGCTCCATTTTTCTTTCTCAATATTGCTTTAATGAAATTAATAATCCCAATAGTGCAGGGTCATTGTCATGCTTTGAGAAAGAATATGTAGATTGAGTAGAAAATTTCAATTAATAACTTTTATTATATTATATATGACAAGTATATTACTTTCTTGCTCTCAAAATTTTAAGAGAGCAGTTTTCTAGTGGAAGGGATTGAGAGGAGCAAATCCTTTTTAACAAACTGCATGAAAATTCATCAAGATAGCTGGAAAAAAGAGAGGCCTGGAGGTGGTTTACATACCTCAAGAAGGTATGTGAATAACTTTACAGTGTATATAAATGCTAAGTAACAGATCAGGTAATTTTATTTGGGAATGTAAGCAATGATAGCCAACACCACGTTCAAATTGAATGTTAACCTTGCTTTATACCAAATGTAAGGCAGTAACACAGGGATATGAATTCTATGGGTGTTAGAACAAATCTGTGCATACACACTCTGGACTGTATATGCATATGAATACGTGATCTTTGCAATTAAATGTGAAGATATAATACATATCCTTTAGAGAGCAAATGAAAAGTAGATTTAGATCTATTCAAATCTATTCAAGATCTAGAAGCACAGATTAAGAACAGGGGTTTACCTTGTTTTAAGAGAAAGATTATATTTTGATGACTAATTATATCCTTTTATTTTTATTTTTTTAATTTTTATTTTTTTTAGTTTGTTTTGCTTTACAATAATTATATCCTTTTAAAATAGTTT
Source organism: Aepyceros melampus (assembly GCA_006408695.1). Taxonomy (NCBI): domain Eukaryota; kingdom Metazoa; phylum Chordata; class Mammalia; order Artiodactyla; family Bovidae; genus Aepyceros; species Aepyceros melampus. The sequence continues at coordinate 11,190 of SJXQ01007776.1, forward strand.
TGTAATAAGAATGCTACAAAAAAAAAAGAATGCTACAGTGTTAATTTTTAACATTAATTTTGATTACATAACTTATATAGCTGGAAGTGAAGTGAAGTGAAGTCGCTCAGTCATGTCTGATTCTTTGTGACTCCATGGACTGTAGCCCACCAGGCTCCTCCGTCCATGGGATTCTTCAGGCAAGAATACTGGAATGGGTTGCCATTTCCTTCTCCAGGGGATCTTCCAACACAGGGATCAAATCCAGGTCCCCCGCATTGCAGGCAGATGCTTTAACCTTTGAGCCACCAAGGACGCTCATATAATATATAATATAGATGGACTTTCATATAATATATAATTGTATATACAATGGTATTTATTTCAGTATATTTAACAAAATAAAAATTGCTCCTATGTTCCCTTTCTTTTGTTTTTATTACCTAAAACTCCTTTTGGAGTCAACAATTCCATACTTGCCCCCCCCCCCTTTTTTTAGAACAAACAAGAAAATAAACACATTATGATAGTAAAAAAATATCCAGAATAGTTCATACTGTGTAAGTAGAACACTGATCAATCTTATTATTATTTTACTGTAAAGTTTATTTTATACTTTGTAAAGTATAAAGTTGACTTTCTTACTCCTTCCTCAAATAATTTCTGATTGAAGCAGGATTATACTGGGAAGATCATTTAGATAACAAGATTTATGGTTTCGTTTCTACAACTGATTTCTGAGAGATCAAAATACCCTGTTAGCATATGTATGCTTCAGTTTTTTCTAATTCCTCTTTCTAAATGAGGTATTTAAAATGTGCAACTGGGATGTTGAGATAGTTTTTTCCAAAGCATTTATTCTTAAATCTGAAAATTTTTATAGACAGTAAAATGGTTTTGTATAACTATAGCTTTAATGCTTTTTTTTCCTAGGAGAAATTACCAAATTATTATTCTTTCATCAAGAACTAAATATATTCTTTTTATTTCCAAAGCATGGTCCCTGCTGACAAGGACAATTGAACGTAGTTAAAAAGGAAGCAGCTTTTAATTTATTTTCAGTTGGCAACCACAAGAATGGATTCTTTCTGTTATTTATTTTTATTTAATCTTTGAGGCCAATGGCTCCCTAGTGAGAGGATAATATGAATTCAGCAATCAGGACATCATTTTGACATCTCTTACATGCCATGTTAAGTTTCTGCATAGCATTCCCTTGTGTCAGGCAGAAGACAGAATGGAAAAAATCTTTTGTAGTATGATTTTTGAAGTTTGTTCATTCTCTAGAAACATCAGAGGTTCCAAGAATATCTGAAAATACAGTTGCAACCTATCAGATTATACGTGTTCCAGAAAAGTTAAGTGGTACTACCTGGCTCTGGGTGGAATGCACAATTGTACCAGGTATATTTCCTGCATTTCACAACAAATCAGGGAATAACAAAAGAATTGCAGTAGCATTTCAAATAAAACCAACTCATAAGTGGACCATTAATTTAATGAAAAGGAAGTTTCTGGTCCTTGTCTTCCTTGGCCTTCCCTGATATTATCCTTATTTCGTTTATAATGAGTTAATATTGTATCCTGTGGCAGTACGAGACAGCAGGGGACTGCTGCAGGGGCAGAGACTCTGGGTGCAGCAGACTTGTGTATGGCATAGGCCCTCTTGGAGGAGGTTGCCATTAACCTCACCAGAGAGCTGCCAGGCAGGAAGAGAAGGGGACAACAGAGGATGTGATGGTTGGATGTCATCACCGACTCAATAAACATGAGTTTGAGAAAATTCTGGGAGGCCCGGCGTGCTGCAATCCATGGGGTTGCAAAGAGTTGAACACAACTGGGTGACTGAACTGAACAGAGAGAAGCCAGAACTTACACAGGACTGGGGACACAGACTCTTGGTGGGCACAAACAGAACACTGTGTGCACCACGACCCATGAGAAAGGAGCAGTGACCCCACAAGAGACTAAGCCAGACTTGCCCACGTGTCCAGGAGACTCCAGTGGAGGTGTGGGTTGGTGATGGCCTGCGGCAGGGTTAGGGGCACTGAGTGTAGGGACCTTTTGAAGGAAGTCACCATTATCTTCATTACCTCCACCATGATTTGGCCCCAGGTAAGAAGGGAATGGCAACCTACTCCAGTATTCTTGCCTAGAGAATTCCACGGACAGAGGACCCTGGTGGTCTGGGACAGAGTCGGGTACGACTTTGCCTGTGTGTATTGAACTGTAACTTCTTCCAATTTTAAAGGAAAACTGGAGAAGGAAATGGCAACCCACTCCAGTGTTCTTCCTGGAGAATCCCAGGAACTGGGGAGCCTGGTGGGCTGCTGTCTATGGGGTCGCACAGAGTTGGACACGACTGAAGCGACTTAGTAGTAGTAGTAGTAGTAGTAGTAAATAACAGGGAGGGAACACAGCCCCACCCATCAACAGAAAATTGCATTAAAGATTTACTGAGCATGGCCCTGCCCATCAGAAAAATACTCAATTTCCCTCTCAGTCAATCTCTCCCATCAGCAAACTTTCATAACCCTTTATCCATCAGAGGGAAGACTGACTGAAAACCGCAATCACAGAAAACTAACCAATCTGATCACATGGACCACAGCCTTGTCTAACTCAAAAAAACAAAAACTATGAGCGATGCCATGTGGGGCCACTCAAGACAGAGGGTCATGGTGGAGAATTCTGACAAAACGTGGTCCACTGGAGAAGGGAATAGCAATCCACTTCAGTATTCTTGCCTTGAGAACCCCATGAACACTATGAAAAGGCAAAAAGATAGGACACTGAAAGATGAACTCCCCATTTCGGTAGGTACCCGATATGGCACTGGAGATCAGCAGGGAAATTACTCCAGAAAGAAAGGAGAGGGAGCAAAAGCAAAAACAACACCCAGTGGAGGATGTGACTGGTAATGATAGTAAAGTCCGATGCTGTAAACAGCAATATAGCATAGGAACCTGGAATGTTTGGTCCATTAATCAAGGTAACTTGAAAGTGGTCTAACATGAGATGGCAAAAGTAAACATTGACATTTTAGGAAGCAGCAAACTAAACTGGACAGGAATGGGTGAATTTAACTGACATGACCATTATATCTATTACTGTGGGCAAGAATCCCTTAGAAAAAGTGGAGCAGCCATCATACTCAACAAGAGTCTGAAATGCAGTTTCGTTCAGTTCAGTAGCTCAGTCATGTCTGACTCTTTGCAACCTCATGAATCGCAGCACACCAGGCCTCCCTGTCCATCACCATCTCCTGGAGTTCACTCAAATTCACGTCCATCAAGTCAGTGATGCCATCCAGCATCACATCCTCTGTCGTCCCCTTCTCTTCTTGCCACCAATCCCTCCCAGCATCAGGGTCTCTTCCAATGAGCCAACTCTTCACATGAGGTGGCTAAAGTATTGGAGTTTCAGATTCAGCTCAGTCCTTCCAATGAACACCCAGGACTGATCTGCTTTAGGATAGACTCCTAGCAGTCCGAGGGGCACTGATGAGTCTTCTCCAACACCACAGTTCAAAAGCATCAGTTCTTTGGCGCTCAGCTTTCTTCAAGTCCAACTCTCACATCCATACATGACTACTGGAAAAACCATAGCCTTGACTAGACAGACTTTTCTTGGCAAAGTAATGTCTCTGCTTTTTAATATGCTGTCTAAGTTGGTCATAACGTTGCTTCCAAGGAGTGAATGTGAATGTGAAGTTGCTCAGTCGTGTCCGACTCTTTGCGACCCCGTGGACTGTAATGTACTAGGCTTCTCTGTCCATGGGATTTTTCCAGGCAAGAATACTGGAGTGGATTGCCATTTCCTTCTCCAGGGGATCTTCCCGACCCAGGGATCGAACCCGGGTCTCCTGCATTGGAGGCAGACGCTTTAACCTCTGAGCAACCAGGGAAGCCCCTTTTAATTTCATGGCTGCAGTCACCATCTGCACTGATTTTGGAGCCCATAAAAATAAAGTCTGACACTGTTTCTACTGTTTCTCCATCTATTTCACATGAAGTGATGGGACTGGATGCCATGATCTTAGTTTTCTGAATATTGAGCTTTAAGCCAATTTTTTCACTCTCCTCTTTCACTTTCATCAAGAGGCTCTTTAGTTCCTCTTCACTTTCAGCCATAAGGGTGGTGTCATCTGCATTTCTGAGGTTAGTGATATTTCTCCTGGCAATCTTGATTCCAGCTTGTGCTTCCTCCAGCCCAGCGTTTCTCAAGATGTACTCTGCATATAAGTTAAATAAGGAGGGTGACAATATACAGCCTTGACATACTCCTTTTCCTATTTGGAACCAGTCTTTTGGTCCATGTCCAATTCTAACTCTTGTTCCTGGCCTGCATATAGGTTCCTCAAGAGGCAGGTCAGGTGGTCTGGTATTCCCATCTCTATCAGAATTTTCCACAGTTTATTTTGATCCACTCTATCAAAGGCTTTGGCATAGTCAATAAAATAGAAATAGATGTTTTTCTGGAACTCTCTTGGTTTTTCCATGATCCAGCGGATGTTGGCTTTTTGATCTCTGTCTCCTCTGCCTTTTCTAAAACCAGCTTGAACATCTGGAAGCCCACAATTTACGTATTGCTGAAGTCTGGCTTAGAGAATTTTGAGCATTACTTTACTAGCATGTGAGATGAGTGCAATTGTGCAGTAGTTTGAGCATTCTTTGGCATTGCCTTTCTTTGGGATTGGAATGAAAACTGACCTTTTCCAGTCCTGTGGCCACTGCAGAGTTTCCAAATTTGCTGACATATTGAGTGCAGTGCTTTCAAAGCATCATCTTTCAGGATTTGAAATAGCTCAACTGGAATTCCATCACCTCTACTAGCTTTGTTCATAGTGATGCTTCATAAGGCCCACTTGACTTCACATTCCAGGATGTCTGGCTCTAAGTGAGTGATCACACCATCGTGATTATCTTGGTCATGAAGATCTTTTTTTGTACAGTTCTTTGTATTTTTGCCACCTCTTAATATCTTCGGCTTCTGTTAGATCCATACCATTTCTGTCCTTTATCAAGCCCATCTTTGCATGAAATGTTCCCTTGGTAACTCTAATTTTCTTGAAGTCATTTCCAGTTTTTCCTATTCTGTTGTTTTCCTCTATTTCTTTGCATTGGTCACTGAGGAAGGCTTTCTTATTTCTCCTTACTGTTCATTGGAACTCTGCATTCAGATGCTTATATCTTTCCTTTTCTCCTTTGCTTTTCACTTCTCTTCTTTTCATAGGTATTTGTAAAACCTCCCCAGACAGCCATTTTGCTTTTTTGCATTTCTTTTCCATGGGGATGGTCTTGATCCCTGTCTCCTGTACAATGTCACGAACCTCATTCCATAGTTCATCAGGCACTCATCTTTCAGATCTAGTGCCTTAAATCTATTACTCACTTTCACTGAAATGCAGTACTTGGACTCAATCTTAAAAATGACAGACTGATCTCTGTTCATTTCCAAGGTAAACCATTCACTATCACAGTATTCCAAGAGTATGCCCCAAGCTGTAATGCTGAAGAAGCTGAAGTTAAATGGTTTTATGAAAAACTACAAGACCTTCTAGAACTAACACCCAAAGAGTTGTCTTTTTCATTGTACAGGACTGGAATGCAAAAGTAGGGAGTCAAATAATACCTGAAATAACAGGAAAATTTGGCCTTGGCGTACAGAATGAAGCACAGCAAAGGCTAATAGAGTTTTGCCAAGAGAATGCACTGATCACAGCAGACACCCTTTTCCAACAACACAAGAAAAAACTCTACACATGGACATCACCAGATGGTCAGTACCAAAATTAGATTGATTATATTCTTTGCAGCCAAAGATGTAGAAACTCTATAGTCAGCAAAAACAAGACTGGGAGCTGACTGTGGCTCATACCGTGAACACCTTTTTTGCCAGTTTCAGACTTATAATGAAGAAAGTAGGGTAAACCACTAGGCCATTCAGATATAACCTAAATCAAATCCCTTATGATTATACAATGGAAGCAAGAAATAGGTTCAAGGGATTAGATTGGATAGACAGAGTCCCTGAAGAACTATGGATGGAGATTCATGACATTGTACAGAAGACAGGGATCAAGAACATCCCCAAGGAAAAGAAATACAAAAGGTAGATGGTTGTCTGAGGAGGCCTTACAAATAGCTGTGAAAAGAAGAAAAGTGAAAGGCAAAGGAGAAAAGGAAAGATATACCCATTTGAATGCAAAGTTCCAAAGAATAGCAAGGAGAGAAGAAAGTCTTTCTTAGTGATCAATGCAAGGAAATAGAGGAAAACAATAGAATGGGAAAGACTAGAGATCTCTTCAAGAAAATTAGAGATACCAAGGGAACATTTCATGCAAAGATGGGCTCAAGAAAGGACAGAAATTGTATGGACTAACAGAAGCAGAAGATATTAAGAAGAGGTGGCAAGAATACAAAGAACTATACAAAACACATTTTCATGACCCAGGAAATCACGATGGTGTGATCACTCACCTACAGCCAAATATCCAGGAATACAAAGTCAAGTGGGCCTTAGGAAGAATCACTATGAACAAAGCTAGTGGAGGTGATGGAATAACAGTTGAGCTATTTTAAATCCTAAAAGTTGATGCTGTGAAAGTGCTCCACTCAGTATACCAGCCAATTTGGAAACTCAGCAGTGGCCAAAGAACAAGAAAAGTTCACTTTTCAATCTAATCCTAAAGAAATGCAAAGCCAAAGAATGGTTAAACTACCACACAATTGCACCCATCTCACAGGCTAATAAAGTAATGCTCAAAATTCTCCAAGCCAGGCTTCAACATTACATAAACTATGTGCTTCCAGATGTTCAAGCTGAATTTAGAAAAGGCAGAGGAACCAGAAATCAAATTGCCAACATCCGTTGGATCACTGAAAAAGCAAGAGCGTTCAAGAAAAACATCTACCTTTCCCTTAGTGAGTATGCCAAAGCCTTTGACTGCAAAGATCACAACAAACTGGAAAATTCTTCATGAGGTAGGCATACCAGACCACCTGACCTGCCTCTTCAGAAATCTGTATGCAGGTCAGGAAGCAACAGTTAGAACTGGATATGGAAAAACAGACTGGTTCCAAATCAGGAAGGAAGTACATCTAGGATGTATATTGTCACCCTGCTTTTTAAACTGATATACAGGGGGCATCATGAGAAATGCTGGGCTGTATGAATCAAAAGCTGGAATCAAGATTGCTGGGGAAATATCAATAACCAATATCAGACATGCAGATGACACCACCCTTTGACAGAAAACAAAGAACTAAAGAGCCTCTTGATGAAAGAGGAGAGTGAAAAAGTTGGCTTAAAACTCAACATTCAGAATACTAAGACCATGGCATCTGGTCCCATCACTTCATGTCAAACAGATGGGGAAATGGTGAAAACAGTGACAGACATTTTGGGGGGCTCCAAAATCACTACAGTCATGAAATTAAAAGACACTTGGCCCTTGGAAGAAAAGTTATGACCAACATAGATAGCATATTAAAAAGCAGAGACATTACTTAGTCAACAGAGGTCCATCTAATCAAAACTATGGTTTTTGCAGTAGTCATGTATGGATGAGTTGAACTGTAAAGAAAGCTGAGCACTGAAGAACTGAAGCTTGTGAACTATGGTGTTGGAGAAGACTCTTGAGAGTCCTTTGGACTGCAAGGAGATCCAACCAGTCCATCCTAAAGGAAATCAGTCCCCAATGTTCATTGGAAGGACTGATGCTGAAGCTGAAGATCCAATACTTTGGCTACCTGATGCAAAGAACTGACTCATTGGACAAGATCCTGATGCTGGGAAAGATTGAAGGCAGGAGGAGATGGGGATGACAGAAGATGAGATGGTTGGATGGCATCACCCACCCAATGGACATGGGTTTGAGTAAACTCTGGGAGTTGGTGATGGACAGGGAGGCCTGGTGTGCTGCAGTCCATGGGGTCGCAAAGAGTCAGACAGGACTAGTAACTGAACTGAATGGAATATAGTCATATTTCTAGTCAAAGCTATGGTTTTCCAGTGGTCATGTATGGATGTCAGAGTTGGATGATTTAAGAAGGCTGAGCACTGATGAACTGTTGCTTTTGAACTACAGTGTTGGAGAAGACTCTTGAGAGTCCCTTAGACTGCAAGCAGATCGAACCAGTCAATCCTAAAGGAAGTCAACTCTGACTGTTCATTGGAAGTACTGATGCTGAAGCTTAAGCTCCAATACTCTGGCCACCAGATGCAAAGAGCCAACTCATTGGAAAAGACCCTGATGCTGGGAAATATTGAAGGCAGGAGGAGAAGGGGATGACAGAGGATGAAATGGTGGGTGGCATCACCAATTCAATGGGCATGAGTTTGAGTGAACTGTGGGAGGTGTTGAAGGACAGGGAAGCCTGGCGTGCCACAGTCCATAGGGTTGCAAACAGCTGGACATGATGAGTGATTGAACAACAATAACCATGAAAATAAAATGAAATAAAAAACATTCAAATTAGAAAAGAAGTAAAACTGTCTCTACTACAGATGACATAAAACTGTATATGGAAAACCATAAAAACAAAGATGTAGATCAATGGAATAGATTAGAGATGCCAGATATAAACCCATGAATATATAGTCAATTATTCACAACAAAGATGACAAAAATATATAATAGGAAAAAGGATAGTTTCTTCAATTAACAGTGCTGAGAAAATGAGGTATGTAGGGGTGTGTGCTAAAAGTCATTCCAGTAGTGTCCTACTCTTCACGATTCCTTGGACTGTGGCCTGCCAGGCTCCTCTGTCTATGGAATTCTCCAAGCAGTAACACTGGACAGAGCTGCCATGCCCTCCTCTAGGGGATCTTCCTGACCCAGAAATCGAACCTGTGTCTCTTAGGTCTCTAGCATTGGTTGCTGCTACTGCTGCTAAGTAGCTTCAGTCGTGTCCGACTCTGTGTGACCCCACAGACGGCAGCCCACCAGGCTCCCCCGTCCCTGGGATTCTCCAAGCGAGAACACTGGAGTGGGTTGCCATTTCCTTCTCCAGTGCATGAAAGTGAAAAGTGAAAGTGAAGTCGCTCAGTCGTGTCCAACTCTTAGAGACCCCATGGACTGCAGCCTACCAGGCTCCTCCCTCCATGGGATTTTCCAGGCAAGAGTACTGGAGTGGGGTGCCATTGCCTTCTCCGCTAGCATTGGCTAGCAGTTTCTTTACCACTAGCATTGCCTAGCAGTTTCTTTACCACTAGCATTGCCTGGGAAGCCCGAGAAAACCTGGTAGCCACTTGCAAAAGAATGAAATGTGGTCACTGTCTTATGTTGTTATTATTCAGTTGCTTAGTCATTGCAGACTCCGTGACCCCACGGAGTGCAGCACACTAGGTTTCCCTCACCGTACGTGAAAATCAACTCAAAATGGATGAAAGACATAAAGTAAGAGCTACAGTCGTAAAACCGCATAATACCTAGAAGGAAAACATAGTAAAATTCTTTGACCTGGGGATTGGAAATAATTTTTTAGATTTGATACCAAAAAGAAAGACCAAGCAAGAGCAAAAATAAAGAAATAGATCAGAGTTCATGTACACTCATGTCTGATTCATGTCGATGTATAGCAGAACATATACAGTATTATAAAGCAAAACAAAAAAATATAAGTAAATAAAGCTCAGTAACAAGGATAAAAAAAAGAATTTATCCTTGCAGATATTATTAAGCAGATGTATACATTTGTATGTACATAATTTCATTTTGTAAGTGTTACCTTTCAAATGTATTTGAGACAAGACATCACTATGTATTTAATTCAAGGCTGATTTTTACAGGGAAGTCTGAACTCGAATGTCATCTTCCACTTATAATCATCTTCTTCAAAAATAAAGGATAATTATGTCATTTAAAAAAAAAGAAGTAGATCAGCATCAAACTAAAAGCTTTGCACAGCAAAGGAAACTATAAATAAAATAGACAGGCAACCTATAGAATGGTAGAAAATATTTGCAATTATATGCTTGATGATGTGATGACATCCAAAATATATAAAGAACTCATGGCTGTGTGTTCAGTTGCTGAGTTGTCTCTGACGCTGCAACCCTATGGACTGTAATCCACCATGCTCTTCTGTCCATGAGATTTTCCAGGCAAGAGTTCTGGAGTGGGTTGTCATTTCCTCCTCCAGGGGATCTTCCCAACCCAGGGATCGAACCCACGTCTTGTGCGTCTCCTGCATTGCAAGCCAATTCTTTGTCACTGAGCCATAGGAAACATCCCTAAAAAAACTCATATAACTAAAAAAAAATTCAAATAACCGGATTAAAAGAAAAATTGGGCAGAGGAACTGAATAGACCTTTTTTCCAAAGACGACTTACAAATGGTCACAGATAAATAAAAAAGGTGCTTGACATCACTAATTATCAGAAAAATGCAAATCAAAATCACAATGAGATATCACTGCACACATGTTGGAATGACATCATTAAAAAGACAAAGGATCCCAATGTTAGTAAGGATATAGAAAGAAGGAAACCTTTGTGCACCATTGGTGGGAATGTAAATTGGAACAGCCATTATAGACAAAATATGGGGGATCTCTAAAAATTAGGAATAAAGCTACTATACGATCCGGTAATTCTAATTCTGGGCATATACCCTAAGGAAATGAAATCATTGTCTCAAAAAAATATATGCACTTCCATGTTTATTATAGCATTACTTAGAGTAGTCAAGACTGAAAACAGCTCGTGTTCATCGAAGGATAACTGGATAAGGAATATATGATACACACACCACAAAAAGAAACATTGAAATATTATGCAGCCATTAAAAGAAGAGACTCTTGCTATGTTTGACAACATGGATGAACCCTGAGGGCATTATGCTAAGTGAAATGTCAGAGAGAGAGAGAAATACTATATAATCTTACTAATATGTGGAACCTAAAAATACTGAATCATAGACACAGAGAATGGATTGATGTTCCCCAGAGGTTCTGGGGTAAGAGGAAATGGATAAAGGTAGTCAAAGAGAACAAACTTCCAATTATAAGAATAAATAATAGCACAGGTGTAACGTACCTTATAGTGATTATAGTTACCAAAATGCTACTGTATATTTGAAAGTTGCTAGGAAACAGATTTTAAAAGTTCTCATCACAGGAAAATTATGTAACTGTGTGAGGCGACAGATGTTTACTAAACTTTTGTGCTAATTATTTTGCAGAAGTGCATGTATCAAGTTACTATGTTGTACCAGTTAAACTAATATAAAGTTATATATTGATTCTATCTCAATAAAATATAAAAAATAGAATTATATATGAAATGTTCAGAAAATTGATAAGTAAACCTAAAAACAGTAAGCAATAGACATATGTTTATCCAAATTACTAGGAAGATTTGAAAAAAAAAACAAAACTTCTAAATCTAAAAAACACAGAAACTGAAATTGATGATGGCACAGGGAATGGGTTAATTGATAGGTTATATACAGATAAAATAGAATTTGTAAGAACTACCTGAAGAACTCTTGAGAATGCAGGAGACAACAAGAGACAGAGAGACCACAAAATGTAAAATATATCAGTTTAATAGATTTGGTAGATAAACTGAGTAATTTGTTAGGAATAGGAAACAGAAAAGATGGTTGAGAATTTTCCAAAATTAATGAAAGATATGAATTCATTAAGGTAGAATTAACAGATCATCTCCAAAGGGAATACAGTGATACTGGCAGCAGACCTCTCAAATGAAACAGTGGATGCTAGATAAGTAACATAATATTACAAAAGTACAGATACAAAGTTAAATCTTAAATCAAGTCCCAAGCAGATCTTTCATAAAAAGATCAACATTTTCAGATAAACAAAAACTGGGAGGACTATTAACAGATGCACAGCATAAAAATACACTTCAGAAATAAAAGAAATTAGCCATAAGTTAGGTCTGAGTTTGAAAAAAAATGATAAACAGAACATTTTGCTAACTATGCAAATGGATCCAAATAAATATTGTTATAAAGCAATACTAAGACATCTAATTTATGGGCTTATAAGGAAAAATATCTAAAAAGAAATTGAATTAAAATTATAGTCAACCATAACAGTAGTCTGCATTAGAAGGTAGGGATAATTAGATTTAATGTATTTTAAGGTAATGTTTTAGAGAGCTGTTAGGTTAGTAATTAACTATGAAATTTGTTTAGCATTATTACAAATTGTGTTTAACTTCTTGTAATAGAAATACAAAAATGACTACCTTAAATAGCTTAGGGGCTTATTTTCTATCATATAAAATAAGACAAAGGTACGCAGTCTAAGGGAGATGTGGGCTGCTCCACATTTTTTTTAGAAATCCAGACTCTGCACTGCTATCTTTACATTTGGTTGGAAGTCAGGGACTGTAATTTCTTGCACTGTAGCCAGCTGGCACTCACCAGCACAAAGACATCAGGTAGAAAGAGTTTGTCAAAGGCAAATGATTTCCCGGTTAACTCAGACCACTCTTTGAAGAAAGCTTTGCTGGAAATCTTAACCCCAAACATCAACTATATTATGTTGGCTATATACTTAGTCACATTTGCTGAAATTTCACAGGAAAATGGAGGGTAGTTTTCAAACGGCCCCCAACTAGGTGAAGGTTCTCTTAGAGAAAGAACATTTTTAAAAAAATGATTAGTGGTTAGAAATCTAGCAGTTTCTGTTTCTGACAGATTTAGTAGAACATTCAGAGCTATCAGTAAGTATAAACTAGAACTGACAACTTTCAAATCAGTAGGGAAATGGAAATGTACCATTTGCTGAAAATACCATCTTTTCATCAATGAAATATTGGAATCTTTGTGAAAAATCAATTAACCATATATTTAATGGTTTATTTCAGGAGTAGCAATTCTATTCCATGGAGGTATATATTTTTCCTTAGGCCAGTACCACATAGTTTTGATTTCTGTAGCTTTGTAGTAAGCGTGAACTCAAGAAGTGCAAATCTGCCAACTTTTTTGTTTTAGATTACTTTGACTTCTTTTGGTCCACTATATTTCTCTATACAGTTTAGTATCAGACTGTCAATTTTCATTTTTGATAAAATATATCTTCAATAGTTTTAATATAAACCATACTGAATCATTTTGGGGAGAATTATCTTCTTAATAATTTTGAGCATTCCTATCTGTGAATGTGGAATTGATTCTCTTTTCCTTTAGCTTCTTTTTATCCCCTCTTTCAGCAATGTTTTAGTTTTGAGTTTATGAGTTTTCACTTCTATATATTGTCTTGTATCCTGCAAACTTGCTATGCTTGTTTATTAGTTCCTATGTTTATGGGTGTGTGTGTGTGTGTGTGTGTGTATAGTGTACATCTGTATATGCATGCATATCCCTTTGGATTTTCTACATAATCATGGCAGCTGTGAATAAAAATATGTTTAATCCTTATTTGATAATCTATATTACTTTTATAAATTTTCTTTTTCTGATTGCCTGGATAGAATCTCCAGTGCAATACAGAATTAAAGTGGTAGAAGTGGACATATTGCCTTATTCTCAGTCTTAGAAAGCATTCATAATTTACGGTTAAGTATGATGTGACATGTAGGTTGTGGAGAATTAAGGCTGCACACGTGGAGGAGGGGTTTTCTAGAAACTATGAATTAACTTGTTGAAAATGAGAGAGGGAAGTGAATAAAGCTATGACTTGAAGACTGACATTTTGATACATAAATGAAAGAATGGACCTGCTAAATTGTTGCTGAGGCCTTTAAAAATGTTCTAATGTCCTGGGCTGCCGTCTATGGGGTCGCACAGAGTCAGACATGACTGAAGCAACCTGGCAGCAGCAGCAGCAGCAATGTCCTGATAGGAGTTTACAAACTGATTTCCACAATTTCACTGATTTTAAAGTATTCTGAACTAGAATCTCGTCCAAGTTTTAGGATCAGTACTACAGACTACTTGTTGCAAATAGTTGCTATAAGTAATGTGGTGTCAAACATGATAAAGTTTCTCAGATTGCTGGAGTCTATAGAGTTTTGTGCCCTAAGGCTAAGGACCAAAACCTGGAATTATTTTTCAGAATTTGATCAGTATCAGTACAGGGCAGGAAGTCCTGATGTGATGTGAGCTCAGTGTTCTTGTCCTCTGAAAGAACTGTAATTGCCACAGAAACTTCTGCTTGTAGTCAGATTGGAAGCACACGCAGCAGTCTAAACAGCAGGCAGTGGTGAGCACAACCCTGGAAGACCAAAATGATCATGGGAGTTAACAACAGACACTTTAGAGCAGAGATTAAAAATGACACTTTTTAAAAAATTAATCACTCTTTCTGTGTAGGAATTGAGAAGAAATTAGTCTTTGAAGGGTTCAAGAATCTGCATCACCTTGACCATCTGTCCATTGCTTCCCTCAATCACAGGCGAGGAAATATTTCTTGTCAGGTTTTCAAATTCTGTTCCCTAGTCACTTAGCAACACTTTGGATTTTTATCATAATTGTGTCTGAGCCAGCTGGATTTCAGCTAGGTTGCTGAAATGCAGCAGTTGGAAGACTGGTTATGGAGAAGATGTCAGTTAGCTAGGGATCATTTTAATTTAAGGGGTTTGCCAAAAGAAACCTGAGGAGAATCCTGACATTCATAGGAAAAATCACTTACCATATTTTTCAAGATCTCACATTTGTGAATTACCACATAAGCACAAATATAGCTATGAAATCATGTTAAATGATAAATTGTGCCGTGAGAGGAGTGTTTGAAAGTTTTAATAGACTATCTGAGTGGAAGAATGAAATTTTTCATTTTCTTTTTTTGTTTTGAATTAACATAATTATAGAATAGACATAACTGTAACATTCCACATGGCCACCAATATAGGAATCAGTATGTGCTTTGCTGCATTTAGCCACTATACTCCTTTTTCCTAGACATTTTGTCAGTAATTTCATCAGTGTTGAACTCGCGTTCCCACTTATATCTTTTCCTTTCTGAGACCCACCTACTTCCCACTCAGACTGCAGGCCCTTCAGGAAGAAATGCTAATGCTGTCTCTTTTCCTTGTACTGTCAAAGATGCAAAGAACTCTTTGAAATAGCCCCATATTTCCTGGGACTATATTACTTGAAAAAACAGAGTACTTGCTTTTTAAAATTTCACTTAAGTTCTATTACTATTATTGTGCAACTTCTGCAGTAGGGGTAAAACTCCATATACTATGTTTGCTGCATGAATATATATATAACAGTTTTGAATATCATAGATCCGGAAACTTTGGGAATTTGCTATTCAAAATTTTTTTGTTTCTGGGTAAGAGACACGTTAGACTTCTTAACCTTACATTCAAAACATTATTGTTTGCTTTTTTTAGCCTATGAAAATAGGATTTCATTTTTATTTTCATGAGTTACTGCCTACATAAGCATAAGAAAAGAATAAGGAAACAAGATTGAAAGTTAAATACTGGGTGGTAGGCTAGATTTCCTCTTCAGGTATGGGCCTCTATCCCGTATTAGCCTAATTATTTATGTTTCAGCAGTTGCAGCAGTATTAAAAATCATTACATGTCAATGGACTTCTGGAGTGGTTTGCATTTTTCTACCAACCCACCAATGCAATTTTTAATTATTTTTAAAGTGGACTATAGTTGATTTACAATGTTGTGTAGTTTCTGCTAAATTTTCTTAAAGGTTTTTAGGGCCCTCTATACACATACTAATCTCTTCACCATTGTCAGCCATAAAACAGAAAAAATGAGACTCTTTAAATTCAAGACTTTAGAACACAACCTCAGGCCTGTTTCAATTTTTAATTTGGTCCATATTTTAGAAAAATGTCACTCTATAACCACCTTTATTCTTAAAGAAAACAACATGATAAAGCAGAAGAAAGATATGGTTTCTAGGGTTAGGTGTATATTTATATTATATATTATTTTGTTATTTTTTGATTGCCTTTACATGTTACTTAATTTGCCTTTACCTGCCTCCTGAGAAATATGTATAGAGGTCAAGAAGCAACAGTTAGAACTGGACATGGAACAACAGACTCCAGGACATGAAACCTCAGATATGCAGATGACACCACACTTATGGCAAAAAGCAAAGAAGAACAAAAGAGCCTCTTGATGAAAGGGAAAGTGAAAAGTTGGCTTGAAAACTCAACATTCAGAAAACTGTGATCATGGCATCTGGTCCATTCACTTTGTGGCAAATAGATGAGGAAACAATGGAAAGAGTGAGAGATTTTATTTTTAGGGGCTCCAAAATCACTGCAGATGGTGACTGCAGGCATGAAATTAAAAGACACTTGTTCCTTGGAAGACAAGCTATGACCCACCTAGACAGCATATTGAAAAGCAGAGACATTACTTTGCCAACAAAGGTCTGTCTAGTCAAACTTATGATTTTTCCAGTAGTCATGTATGGATGTGAGAGTTGGACTATAAAGAAAGCTGAGCACCAAAGAATTGAAGCTTTTGAACTGTGGTGTTGGAGAAGACTCTTGAAGAGTCCCTTGGACGGCAAGGAGATCCAACCAGTCCATCCTAAAAGAAATCAGTCCTGAATATTCATTGGAAGGACTGATGCTTAAGCTGAAACTCCAATAATTTGGCCACCTCATGAGAAGAACTGACTCAGTTCATGAAAGACCATGATGCTGGGAAAGACTGAAGGTTGGATGAGAAGGGGACAACAGAGGATGAGATGTTTGAATGACATCACCACCGCAATGGACATGAATTTGAGTAAGCTCCAGGAGTCGGTGATGAACAGTGAATCCTGTGCAACCCATGGGGTCACAAAGAGTTGAACCTTACTGAGCAACTGAACTGAACTGAATTTGCCTTTTCCCTAAAAAATGTAAATAATGAATTGAAAGTTATATTTAGGATCAAATGAAGTAATGCTTCATTTTTGATTAATGAATTGTATATTTTTCTATCTGCTTGTTCTAGGAAAAAAGTTATGTGGCTTGTAGTGCTACATAAAGTGTCTAGCTAAAAATAGAGTGAAAAGAATTGGGGAAAACATGGTTGCAGCAAAATGGAGCCAGGATACTTACAAAAAGTATATCAACTTCATAAGTACCATGATCATTTTTCTTGGGAGAGATGAGTACATAGTATGGTGATGACATAATGAATAAACAGCCTCAACAATATCTTTATAACAGTCCCAAATTAGAAATTTCATGATTATTTCTTGCAAAATCTTTAATATAAATGGGTATTATTATTTTAAAGGACAGATAAAGAAAACTATACTTCAGGAGGCCAAAAATGTGCAGTTTTGATATTCATATAAGTTTCTACTTTCTAAAGAATAAAGAACTAGTGGACATTTTCTCTGACACAGTCTGTCCTGAATACCCAGCTTTCCTTGCACTTCTTTCTATGTCATCCCTTCTGAAAGGCCAAGTTCCATTCAGTTACGCTATCTAGCTTAAAGCCTAGAATCTCTAGTAGATGTATAATCTTTCCTCATAAGTCTGATAGAGTTATCGTTAGTCTAGAAACAAAGCATTTGCTGTTAGCATGCATGCTCAATATAAAATGATGACATAGACCAGGGGTCAGCAAACTTTTTTTGTAAAAGGCCAGATGGTATGTATTTTCAGCTTTGTAGACCATAATGTCTTGGTTACAACTATTCAACTGCCACCGAGGGGGAAAACAACCAGATATGAAGCTAGATAGGCGTGGCTGTGTTCCAGTAAAAATTTTATTTACACAAACAGGCAAACTGGATTTGGCCTGTGGGCCATAGTTTTCTTCTCCCAACATATATGCATGAAATTAAGCATGAAATTCTCATTTAAGGAAAAGAAGAAGAAATACATAGTGATTGTTGTAAGACTGTGGCAATGATCAAATCTTGCTGTATGTAAATCATAAAGTACAAGTTCTTTGGCTAGTTCAACTGGTAATATATAGCTCTCTGGGAAGTTCTTCCTTGGCTGTTTTCTTCTTTCATCATATCTTAAGTGAACATTGTAAAAATGTCCTTTTGGAGGACTATGTAATTTCATAGCCAGAATCCTAGTGATATAGCTGGTAAGTGTGTGCGTGTGTTGTGGGAGGAGGGAGGGAAAGCTGTTACTGTTAGAGTTGAACGATTACCATCCTTTGCAAGCCAAGGTTGATTATCAAAGTAATTCTCTAAAAACTTAGTTTTTGGACTGTATGTAAATAAGGAAAGCTAGTGATCTTGCCTAGCTTGTGATCAGATAGTGTTTGAGTCTTAATTACTTTTCTTTCTTTCTTTTCTTTTTTTTTTTTTTTTTTACAGATTGTGCTCCATCCACTCCCTATATCCCAGTCTTCCCTTTTCACCGAAACTGTGAGGCCATCTGATTAAAATATGCTTGAGTGCCATGATGCCATGTTATTTCCATCTTTGACTCCAGGCTTGTTGTCCTTTGGTGCCAAGGTAACTGTTTTATTCTTCTAAGGCTAATGCTGAGAAAGCCACATAGGTATACCTAGAGCCAAGGGAATAGAAAATATAGTATTTATACTGGTCAGAATGATGTGTCCACCTAAAAAAGAGGTCATTTTTCTATGTGTGTTTCTGCATGGTTGGGCAGAATGATTAGCAGAGAAAGCCTAGTCATTATCATAATATCCTATTTTTTGTGGGCATGGCTTGATCTAGGATGTATTTTAGAATACCAAAATGACAAATATGATAATATATATATATATATATATATATCATATAATATGGTTATTGTTTCTATTAGCTACAACAGGACAGGCTTATACAAATTATGTAAAAGATGAATAATAAATAATTTTTAAGAAAAAAAGGAAGAGAATAAGAAAATGTTTCAGTTTAGTTCAGTTCAGTCACTTAGTTGTATTCGACTCTTTGTGACCCCATGAATCGCAGCATCCCAGGCCTCCCTGTCCATCACCAACTCCCAGAGTTCCCTCAGACCCACGTCCATCTAGTAAGTGATGCCATCCAGCCATCTCATCCTCTGTCGTCCCCTTCTCCTCCTGCCTCCAATCCCTCCCAGCATCAGGTCTTTTCCAATGAGTCAACACTTCGCATGAGGTGGCCAAAGTCCTGGAGTTTCAGCTTTAGCATCATTCCTTCCAAAGAAATCCTAGGGCTGATCTCCTTCAGAATGGACTGGTTGGATCTCCTTGCAGTCCAAGGGACTCTCAAGAGTCTTCTCCAACACCACAGTTCAAAGGCATCAATTCTTTAGTGCTCAGTCTTCTTCACAGTCCAACTCTCACATCCATATATGACTACTGGAAAAACCATAGCCTTGACTAGATGCACCTTAGTCGGCAAAGTAATGTCTCTGCTTTTGAATATGCCATCTAGGTTGGTCATAACTTTTATTCCAAGGAGTGTCTTTTAATTTCATGGCTTCAGTCACCATCTGCAGTGATTTTTGAGCCCTCAAAAATAAAATCTGACACTGTTTTCCCATCTATTTGCAATGAAGTGATGGGACCAGATGCCATGATCTTAGTTTTTCTGAATGTTGAGCTTTAAACGAACTTCTTCACTCTCCACTTTCACTTTCATCAAGAGGCTTTGTAGTTCCTCTTCACTTTCTGCCATAAGGGTGGTGTTATCTGCATATCTGAGGTTATTGATATTTCTCCCAGCAATCTTGATTCCAGCTTGTGATTCTTCCAGTCCAGCATTTCTCATGATGTACTCTGCATATAAATTAAATAAGCAGGGTGACATATACAGCCTTGACATACTCCTTTTCCTATTTGGAACCAGTCTGTTGTTCCATGTCCAGTTCTAACTGTTGCTTCCTGACCTGCATATAGGTTTCTTAAGAGGCAGGTCAGGTGGTCTGATATTTCCATCTCTTTCAGAATTTCCAACAGTTTACTGTCATCCACACAGTCAAAGTCTTTGGCATAGTCAATAAAGCAGAAATAGATGTTTTTCTCTAACTCTCTTGCTTTTTTGATGATCCAGCGGATGTTGGCAATTTGATATCTGGTTCCTCTGCCTTTTCTAAAACCAGCTGGAACATCTGGAAGTTTACAGTTCATGTATTGCTGAAGTCTGGCTTAGAGAATTTTGAGTATTACTTTACTAGCATGTGAGATGAGTACAATTGTGTGGTAGTTTGAGCATTCTTTGGCATTGCCTTTCTTTGGGATTGGAATGAAAACTGACCTTTTCCAGTCCTGTGGCCACTGCTGAATTTTCCAAATTTGCTGGAATATTGAGTGCAGCACTTTCACAACATCATCTTTCAGGATTTGAAACAGCTCCACTGGAATTTCATCACCTCCACTAGCTTTGTTCGTAGTGATGCTTTCTAAGGCCCACTTGACTTCACAAGATGTCTGGCTCTAGATGAGTGATCACACCATTGTGATTATCTTGGTTGTGAAGATTGTTTTGTACAGTTCTTCTGTGTATTCTTGCCACCTCTTCGTAATATCTTCTGCTTCTGTTAGGTCCATATCATTTCTGTCCTTGATTGAGCCCATCTTTGCATGAAATGTTCCCTTTGTATCTCTAATTTTCTTGAAGAGATCCCAGTCTTTCCCATTCTGTTCTTTTCCTCTATTTCTTTGTATTGATAGCTGAGGAAGGCTTTCTAATCTCTTTCTATTCTTTGGAACTCTGCATTCAGATGCTTATATCTTTCCTTTTCTCCATTGATTTTCACTTCTCTTCTTTTCACAGCTATTTGTAAGGCCTCCTCAGACAGCCATTTTGCTTTTTTGCATTTCTTTTCCATTAGGAGATCAACCCTGGGATTTCTTTGAAAGGAATGATGCTAAAGCTGAAGCTCCAGTACTTTGGCCACCTCGTGCGAAGGGTTGACTCATTGGAAAAGACCGTGATGCTGGAAGACAAAAGAAGAACAAAATCATTCAAAGTTTTCAGGAATTGAATTTACTCCTTTTGTATGTTTTGCACTGCTCCCAGTAACCTGAAGTCCTTAGAATCACAGCAACTATGAGGTTGTTCATTTACAGTTAAGCGGCATGGACCTGGAACCAGGGTTTCTAGGTTCAAATCCTCTCTCTACCGCTTCATTAGTGTGTGATGGTGAGCAAGTTAATCTAACATATTTGTACCTAGATTTCCCCAACTGTAATATTGGAGAAATCTAGGTACAAATATGTTAAAAGTCACTAAAACCTAGGTACAAATATGTAAAAGTCACTAAGTTTGTTCGACTCTTGTGGCACCATGGACTGTAGACCACCAGGCTGCTCTGTCCATGGAATTTTCCAGGCAAGAATACTGGACTGCATCCTTCTCCCATCACTTGTGCCCCAACTGCTCCTGCATGCCACATTCTATCATAGCCATGCTTTCTCATACAAAATTTTCTCTGTCTTGAACGTCAGCCCTCAATACTCCTGTCTACTTTCTAAACTCCTACTTATCCTGCAGCCTCCATCTAAAGTATCCTCTTGTCAGTGACATCTTCTCCAATTCCCCTGACTCCCCTGGGGCAAAATTATTTTCTCCCACTACAGTATCCTACAGCTCATTCAGTATTCAGCTATTAAGCTGCGTTTCAGTTATAATGTAACCATGTATCTACCAGACTATGAAAGCAAGGCCATATGTCATCATACGTTCATTTATTCAATCACAGTGAGGTTGGAGACAAATTTATAAACAAAGCACACTTGATCTCAGTCTTTGTTGAGCTTATGATCAAGTACTCAAGAAATAAACAAACAAACAAATAAATAATTATCAAGTATAATGAATATCAAGAAGGAAAAAACATGCTTCTGTGGTGGAGAAAAACAGGGAGTGACATTTCTACTTCCTCAGTACTAACCATGCTCTCTGGCTCATATGCCTTCATCATTGCAGTCAGATTGGCAGAGACCATTGTGATTACTCATTTTAGTTATCAAGTGATTGGTTTCATTTCAACCCTAATCCCAAGATCCACACAAATATATCCCTACAATAAGACATAATCACTATGGCAACTATTTACTTCCTGTTGTAAAACATTCACAGATCCTGGCCATTCATCAACTAGTAGATGTCGAGGGATGTAGAGGGAAATTTCAGTCTTTCAGAAACGTGAGTCTACATCAGAGCCAGGCAGAAATTTGTGGACTCTAAATCCTGGTCTTAAATTAGCATGAGCCCTAAAGGACATCTGAAGTGAGCAGTGGTTTTTCAAAGCATGGCCCCTGGACCAGCACCAGCATCACCTGGGAAATTGTTAGAAATGTAAATTCTCAGAGTCTGTCTTAGACTTACTAAATTCGAAATTCAGCAAAGGGTCTGTCAAACTTTTTCAAAAAACCTTTAGGTGATGCTGATACAAACTTTAGTTTCAGAGCTATAGATATAAATCTAAATCTTGCATAACTTGTCACACTGATTACTCCTCCCCTGAGTAAGATTAAATGAAAAGGGACATTCCAGGTATGTCATATTAACTTTCTGACCTCATGTCTCCAAGCTCTCTGGCAACTTAAACTTATGAAAGTACTTGCCATTTCCTCATTATGCCAGCTTCTGTGCCCTGAGTTATTGCCTTTGCCTAAAAAATTAATAAATCTTACTTGCCCTTTAAGACAAAGTTCAAATTCCAGCAACTCTGGGATGGCTTATCTGACCTCTCCAGCAGAACTAATCACTCTCCTTTTGTCATTTTATAGTGTGTTGTATGTATTTTCCACATAGTCTTCATCATATTATATGGTTATTGGTGATATATACAAATTTCATGGTTTCTTCCTTGCCCACAGTTCCTAAAAGACCATCTCTCTACAAGCAGGGATCTCTATAAGTAGAGATGCCCGCTCATCAGGAGTGCAGACCTCACCTCCAAAGCAGCCAATACAGGCTCACTCATAACTTGAGTGGTCTAGTTCAAATAAATAAGTTAGACTATTCTAGATTCTCTTATTTGAGAATCTGGACTGAGACATCAAATTGACCATCGATTTGCAGTGAGACATAAAGTGACAGAGTGGTGACATAGATGGGGCCAAGGTGAAGAATCCATGGGGTCATAAATGACTCACAAAGTACTACAAGTAATCCTATCTTCCATGAGAGGGGAAAGAGGCAGGTGTGCAGAGGAGAGCAGGGAGATCTTCTTGAGAAGTGGAATGTGACTGCAGTTTCTAATGGTATTCTACTGTCTTTCAAGTTCATGAGAAGATTTTTAAATATAAACTTCATTTTACTTGAGTACTGGTGAGGGGCTTCAGTCTGTTGTGGTCACTGGAGTAGTGAATGAATAATAAGCTTCCAAGTAATGGCACAAGCTTCTCAGGTGGTGCTGGTTGTAAATAATCAGGCTGCCAATGCAGGAGATGCAAGAGACATGGGTTTTCATTCCTGGGTCAGGAAGATCCCCTGGAGAAGGAAGTAGCAACTTGTTCTAGTGTTCTTGCCTGAGAAATCCCATGGACAGAAGACCCTGGCAGGCTACAGTCCATGGGGCCACAGAGTTGGGCATGACTGAATGAGTAAGTAGTGCCACAAAACAACCACCATGTTGTTATACCATAGATTCTGTGGGTGAAGAATTAGGATTTGGCTCAGCAGGAATGACCTGTCTCCTTTTCATGCTCCTTCAAGTATTGGATCTCAGCTATGAATATCTGAAAGGCTAGAGGCTGGAAAGATCTGGAAGCTTCTTCACTCACATAATATGTTGCCTTGGTTGAGACTGTCAATTGAAATGCCTACACACAACCTCTCCATATGACTTGGGCTGCCTCACAATATAGCAGCCTCAGAATAGACATACATTTTATGTGATAGTTCAGGGCTTCAGGAGCAAGTATTCCAATAATTTAGGCAGAATATGTACAACCTTTTACAACCTAGGCTTGGAAGTCACACTACTTCCATGGTACCCTATTCATCAAAGCACATACAAGCCAGCACAGAATACAGGGGAGGAGAGATAGAACACATCTCTTAATGGGAGGAATGTCAAAGAGTTTGACACCATGCTTTAAAATCATCACAATATACTAATAATGGGCTTCTTTTCAAAAGTAGGCTGTGTTCACTGATTCCAGCTGTGAGGACCTCACACACACAAAAAAGAAAATATGGTGTTTGCAAATATCTTACATTTCAATCTACTGAATGTGTTCATAACTATAGAAATGAAATGGTGTGATTTCAGTATTCTTGAAGTGTACAGAGGTTGGGGTAATATATAGTCTTGCCAAAATTTATTGAGACATGGGATTAGGACTAACATGATTTATGTTGACTTATAATGTACAAAGAACTCAAATACTTCAATAAAAAGAACACAAATAACCTAATAAAATAGATATAAATAGACACCTCATCAAAGGAGATATACTGATGGCTAATAGCACACAAAAAGATAGTTATCATCAGTAATTAGAGAAATGTGACCTTATACTTCACACCCTCTAGAATGGCTGTGATAGTAAAGACAGACAATAACAAATGTTGGTGAGGACATGGGGAACCCTAGCCTTCGTGTATTACTGGCAGGAATGTAAAATGATGCAGCTGCTTTGGAAAACAGCTTGATGGTATCTTAGAGAGTTAACTATGAATTTACCATATTCCATTTTTAGTAGACTCTTAGTATCTTCCCAAGTGAAACAAAAACACAGAGATTTGGACGTGATTTTTCTTAGCAAAATTATTAAAAATAGCCAAATATTGAAAGCAACCTAAATATCCATCAACAAGTGAGTGGATAAATAAAAGGTGATACAGTCATATAATGAAATACTATTCAACACAAAAATTTTTTTTATTTAATAATAATTGCTTTACAGAATTTTGGTGTTTTCAGTCAAACCTCAATATGAATCAGCCATAGGTATACATATATTCCTTCACTTTTGAACCTCCCTCCCATCTCCCTCCATCCCATCCCTCTAGGTTGATACAGAGCCCCTGTTTGAGTTTCCTGAGCCATACATCAAATTCCCATTGGTTATCTAGTTTACATATGGTAATGTAAGTTTCCATGTTACTCTTTCCATACATCTCACCCTCTCCTCTCTTTCCCTTGCCCATGTCCCTAAATCAATTTCTATGTCTCTTTCTCCATTGTTGACCTATAAATAAATTCTTCAATACCATTTTTTCTGTATTCTCTATATATGTGTTAGAATATGGTATTTATCTTTCTCTTTCTGCCTTTCTTCAACATTAAAAAGAAATCAACTACTGATAAATGCTATGACATGGATTAAGCCTAAAAATCATTAAGTGAAAAGAAGCCACTTAATATGAACCACATATTACGTGGCTCTACTTAAATGGAATTTCCAGAGAAGGCAAATCTGTGAAGACTAAAAGCAGTTATTTGTTGCCTGGGTGGATGAGTAGTAAGGAGAATTAAGAGTAAATAGGCATAAGGGATTTCATCAGGGTAAAAGAAATGTTTTAAAACTGATTTATGATGATGGTTGTACCACTTGGTGAATTTATTCTGAAGGTCATTGAAATATACTTAAAATAGGCCATTTATACACTATATAAAATTTTCTTCAATTGGTTACAAAAATAAATTTATGTTTGAAAAGAATAAATTCAAAATTTGCTTTATTTTTATTTTACTTTTTCTGAACTGATCTTGATTTCTGAATATGCAACACATATAGAGTGAACTTTAGGAAGATATATTTATTCTGTCAAAGAACTAGACTTATGAGACCCAAGAGAATAATGTGCATGCTGACTGGCAGTTGATCATGACTAATTGATTGAGGCCAACGAGTGCAGAGATTAAGAGCAGGGTTTAGAGTCAGATAGACTAAGGATCAAATCTTGCCTCCACTTCCATTTACTTGATGGGTAAAATTGACTAAATTTCTAGATGACAGTTTGTTCACATACAAAATGAAGATTAAGCAAACCTCAAAGGATTGTCAGAATAAAATGAGATCAAGTTTTGGAAACACATATAAATGGCAGCTATTAACCATCACTGAGTGATATAACAGTAATTTCCTCATTTATTAAAAATATGTTTTAGAGGTTTTTTTTTTTTTTTTTCTGGTAAACAGCCTGAGGTGACCTCTAGAAATGGTCCACTATTCACTTGACCCAGAAAACCCCACCAAATCATGCAAATCAAGAGCTTTGAATCCTTATGTTCACTTTTAGGACACTCATGAAACCATCCAGGCCATCAGGGGTATGCATATCTGAAAAGCCACCACATATCTGAAGGATATCCCTTTACAGAAACAATGTGTGCCATTTCATTGTTACAATGATGGAGTTGGTAGGTGTATACTGGCCAAGTAGTGAGGCTGGACACAGGGTCAGTGGCCCAAAAAGAGTAATGAATTATTACTGAACATGCTCAAAAGTACAGAGAGTAACACTGAACTTGGTGATGCTAGTGGTAAAGAACCTGTCTGACAGTGCAGGAGACATAAGAGAAACAAGTTTGATCCCTGTGGCAGAAAGATCCCCTGGAGGAGGAAATGGCAACCCACTCCAGTATTCTTACCTGGAGAATCCCATGGACAGAGAAGTCTGGCAGGCTATAGTCCACAGGG
The DNA here is from genome assembly GCA_006408695.1 of Aepyceros melampus. Taxonomy (NCBI): domain Eukaryota; kingdom Metazoa; phylum Chordata; class Mammalia; order Artiodactyla; family Bovidae; genus Aepyceros; species Aepyceros melampus. The sequence goes on from SJXQ01007776.1 coordinate 37,630, forward strand.
TTGCCAAGAGTTAGACACAAATGAAGCGACTTAGCATGCAAAGCTAAACTTAATGTAGATGTAAATGTAGAGTCTCTGGCCATTGAACATAGGTGAATGAAGCCTCCAAGATGTGGTGCAGAACTTACAGAGCTCATGGTCAAATCAACCCATACATGAGTTCTCCTCACACACTGAGATGACCCTTACTGAAAAAGAAGATTGTTCCTAAACCAGAAAAGAAGATTGCACAGAAGAAAAAGATATCCCAGAAGAAATTGAAGAAACAAAAACTCATGGCTCAGGAATAAATGAAGCAAATAATAATAAATGCAAATAAAAGTAAAAAAAAGTCTAAAAGTTTAAATATGGATTTTGTATTTCAGTGCTTAATAGACATTCAGTAAATGTTAGCAAATTTTTAAAAGCCCATATAACTCTTGCTACGTTGTCTTAATATATATAAATTAAAGTTTAATCCAACTTTCTTCTTGTCTCCAAATCATATTATATACCCCCCATTTTTTTTTCTTTTTTTAACTGACTCGTTTGTACTCAGTTGCTTCTAGTGCTAAGACACATAACTATAAGATTTGGGATAAGTATGCTATCAGAATTTTTCAACTCTTTTCGTAGTTTTTGACTGTGAATACTCTAAATTATCTCTTCTGTAGTTCTAAAAATGAGTTTTTTCTTTTCAACAAGTGGTTACTGATCTTAATAGCTCTCTTTCCAATATCAATAGCAAAAGGAAGAAAGCCAGCAACAAAATGCAGTATTTCCTCTGCTGTTCACTGCTCCCATCTTCCCTGACCTTCTCTCCCAGCCGCGGGGAGGTAGGAGTGAGGACTGCAAAGTGAAGCTCCTCCTCAACAGGAAGGCTGCTTTCCACAAACCTGATGGAAGTCATTGTCTACTTAATTTAAAGAATAGAGACATCTTTTTCCTCCTGAAAGATGCTTCCTGCTGCTAACTGCTCTTCCAGATGTTGCTTGAAATTAAATTCAATGGGAGGCATATTTACTGTTGAAATTGCCCATGGAACTTGCAACTTCTATAGTTTAGGCATAGAAAAAGGCACTAAAAAGAACTTTAGAGACTTCTAAAGAGTCTCTTGGAGAAGGAAATGGCGACCCACTCCAGTGTTCTTTCCTGGAGAATCCCAGGGATGGGGGAGCCTGGTGGGCTGCCATCTATGGAGTCACACAGAGTCGACACGACTGAAGTGACTTAGCAGCAGAGACTATTCCTTTCGAGTAAGGAATTTGCTTCTGAGGTAACTGTTTTAGTAAGAGTTCCTTCAAACTAATGTTTTAAAGACTTTGTGTCTATTACATGTGTGCTTCCATGTGTATAGAGAAACGTTCTGGAACAGAATCAGCTCTAAACAGATGTGAAGCATCATAGTGTTTCTCAAACTTTTGTGGCTTGAGAACCACATGAACATATTGCTACCCTCCTCCTTCCCCTCCCCAGTTTCTGACTTAGCAGATCTAGGATGGGGACAGAGAAATTACATTTCCAACAAGTTTCTAGATCATGTCCATGATACTGGTCCAGGGACTACACTTTGAGAACCATCATTCTAGAAGAATAACTACTCTATCTGCTGACTCAAATTCTTAGAGTCACCATTTTTAACTGCAGTATTCAAACAAATGATTTTCCTCCCCAGTTTCTGATTTAGCAGATCTAGGATGGGGACAGAGAAATTACATTTCCAACAAGTTTCTAGATCATGTCCATGATACTGGTCCAGGGACTACACTTTGAGAATCATCATTCTAGAAGAATGACTACTCTATCTGCTGACTCAAATTCTTAGAGTCACCATTTTTAACTGCAGTATTCAAACAAATGATTTCCCATTGTGAATCTTCTGAATGAAGAACTCTGAAACCTTTACTACTCTAAGTGCTATCCTTTTTTTGCTGTTTCTTTTTTAACACAGATTTTTGTTGCCTAGGGAACAGACTGAGCTGGAAGAGGTTTCTTAACCAAAGTGTTCCCCAGTTCAAGATTTTATTTCCTATAAGCCCATACATATCTTCAAGTAGATCACTTCTCTTTTCCAGGTCTCTGCTACTCAATTTTTATACAGGATTATTAATAACAGCCAATGTATGCCACAAATTATGAATACCAAGTAGCTAAGCTCATTCTCATATTTGATGCACTTGCTTAAAGGTCGGTCCTGAAAAACTGTCAGGCTAGCTGAAGAGAATTTCCTTCTCTTCCTAGTGATGAAATGTCACTAGGAAAGCCAGCAATGATAAACTGCAGCAATTAACACATGCAGGGGATAACATGTCCTCTAGAGACACACACATGTCTCCTGTAGGCCAGGAGACTTGTAAAGCTTTAAAGCTAGTCATCTGGCATAGTATATCAAGTTAATTCTTTAGAATTAAAATTTTTGTTGTTAAAATTTCTCTAAGCAGCAGTGCCACAAGGTGGTAAGGTCACAGACTCATAACCAAAGAGCCTAGGTTCTATTGCTAACTTTAAAGCATTGGAGCTGCATAACCAGGGTCTTGTAATCACAAACCAGCAGCACTGCCATTACCTGGGACCTTGTTAGAAATGCAGACTCTCAGACCTGGCCCAGAATCCTCATTTTAAGATACTTGAATAGGCAGATTATATAGTGGCTGCTGGATGAACTTCCCAGTTTCCTCTTTAGAACTGAGATGCTTACTCCCCCAGTGACTGAGGACGCTGTCCTTATCTGAAAAATGCTATTGATGGTGAGAGCTGCTTCACCAGGGTCATTACCCCTTTTCCAAAGGCAGCCTTCATCCAATGACTGGTCATTGTGAAGGTCTTTGCTCCTGACCCTACTTGGAACTACTCTGAAGGCCACCACATTTTCAAAGTTCCCCCGTGTTGATAGAAACTGTTGCTAAAATTGCATTTGATCCAAATTCTCTTTACTCTCAGACCTGGCCCAGAATCCTCATTTTAAGACACTTGAATAGGCAGATTATATAGTGGCTACTGGATGAACTTCCCAAGTTCCTCTTTAGAACTGAGATGCTTACTCCCCCAGTGACTGAGGGGGCTGTCCTTATCTGAAAAATGCTATTGATGGTGAGAGCTGCTTCACTAGGGTCATTACCCCTTTTCCAAAGGCAGCCTTCATCCAATGACTGGTCATTGTGAAGGTCTTTGCTCCTGACCCTACTTGGAACTACTCTGAAGCCCACCACATTTTCAAAGTTCCCCCGTGTTGATAGAAACTTGCTAAAATTGCATTTGATCCAAATTCTCTTTCTGCGCAATGTTCCTTTCTTCTCTTGCCTTCTAGTGTTTTCCTGAGAGTACTTCTTATTAAACTTTCCTCATGCTAAGCTTCATCTCTAGCTCTACTGTCTGGGAAACCAAACCTGCAATAACATTGACATCTGAAATGCTTGAATTTTGGTTACATAAATTAATCTCTAGCTCTTCAGTGTTCTCATTTGTAAATGTGGATAAGAGTATCCTCAAGGTATGCTGTAAGGGTTAAATATCCTAATGTTTGTAAAATACTTCGAGCAGTGACTGACTTGCAGTGTTACATAAGTGTTAGTTAACACTATACAGTAAGTCTGTGGATAAGGAGTTAACATCTGCAAAAATTCGGATTCCTCATAAAATTTTAACAAAACGTTACAATAACATTGACATCTGAAATGCTTGAATTTTGGTTATGTAAATTAACCTCTAGCTCTTCAGTGTTCTCATTTGTAAATGCAGATAAGAGTATCCTCAAGGTATGCTATAAGAGTTAAATATCCTAATGTTTGTAAAATACTTCGAGCAGTGACTGACTCTTGCAGTGTTACATAAGTGTTAGTTAACACTATACAGTAAGTCTGTGGATAAGGAGTTAACATCTGCAAAAATTCAGATTCCTCGTAAAATTTTAACAAAACGTTACCATGAATATGCAAAAATTAAATTCAATTAGGGAATGATCATTTTACTTACATGTTCAATCACATTGCAAGGGCTGATGGGAAGGAAGTGTAAGAACACATATACTAATGTGTTATCTGAGTTTAAATCAAAGATATCAAGCTGAATGTACCTCAACATAATAAGGGCCATATGTGACAAATCCATAGCAAACATTTTCAACTGTGAAAAATTGAAACCATTTCCTCTAATATCATGAATAAGACAGGGATGTCTACTCTTGCCACTTTTATTAAACATAATTTTGAGAGTCCTAGCCACAGCATTCAGAACAGAAAAAGACATAAAAGGAATCCAAATTGGAAAAGAAGTAAAGCTCTCACTGTTTGCAGATAATATGATACTATGCATAGAAAATCCAGAGATGCCACCAGAAAACTACTTGACTGTAATGAATTCAGTGTGGTTGCAGGATACAAAATTAATACACATAACTCTCTTGCATTTCTATACACCAACAACAAAAGTTGAGAAAGAGAAATTAAGGAAACAATCTCATTTCCTATTGCATCAAAAGAATAAAATTCCTAGAAACAAACCTGCCTAGGGAAGCATAAGATCTCTACTCTGAAAACTATAAGAAACTGATGAAAGAAATCAAAGATGACACAAATAGATGAAAAGATATACCACATTTTGCACTGGAAGAATCAATATTAGCCAACGTAAACTGGAAATTAAATGAAATCTCTATCAAATAACTAATGGCACTTTTTCACAAAATTAGAACACAAATTTTTTTTAAACATGTATAGAAACACAAATGACCTTGAATAGCCAAAGCAGTCTTGAGAAAGAAAAACTGAGCTGGAGGAATCAGGTTTCCTGACTTCAGACTATACCACAAAGCTCCAGTTATCAAAATAATATGGCATTGGCATGAAAACAGAACTACAGATCAATGGAACAAGATATAAAGTCCAAAAATAATCCCATGCACCTTTGGTCAATTAATCTATGACAAAGGATGCAAGAGTACACAATGGCAGAAACACACTTTCTTCAATAAGTGGTGCTGGGAATACTGGACAGCTACATGTAAAAGAAATAAATTAGAACATTCTCAAACACCATACACAAAATAAAATCAAAATGGATTAAAGACCTAAATCCTATAAAAGACAAGATCCTATAAAATTCTTAGAGGAAAATATAGGCAGATACTCTTTGACATAAATCACAGCAATAATCTTCGTTGACCCACCTCCTAGAGTAATGAAAATAAAAACAAAATTAATCATATAGGACCTAATTAAACTTAAAAGCTTTTGCACAGCATAGGAAACTATAAATGAAACAGAAAGATGACTCAGAATGGGAGAAAATATTTGCAAATAAGGAGACCGACAAGGGACTAATCTCCAAAATATACAAGAACTTATGCAGCTCAATATCAGAAGAAAAAAAAAATCAAAAATGGGCAGAAGATCTTAATAGACCTCTCTCCCAAAAAGACAGACTGATGGCTAAAAAACACATGAAAAGATGCTTAACATCACTAATTATTAGAGAAATACAAACCAAAACTACACTGAGGTATTACCTCACACTGATCAGATTGGCAATCATGAAGATGTCTACAAACAGTAAATGCTGGAGAGCATGTGGAGGACTAAGAACTCTCTTACACTGTTGGTAAAAATGCAAACTGATACAACATTCTGAAGAAAATTTAAATAGAACTACCATATGATCCAGCAATCTCATACCTGGGCCAAGCAATCTGAAGGAAACCATAATTTAAAAAGATACATGCACTTTAACATTCATTTACACTATTTACAGTAGCCAACACCTGAAAGCAACCTAAATGTCCATCAACAAATGTATAGAGATGTGGTAAATATATAAAATGGAATATTACTTTGCCTTAAAAAAGAACAAAATAATGCCATTTTCAGCAACATGGATGAACCTGGAGATTATTATACTAAGCGAAGTAAGTCGGTCAGAAAAAGACAAATATTGGCGGCGGTCCTAGGATGGCAGAGGAATAGGATGGGGAGATCACTTTCTTCCCCACAAATTCATCAAAAGATCAATTGAACACTGAGCAAATTCCAGAAAACAACTTCTGAACGCTGGTGGAGGACACCAGGGACCCAGAAAGGCAGCCTATTCTCTTCAAAAGGTGGTAGGACAGAATATAAAAGATAAAAAGAGAGACAAAAGAGTAAGGGAGGGAGTCATGAAGGAGAAGTTTCCAAACACCAGGAAACCCTCCCACCGGCAGGTCTGTGGGGAGTTTTGGCATCTCAGAGGGCAACTTAACCGGAAGGGAAAACACCACAGAATACGCAGCTAACTGCAACTCCCAGCGGAGAAGTAGCCCAGATGCTCAAGTCCACCAGCAGTGAGTGGGGGCTGAACAGGGAGGCACGTGGGCTGCACACTTAGGATTAGGACCAGGCCTGAATGCCCTGAGGACAGTCTGAGGGTGCTAACATGAGATAGCAACCCAAACTGTGGGATAGCCAGAGAGAGGGAAGAAAGAGAGAGAGAGCGAACTTTCCTGTGAAAAGCTCTAACCTAAGGCACTGTTTGGCCTGCTCACAGAACAAAGGACTGAGCGAATACCAGGGGAGAGATAGCCAACTGAGGACAGGCCCCTCCCTGCGCTGGAAGCAGAGAGGCAGACAGGCAACAGCCAGAGCAGGAAGGTGAGGGGAACCTTGGCCCCGAGATGGCATCCTTTACCAAACTGTAAGCAGGCTCCCAGTTGCTAACCAAGCCTTCCTGGGATCCTGGACAGTTGACATCTACCAGGAGGGTTGCAGTCAGAGATCAGCTCCCTAGAAGAGACACACAGCACACCAGAGACGACACTGTCACTGCACCCCCAGGAAACCGAGCGGGGTGTGGGGGGGGGGGGACCAGGGAGATGATAAGACACACTGCCCACCTGGGAGAATGTGCTCGCCAAGCACCTGGTCACCTGAGCTGCTTAGACCTGGGAAGGGCACAAAATGCAGATCCAATCGAGTCTGTGCCTTTGAGTAGTACCCGAGAACCTGAACCTGAGTCGCTTAGACCTGGGAAGTGCACACAACCCAGGGCCGGCTTTAGACAGTTCCCCTGCACAGCAACCTGGATCCTGAGCAGTGTAGGCTGGGAAAGCATACATGCTGTGAGCAGGGGCAAACCCAGTGTGGCCTCCAGGGAGGTGATAAGACACACTGCCCACCTGGGAGAGTGTGCTCGCCAAGCACCTGGTCACCTGAGCTGCTTGGACCTGGGAAGGGCACAAAATGCAGATCCAATCGAGTCTGTGCCTTTGAGTAGTACCCAAGAACCTGAACCTGAGTCGCTTAGACCTGGGAAGTGCACACAACCCAGGGCCGGCTTTAGACAGTTCCCCTGCACAGCAACCTGGATCCTGAGCAGTGTAGGCTGGGAAAGCATACATGCTGTGAGCAGGGGCAAACCCAGTGTGGCCAAGACACTGTAAGGACTCTCCACACACACCAGTGATATTTATTTGCAGTGTTCCTCCCCCCCACCTCCCCACAAAACACAACTGAGTAAGCTAACCTAATAAGTGACCACTTCAGCCCCTTGTATTGGGGTGGAAATTAGACACTGAAGAGACTTGCAAACAGAGAAAGCCAAAATAAAGAGGGAATAGCTTTGGAAGTGACAGGTGCAACAGATTAAAACTCAGTAGTTAGTATTGACTACATTGGAAGGTGCCTATAGACCTTGACCAGAAGTATAAGCTGGAACAAGAAACTATCTGAAACTGAACTGACTCCACACTGCCCTCAACAGCTCCAGAGAAATTCCTAGATATATTTTACTAATATCATTTTTTAATTAATTTTTTAAAAATTTTAAGTTCTTTAATACTCCTTTAATTTTCATTTTTNCCTTGGCAGCATTGCAAAAGATTCCTCTCTGGCATCTGGATAGAAGACAGAGGTGAATATTAATTTTAGGAGTGATAGAATTTCAAAGAAGCCTCAGCAAGTCAGAGACCTAAGAATAAAGTGGTCAGATGTGAGATTTCAGATAGATATCCTGGATATATGCAGTTAAAATCCTTGAACCTGCAGATTCCCACAACTGGGGAAAATGTCAGCAGAATTCCTAAGGAGTATTTCTGGGCCTATCAAAGGAATAGAGGGATTCTCTGCAAAGAAGCTATAGGAACTAGTTAACATTACCAGCTGGGACTGTGAAAATATGCCTGAGAATTTGAGAATTAAACTTGAGAGGCCTGGACCAAATAGAAGGAAAAAAAAAGCAAGATAAACAAGAGGGAGTTTGTTTATTTATAAACCCAGCTAGATTATGTAGAGACTTCCCCCAAATCATTAGTTTGTTCAAATAGGGATGCTATCCTGTGACATAAGAGTTATATCATATAAGGGCCCAGGAGACTGTTTAAATACACTGCTTGGATGGATCTTGGAGGCTTTATAAAAGTGATGGCATACCGGAAATGATGCCAGAACTGCTGTGATAGACTTTAGACGGAGAGGGAAAAGGCTCAGAGAAGACATGCTAGAATAGATATACTAGCTCCCCAGCTGATTACATTCCATAGGAGAGCTCGGGAACATTCCACTTATCAAGTTAGTATGGAATGCCCTCATGAGAGGGGCACAGCTGTTACTGAAAATCTCATTAATTGTTGTTCTCTGGATGCCAAGGTGGTAGTAAGAAATGTCATTGAATAGTTGGGCTTTTTAGTAATATGGATAATAGGATGTCAAAACTGTGGGTCTTAGTGGAAGACCTTAACTGGTAGAAGCAATGTGGGTTAAGTTATAGCTTCTGAGTGGCAAAATCAGGATTAAGTCCACATCTATCTTCAAAATAAGGACTGTTGACAATACCTCAAGAGAGGGTTGCGTCAAAATGTTGAGACTCAAATATGTAGCAAGGCTTAATGACAGCAAGGCAGTCTGGATCCATGTGGGATCTTTGGAACTGGCTAAGAGAATTTGGTATTTATAGAAGCAAAATATTTGGGCAGCCAGCAAGGATAATATATATAATATACATAAGGGTATATATATCTGTATCTATCTATCTTTATATATATATACACATATATGTGTATGTATCTTTACCTGTACCCATATATATCTTTATATCACTATATTTTTCTATATTTTCCTATATTTATAGATGTACATGCATATATATATACATGCGTTCTTGATATTTTATATATGAACATATATTGATGTGCATGTGTGCACACAGAGAAAGCTAACCTTAACCTTCAGCTCACTCATACTTGATCTTTTCCTTACATGCAGAATATATATGTTCTGCATATTTATTCTCTATATGTGTTCTATATGTACAGGAAGAGATCATGAATGGATGAAAAAGGAAACTCTCAGATTTTTTTTAAAGGTTATTGATACAAAACCTAACTGATACTGATATACAGATAATTAGTATAATTATCGCCCCATTTTAGGGTATATAGAGCTCTAACAGTATTCTTGCCTGGGAAATCCCATGGATGGAGGAGCCTGGGAGGCTACAGTCCATGGGGTTGCAGAGAGTCAGACATGACTTGGCAACTAAATAACAACAACAACAGAAGTCCACTCAAAGGGTTCATCTTACCTTCAGCACACCAGTTATAACTTTTCAGTTTTTGATGTTATAATCATAATGGATATACTCAGCTTTTGGCAAAGATTTCACACTGGTTCTTTCACCAGTACAATAAGTGCTAATATAATAGAAAAGGTCAATAGAACTTCCATCTGTAATGGCAGTGGGAAAGATTGATCCCACCATTTATTGCACCGTTCTCAAACTGCCATCAAAGAGCACAGTTGAACTACCACTCGTAGGGGTACCTGAGGTGCCAGCTTAAAGATGATACCTTGTGAGAATGAGGAATTATCCTTTAAGATATGGTGTATGTCTTAAGCAATGGTCATTTTGTTGTTGCTGTCTTGGTTCCTTAGTAGAACGTTTTCCTGAGTCTGGAAACCAAGTGGTAGAAATTTCCCTACTCACCATTCCTTTCAAAGACCAAAATGGGTGATCTGTACTCCTGTCCCTGAGTGTTTAGACTCCTGGCTCTAGTTATCCTGGTTCCCTAAGGACTGATCATTTTTCCCAGGGGTAAGGAGGGAAAATAAGAACCCCACTAAATGCAAAGCCTTAGTTCCCATTCGTTCATGTAGGATTTACTGTGGCATAGGAGTTATTACACTGTTGGAGATAGTTGACTCTGTTCACCATGAGAGTTAAGATGCTGCCTCATAATGGAGCCAGGGAGGGATATTCTTGGTACTCAGGTGAATCACTGGGCCCTCTTCTGGTAGTCACCTGTTCTATTCATTTGTTTTTAGTTTCACACAACAGGAAATTGTCTTTATTATGGGCTCAAATACACATATCCACGCCCACATACATAAATGTAACCATACATATAATCACCCCCCAGCATTTCCATTTGAGGGATTTAACGTTTTCCTAATTTGTCACTAACAGACCCACAGATCAGAAGTTGTCACTATAAATCTTGTAATAACTCACTAAATTTACTATGCGCCCTTGGTTATCTGAGCTCCTCAGGGGGCATTAGTGGTAAAGAACCTGCCTGCCAATGTAAGAGATGTAGGTTCGATCCCTGGGTCAGGAAGATCCCCTGGAGTAGGAATGGCAACCCACTCCAGCATTCTTGCCTAGAAAATTCCATGGACAGAGGAACCTGGTGGGCTACAGTCTATGGAGCCACAAGTCAGACACAACTTAGCATGCGCACACACACACATTTGAATATCTGATCTTCTAATACAAAAAGCTCTTCCCTGGTGGGTCTTCCCTGGTGGCTCAGAGGTTAAAGCATCTGCCTGCAATGCAGGAGACCTGGGTTCTATCCCTGGGTTGGGAAGATCCCCTGGAGAAGGAAATGACAACCCACTCCAATACTCTTGCCTGGAGAATCCCATGGATGGAGGAGCCTGGTGGGCTACAGTCCATGGGGTCGCAGAGTCAAACACGACTGAGCAACTTCACTCACTCAATACAAAAAAAGGGAGGGGGACTATATTTTTGTGAAATGTCATTATCATTGGTGGTATTAAGTTATGCTTGATTTATTGGAAGTGAGGCAAGAGTCCTGAAAGATGCCAGCTATGGAATGTTAGTAGTTCTCAGTATCAGTAATACAGTTTGGATGAACTTCAATGCAGGTCACAAATCCCTCCATTCTCCTGATTAGTTCTGTATTCTAGAACATATTCTCATATTAAGTATCAAGAACACTGAATTTTCATCAGATCCACAATAATGATTCTAGTAATAATTGGTACTAGGGATAAGAAAAATAGATGGGTGACCACTGAAAATGATACTTGACAGCACTGGCACCCAGTTTGGGTTGAGGAGTAGATTTGTAAACATGCAAATATTCAATGTCACCAAATTCAATTTCTTACTAGTTTTCTTCAAATTTTTGCTTCAGATGAATATATTCTTCTTTGTGGGCCAAGCACACTTCTCAATTGTCAACAACTGCAGTAAGCATTTGAATAAATAACTACAAATATTTAGTTCTTCTATGAAATGCTTAAAATTAATATATTTCACATTTTCAAAAAGTGAGCCTACGTATGTGTAAACAAAGTAAATACAACTTACAGAGGAAAACACATGCAGTAAGTCAAAATAAATTACTGTGAAGGCTCTGAATCAAAGTAGAAGAGAAAGGTTCATATTGGAGGAAAGGAGCAAGCTAAAAGAGATAAGGAGGGTCATTAGAAGCTGAACTGAACAATGTTCTTCCCAGATTGCTGAAGAGCTTGTACAAGTGAACCCATTTCTGTGGGTTCCACATGATTCAACCAACTACAGATAAAAAATGCTGAGTAAGGAAAACACTTTCAGAAAGTTCCAAAAGCAAAACTTGAATTTACCACTTGCTGAAACCTATTTACATAATATTTACATTATATTAAATATTATAAGCAATCTAGAGATGTTTTAAAGTATATGGGAAGATGTGCATAGAGATATTATGAAATTTTTTGTAAGGGACTTGAGCATCCACTGATTTTGGTATTTATAGGTGTCATGGAACTAATCCCTAGCAGTTGCTGAGGGACAACTGTACTCTAAAATTTCTAAAGATGGGAGGAGGGTAAAAACTCAGATTTTTTGCAGATACATCCTATTTTATCTACTTGTGATTACTTGAAGAATAAAAATACATTTAAGCCTACATTTTTCTAGTTACCTGTATTAAAATTGAAACAGGATCATTTCTACATCAACATTTAGTACAATTTTCCCTTCCTCCCTTTCTTCTTCTATTTAATTTTCCTATTAAAAATATAATCTCAATTTTAGAGATTTAGAATAATTTTATTAATTTTGAATTTTCAGTTTTTCTCAAAGTTGCTTTGATATCTATATTAAAATTTGAGAATGATCATTCTAGAATTTTTCTGTTTTATGATTTTTAAAAAATGCACATTTCTTCACCACCACTGCCTTTGAATCCTAATTTCTCTATTCTTTAATTGTTTATCTGATGAAGGAGTATGTCTTTGAGCATTTTTTTCCACCAGCAAGTCTGAGTGGGAAGTTTTTTTTAAAAAATATGGATATATGTAAATATCTTTTGTCATGCTTTAATAGGAAGAACAATTTACTTAAATAGGATTTTTTTTTTATGACCCCATGAACTGTAGCCTACCAGGCTCCTTTGTCCCTGGAATTTCCCAGGCAAGAATAATGAATGAAGATAGGATTTTTTAAAATATAAATTTATTTATTTTAATTGGAGTTAATTACTTTACAATATTGTATTGGTTTTGCCATACATCAACATGAATCCACCACAGATATACACATGTTCCCCATCCTGAACCCCATTCCCTCCTCCCTCCCTGTACCATCCCTCTGGGTCGTCCCAGTGCACCAGCCCCAAGCATCCAGAATCATTCATCAAACTTGGATTGGTGATTCGTTCCATATATGATATTATGCATGTTGATTCTCAAGCTTTTCACACAAAACTCTCTAGAGGCCACTTGTCAACTATCCTTACCTTGAAGACAGACATGGGCTTAACCTTGGCTCTGCCACTCAGAGGCTCTAACTTTGGAAAACATGCCCTACTTTTGAGTAGCAGTTATTCCCAGAGTTAACAGAGGCAAAGGGTTATCATGAAGGTTGTTTCTATTTTTATATACCTTCTTTATTAAGGCCTCTATACTTGTTGAGAAGAATGAGGGCAAAATGTTTTTGTCTTGTTTTTGTTGCTCTGGCTTTACATAGAATTTTTTTAACCCCAAACTTAAAAATTCACAGCAGGATGTGTTGAGGTATCACCATTATTCTTTGCACAGTAAGTCCCCCTGCATGTGGACCTTCAAATTGCTATCTTTCAGAGATGCAACCATGCATTTTGCCTGTCCAATCATGTAAATGAACTCACAGGTCTGGCATACAGTGTTATATGCATGCATCCTCTACAAGTAGCTGTGCCTTTTGTGCTTTGATGTACAGTCCTGTATAGAGCACAGTAGTACAGTATCTTTCTTTCAAGTCTGGGGTGTCTGGAAGCAAGGGCAAAAGCAGCAATGATGTCGCTGATGTTGCTAAGACAACCAAGGGAGACAAGAGGAAGAGGTAACTGAAGAGCCGAAGAGATTCATGATGCAAGAAATGACAAGAGAATTTTCTTTATATGAGGAGACACTTTTAGTTTTTGAGGCATGGAACCTGAACGTATTACAGTATGCAAAGGTCTTAGGAGCTTTCAGAATGCAATCCAATGCTACTGTGCCATCTTATGAGAAAAAAAGAGCTACTATCCAAGTATCACTGGATCATTTCTTCAAGAGGCTAGATAGAATTGAATCCAGCAAGGAACCAGAATCTGTGTCATCAATGTCAGGCATGAGTGAAATTGCAGCCTGCCCTCCATCTCCTACTGCTAACAATCCTTCAGCTCTACCATCTCCCACCCCATCTCCCTCCTCCACTCAGTAATTCTTCTTGCCTGTTCCCTTGATGTCACCCCCTGTATGCCGACTGTTGTACTGTACTATTGTACTTTTCAAGGTACTGTCCAGTAAGATTAAAAATGTTTTCTTTACTTTTTGTTTTTTATGTATTATTTGTGTGAAAATTCTTATAAACCTACTACAGTACAGTACCATATAGCTGATGATTGTTGTACTTGGGTACCTTGGCTAACTTTGTTGAACTTAAATGAACAAACAGGACTTATGAACAGGCTCTTGGGAACAAAACTCATTCATATGTAGGGGACTTACTGTATACTCACCAAAAAATGTTGTCAATAAGCCAAATAATCTTTCTTGACTTAGCAATTCTCTTCTAAATCCTTAACAAATTTGAACTGTTATGCCATAGATGACATGTCCTCTTATCTTGTTGAGACTGTAAGTTAAATGTTTTATACAGTCTTTGCCTATAAGCTTGCAATAATTCTATTACCTAGGAAAGAGCTTCTTCTGATTATTAATGTAGACTCCTTACATGTAATATATTTTTCCTGCTCATCCTTACAGTGGAAAGCCTAGGCTTAATTAGCCCTGGAATAAAAGTTTGTAAGTCCCAATCAGTGAGGGAGAAAAATCTACAGTGAAGGGGAAATGAGTTTGGATTTGTTCTTGAATGACTTTGGTGGTTCAGCACTAAGAGCATCCCTAGCAGAGAAGGAATGTACCCAAAGGGAGGCAACTATACCACTTTGGCAATGCAGTAAAGAAATGTTCTTTGTCTCTGTTTAAGGGGTAATGAGCAGTTGGTTCCTACCATAGCCTCCCTCTTTGTAAGTCAGCTATGGTGTTCTGTGCTTGGCACATCTACCTAAACCAAGGGCCTTTAATGTACAATACCATTTCTAGAATAACTGGTTCTTACCAAATGCACCTCTCGACTGCCCTTCATTTTGTTTTTGTTTCTCTGGTTAGCTGAAGTTATTGAGATTTTGTGAGAATATGGTCTCCTCCATTTAACACATAGGCAAAGGCTGTCTTCACAGACAGTTACATTTAAGTCACTCTTCCTTCATTATGGTCAACTAAAAAAATATCCACAGATACACATGTCTATGTAGTAAAGAATTCAGCCTTGGCCAAAAAGATCTTTGACTTTAGTTCTAGGCTCTAGGGAAAGTAAAATTGTTGGTAGCTCAGTCATGTCTGACTCTTTGACACCCCATGGACTATAGCCCTGCCAGGCTTCTTGGTCCATGGGGTTCTCCAGGCAAGAATACTGGAGTGGATAGCCAATCCCTCTACAGGTGATCTTCTTGACCCAGGGATCACACTTGGGGATCTTCCTGCTCAGGAAGATTCTTTACAACCTGAGCCACCAGGGAAGCCCGAGACTCCATGGAAATAACCACTAAATCCCAGTGATAGAAGAGCATTCATAGTGAACCCTTCTGATCACACCTGATAGCTTATGCTAATGAGATGTTGAGGCCACATCCAATGTCGATCTGACTGCTGGATGAGGGACTATTGGAGACCATGTTCAACCCATGAATGATTAACCCATTAATAAAAATACTTAAATGAGTGTGCCATAAAATCTCTGACACCTAACCTCATATGAGCTTTCTTGTTTGGAAGTACTTTGTGAGTATCATCACACATCCTAACCAGGAGGAGGGAAAGCCCTTGATGACTGTGTGGGGAGAGGATGACCTCCAGCCTGATGAATTTTGATCCTCCTCCTAGACTCTGCCAGATGCACCTTTTCCCATTGCTTGGCTCTAGGTTTTATCCTCTCTCTGTAATAAACATTGTGAATATAATAGCTTTCAGTAAACTCTTGAAGTCTTCTAGTAAATTCCCTAACTAGAAGGTAGTTTGGTAAACCCTGAAACCTGCCATTAGTGTCAGAAGTGAGGAAAGTTTTGTGGAGCGTGCAGCCTCAACCCTCAAAATCTGTCAAACTTTGGCTGTGGTCTTTTTCCAGATCTTATATTCTGCTTCAATATCTACTTTTCTGTTTCTGCACAATCAAACTGATGCAATCAGTTTAAATTTGATACAATTAAATACAACATATCTTGATACATGATATATATACTAGAATGATTGACTCACTCTGTTCTTTTTCAAAATGGTTTTAACTATTTTATGTACATTTAGTCTTCTTTATAAAATTTAGACTCAGCTGTTAACCTCAGAAAATAAAACTCAACAGTGGCCACAGGACTGGAAAAGATCGGTTTTCATTCCAATCCTAAGGAAAGGCAATGCCAAAGAATGCTCAAACTACCACACAATTGCACTCATCTCACATGCTAGCAAAGTAATGCTCAAAATTCTCCAAGCCAGGTTTCAACAATACATGATCCGTGAACTTCCAGATGTTCAAGCTGGTTTTAGAAAAGGTAGAGGAACCAGAGATCAAATTGCCAACATTCACTGGATTATGGAAAAAGCAAGAGAGTTCCAGAAAAACATCTACTTCTGCTTTATTGACTATGCCAAAGCCTTTGACTGTGTGTATCACAACAAACTCTGGAAAGATCTTAAAGAGATGGGAATACCAGACCACCTGACCTGCCTCTGAGAAATCTGTATACATGTCAGGAAGCAGTAGTTAGAACTGGACAAGGAAAAACAGACTGGTTCCAAATTGGGAAAAGAGTACATCAAGGATGTATATTGTCACACTGCTTATTTAATTTATATGCAGAGTACATCATGAGAAACGCTGGACTGGATGAAGCACAAGCTGAAATCAGGATTGCTGGGAGAAATATCAATAGCCTCAGATATGCAGATAACACCAACCTTATGGCAGAAAGTGAAGAAGAACTAAAGAATCTCTTGATGAAAGTGAAAGAGGAAAGTGAGAAAGTTGACTTAAAACTCAACATTCAGAAAATAAAGATCATGGCATCTGGTCCCATCACTTCATGGCAAATAGATGGGGAAACAGTGACAGACTTTATTTTTGGGGGCTTCAAAATCACTGCAGATGGTGCCTGCAGCCATGCAATTAAAAGATGCTTGCTCCTTGGAAGAAAAGCTATGACCAACCTAGACAGCATATTAAAAAGCAGAGATATTACTTTGTCAACAAATATCCATGTAGTTTAAGCTATGGTTTTTCCAGTACTCATGTATGGATGTGAGAGTTGGACTATAAAGAAGCTGAGTGCCAAAAAATTGATACTTTTGAACTGTGGTGTTGGAGAAGACTCTTGAGAATCCCTCAGAGAACAAGGAGAGCCAACCAGTCCATCCTAAAGGAGTTCAGTTCAGTCACGCAGTCGTGTCCGACTCTTTGTGACCCCATGAATCGCAGTATGCCAGGCCTCCCTGTCCATCACCATCTCCCGGAGCTCATTCAGACTCACATCCATTGAGTCCATGATGCCATCCAGCCATCTCATCCTCGGTCGTCCCTTTCTCCTCCTGCCCCCAATCCCTCCCAGCATCAGGGTCTTTTCCAATGAGTCAGCTCTTCGCATAAGGTGGCCAAAGTACTGGAGCTTCAGTTTTAGCATCATTCCTTCCAAAGAAATCCCAGGGTTGATCTCCCTCAGAATGGACTGGTTGGATCTCCTTGCAGTCCAAGGGACTCTCAAGAGTCTTCTCCAACACCACAGTTCAAAAGCATCAATTCTTCTGCGCTCAGCCTTCTTCACAGTCCAACTCTCACATCCATACATGACCACAGGAAAAACCATAGCCTTGACTAGACGGACCTTAGTCGGCAAAGTAATGTCTCTGCTTTTGAATATACTATCTAGGTTGGTCATAACTTTTCTTCCAAGGAGTAAGCGCCTTTTAATTTCATGGCTGCAGTCACCATCTGCAGTGATTTTGGAGCCCAAAAAAACAAAGTCTGACACTGTTTCTACTGTTTCCCCATCTATTTCCCATGAAGTGATGGGGCCAGATGCCATGATCTTCGTTTTCTGAATGTTGAGCTTTAAGCCAACTTTTTCACTCTCCTCTCTCACTTTCAACAAGAGGCTTTTTAGCTCCTCCTCACTTTCTGCCATAAGGGTGGTGTCATCTGCATATCTGAGGTTATTGATATTTCTCCCAGCAATCTTGATTCCAGCTTGTGTTTCTTCCAGTCCAGCATTTCTCATGATGTACTCTGCATATAAGTTAAATAAGCAGGGTGACAATATACAGCCTTGACGTACTCCTTTTCCTATTTGGAACCAGTCTGTTGTTCCATGTCCAGTTCTAACTGTTGCTTCCTGACCTGCATACAGATTTCTCAAGAGGCAGGTCAGGTGGTCTGGTATTCCCATCTCTTTCAGAATTTTCCACAGTTTACTGTGATCCACACAGTCAAAGGCTTTGGCATAGTCAATAAAGCAGAAATAGATGTTTTTCTGGAACTCTCTTGCTTTTTCCATGATCCAGCAGATGTTGGCAATTTGATCTCTGGTTCCTCTGCCTTTTCTAAAACCAGCTTGAACATCAGGGAGTTCACGGTTCACATATTGCTGAAGTCTGGCTTGGAGAATTTTGAGCATTACTTTACTAGCATGTGAGATGAGTGCAATTGTGTGGTAGTTTGAGCATTCTTTGGCATTGCCTTTCTTTGGAATTGGAATGAAAACTGACCTTTTCCAGTCCTGTGGCCACTGCTGAGTTTTCCAAATTTGCTGACAAATTGAGTGCAGCACTTTCACAGCATCATCTTTCAGGATTTGAAAAAGCTCCACTGGAATTTTATCACCTCCACTAGCTTTGTTCGTAGTGATGCTTTCTAAGGCCCACTTGACTTCACATTCCAAGATGTCTGGCTCTAGATTAGTCAACACTTCATCATGATTATCTGGGTCATGAAGATCTTTTTTGTACAGAAATCAGTCCTAAATGTTCATTGGAAGGACTGATGCTGAAGCTGAAACTCCAGTATTTTGGCAACATAATGCGAAGAACTGACTCATTTGAAAAGACCCTGATGCTGGGAAAGATTGAGGGCAGAACGAGAAGGGGACTACAGATGATGAGATGGTTGGGTGGCATCACCGACTCAATGAACATGAGTTAGATTAAACTCCGGGAGTTGGTGATGGACAGGGAGACCTGGCATGCTGCAGTCCATGGGGTCACAAAGAGTCATACAAGACTGAGTGACTGAACTGAACTGAACTGATATGTGATGAAAATATACTGAATTTACTAATTAGCTTGCAAAAAACAATTAACTCCTGATTACTATGCAAAACTTATAAATTAAATCAACATTTATGATATTGAATCTTGCTATCTCTAAAGATTATTACTTACAATGTACCTCTATCTATACCTATGTATAGATATCTACATATTATAGATATGTAAATATTAATTAGTCTTAAAATACAATATATTGTATGTGTAGCATTTTTAGATATGGTTGTACACTGGGAATAAAGAGGTGAACAGAACAAATTGAGATTAAGTTTTGGCAGGAAGGGGCGGTAAACATCAGTTATAAAATAATTTCAGGTAAGATTGTTTCTATGAAGAAAATAGATGAAGTTAAATGAATAGTGATGAACAAGGGATTCTTTTATAGCCATTTGCTTAGGGAAGGCCTTTCTAGTAAACTGATATTTAATCAGAGTCAGAAAAACACTAAGAGAAGAAGATAATTCAGTGTGGAAGAAGAAGCATAAGCAAAGATTATGACCCAGAGATGTACTTGGTGGCTAGTTGGCTTAAGACAAGTAAGTAAGTGAGTTGAGTAAAAGTGAGCACGATAAAAAATGAGGAGGAATAGGGACTTGGTGGTAGAGGGTCAGGTCTCTTAACTGACAAAATTGACTGTTAGGTATTTTTGGACAGGAGAGGGATGTGATCTATATATTGTTTAAAAAAGAAAACATGATTCTGAAAAATAGATGACAGTTAGGACAAGACATACCAAGAAACTCATTTTTATATAAACCAATGAATGACTACAAGAAAAATATTTTATATTTAATTAAATTATAAATAATTGCTTGATATTTCTAATCCTTTTCTAACATATTTCCCTTCATCAATACATTCATTATTTAACTTACTCATCTATTTATTTTATTAAAAGTATTGAACTCTGTTCTGGTCTTGAACTATGCTGGATGCTAGAAAATAAAAAATCAAGAGAGATGGAGAAAATGAGAAATAGTAACGATGGAGTAACATGTAATAGTAACAGTGGAGTAACAGTAACATGGAGAAAATGAGAAATAGTAACGATGTAACATAGTAACAATAACGAGAACCTGTTGTCCTTTTAGTCACTAAGTTCTGCCTGCCTCTTTTGTGATCCCATGCACTGCAGTCCGCCAGGCTCCTCTGTCCATGTGATTTTCCAGGCAAGAATACTGGAATGGTTTGCCATTTCTTCCTCCAGGGTATCTTCCTGATGCAGGAATGAAAATAAGTGTCTCCTGCATTGGCAGGCAAATTTTTTTACCATTGAGCCACCTCGGAGCCTATAAAAAGTACATGCAAATCAACAAATGGTATTTATCAAACACCCAAAGAAACAATATGGTACGAAATTTTTATTTTTATTAAGTCCTGTTTGTTCTAGTCCAGCTTCTTCATTTCTCCCATTCAGTCTCAGGCCATCCATATTCCCCAGGCAATTCGTCTTTATTTTGCATTTCTTGTTGTCTACTTCAATCTGTTTGGGCTTGCTCCAGCTGTGTGGGGGGGCTTTGGAGCGTTATTAAAGGGACTTAACTATGTGTTGGCAGTTTATTAGAGAGAAAGTGTTAATTTGTTTCTTAGCATTTTTAATTAGTTCTGGAAACCTCTAAGCACCTTTGCAGTAATTCCAGAGAAACTAGGGTTTTGTGGTGAGTAGAGTGATCTTCTACCTACCTTTTCAGACCTTCTGGCCTGATCTGCCTCTTGTGGTAAAAACAGAAGGAAAAAAAAAAAATCAGGGTTCTTTTCTGCCTGTTTGCATTTATAGCTTTCTTTCTTTTTTTAAAAAATTGCATTCAAGAGACTATTCTCTTGAAAGGAAGGATTATATCACACCAACAGATGTCATCATCCATCTAATCTTTGAAGCTTGATTTTCTTGCAAAAGTGATTATTCTGGAAATATTGAAGATTATTCATTAAGTAGGCTGAGGTGAGGTGAGGTGAAGTCGCTCAATCGTGTCCGACTCTTTGCGACCCTGTGGACTGTAGCCCACCAGGCTCCTCAGTCCATGGAATTTTCCAGGCAAGAGTACTGGAGTGGGTTGCCATTTCCTTCTCCAGAGGATCTTCCCAACCCAGGGATAGAACCTGGGTCTCCCGCACTGCAGGCAGTCTCTTTAACCTCTGAGCCAAGTAGGCTATACATTCATAATGGTGTTTCAGCTTATTTGCTGTGCATTTGCATAAACTAGAAGTATTATAATAATACTTATTACAAAAGCTATTATCATTCATATTTAAAATATGTCTACTTTATATTTTTTAAATACATTTTTGCATTAAACAAAAAAGTTCAATAGTGTTTAATTGCGATTATTGCACCTATATAAAATGAACAGATGGTGAAATTTTTATTTAACATATTTATTAAGAAGGGAACTGATAACACATGAACTCAGGTTTGTTTGGTTGTCACTCCAAGCTAAAGAGCCAATACTCGAAAGAAGTTTGGGTAGGAAAAAAAGTTGCTTTAATCAGAAAAGCTAGCAACCTGCAGAAAAGGAATGTCCCAAAAAACAACTCCAAAGATTCTGCTCGGTCAAGAACACTTAAAGAGAAAAGGGGAAGTAATCTCCTCCAATCGTTAAGGCAGGAGGCCAAGCTCTGCTACTCTCCATTGTATGTGGGTTGGCTGACTCCTCAGGAGCTTTCTTTAGATACTATAAATTCACACAGTTTGTTCAGGAGATTATCGAGGGGGAAGCTAGGGAAGAGATCTGACCATTTGTTAATTACTTGACTCATTCTGCTTCTTTGAATCAAAGAAAGAACCCACAAGTTAGGCAGGCATTGTGAGATCAAAAGATTTGAAAGGTATGCTTGGCCAGAGATGAGTAGAGCATGGGGGCTGGGGGTGGTGGTAGGGTGCCTGGTTTAACATTAGCTTTACTAAAGTGACAAAACAAAAGGGGCCTCCTACAGAGAGCTCTTTCCTGCCAAAAGCTGCTTACACAGCTGGTACCAAGAAGAATTTGAGCAGAAACATATATTAGAAATAGGGAATTGTGCGATACATTTACAAGTAGATGCAGAATGGATATCCATGTAATAGTCACGTGTACTGCACAAGACTCCATTAAGTTTGAAACTCTATAATCGATAATATTGTTGCAGAAAGAGAGACCCCCTTCCAGGGCCCTAGAGTGGGCTCTTGTCTAACACTCGGAAATGAATTGTCTAAGGAGACACATGAGCTGATAAAGCAAGAGATTTTATTGGAAAGGCAGCAGGGCGGAGAGCAGTAGGGTAAGGGAACCCATGAGAACTGCTATGCCACATGGCTTACAGTCCTGGGTTTTATGGTAATAGCATTAGTTTCGGGCTGTCCTTGGCCAATCGTTCTGATTTGGAGTCCTTCCTGGTGGTGCACACGTTGCTCAGCCAAGATGGATGCCAGGGAGAAGGATTCTGGGAGGTGGTGGGACACATGGCATCTCCTTTTGACCTTTCCCGAACTCTTCTGATTGGTGGTGGCTTATTAGTTTCCTGTTCCTTACTAGGACCTCCTGTCATAAAACAACTCATGCATACAGTTACTATGGTGCCTGGCCAAGTGGGCCATCTCAGTCAGTGTGTTTCCCCTAACAATGACTTTGCATTATTACCAGTTTTCTACATTATAGAGTTATGAAATATTTGACAATGAAATGCAGAGAAAAGCAAGGGTGATCTGTACAATATATCTGTTGCATGAAGGGGCACCCCTTCCAGGGCCCGAAACTGGGCTCTTGTCTAACACTCGGAGATGAATTGTCTGAGGAGACACCTGTGCTGACAAAGCAAGAGATTTTATTGGGAAAGGGCACCCAGGTGGAGAGCAGTAGGGTAAGGGAACTCAGGAGAACTGCTCTGTTTCATGACGCCAAGATGGATGCTAGCAAGAGGGATTCTGGGAAGTGGATGGACACGCAGGGTCTCCTTTTGATCTTTCCCGGACTCTTCCAGTTGGTAGTGGCTTATTAGTTTCGTATTCCTTATCAGGATCTCCTGTCATAAAACATCTCATGCAAATAGTTACTATGGTGCCTGGCCAGAGTGGGCAGTTTTAATCAGTATGCTTCCCCTAATATATCTACTAGTTTTATTTTACACTGAAGGAGGAAACAGACAAAACAGGCTCTGTCTTGAAAACAGGACTCCATCTTGGGCTGGGCTGTGGACTTTTAGCTATATGCCCTGTATCTATGGAAAGGACATACCAACTGGAAAACCAGACCTCCCCAGGTGGAAGAGGCCCAGGGCTCGTACCTCGACTCTCTTTCACCTAAAGGAATACCCAAATTGTGTAACCAAATACAATCATAAATTCTATTATGCTTATTGGAGTATAACCACAAGCCTTTGCTAACTGTCCACTGTTAACTACTTAGGCATAAGGCATACGAATCATGGGTTAACTTTGATCTTTCTTTTCCTTTGTTCAGACTAGTTTCAGGGAATTTGGGGAGGTGGGTTTGGGCAAGTACACTTAGGGTATATAAGGTTTTCACAAACACTGGTCGGGGTCCTTGGCTAAGAGGAGACTCTGCCTTGGGCCCGCCGGTGTAATAAACTGCACTCCACTCTCTGCATTGTCCTTCTGAGTAAGTTTGTTTCCTGCAACTCATGGCTACAGCAACACATTTAAAAATTCTTCACAACCCACCCTTCTTCAACTTGGGAAGATAAAAATTCCAAAGAAATAAAACTTTTAATCACAAAATCAGGCTGATCACATTAGATTTGGCCTGATTAGTTACATACGTATTGTTGCAAAGAGTTGGACACAACTGAGGGACTAAGCACAGCCAACACAGAAAGAGTATAGACTTCCTTAAGTTTATTTTGTAAAATCTACAGCTATATAGTAGTGAACTGTTACTAAGACAACAGAATTAACCTCTGTCTGGAAGTTTTCATAAGGAATTTGAGATTGGACTGTCAAAGGTCTCTATTATTTGATAACCTGAGGCTAGGAAACTAAGTCCAAGAGAATAGTAAACTATCTCATGAACTAACACAAAACAAAACAAAAGTACTGGAAAACCCTTACTCAGCATATTGGTATGATCTGAATGTCATCTAAGCAATGTCAACCCAAATCCTATACCCAGGAGTCTGTTCTTTGAAATGTCAAACAGTTTTTGTTTTCTACAAGAAAATATTTTTGTTACTTGAGAGAAACTAGTCCACAAAAAATGAAATAGTTCATGCTGATTTATTTATAACTCATTATAACACATTTTAGATAACAAAAAAGCATACAATACAAAAAAAATTAGTTTAGAGCTTCAGATTTTTCCAGTCAGATTTGCATTTGAATCAGATGTTCAGTATGTGTCAGGTAATAATTACTAAGTTCAATAATAACACAAGTAAAATGCAGTACACTACCTATCACAGGATTATCTCAGTACACTTTAGTTGAATATTGAAATATGATTGTGTGAGTCAATTTGAATGCATTTTAGAGCAGGTACATAAAATTATTAAATGTATTGTTGTTGTTGTTGAGTCGCTAAGACATATCTTAGTCTGTGACCCATGGACTGTAGCAGACCAGACTTCCCAATCCTTCACTATCTCCCAAAATTTGCTCAATCTCATATCCGTTCAATCGGTGATGCAACCCTACCATTTCATCCTCTTTTCCCCCTTCTTTTGCCTTCAATCTATCTGAGCATCAGAGTCTTTTCCAATGAACTGGCTCTTCCCATCAGGTGGCCAAAGTATTGGAGCTTCAACTTCAGTATCAGTTCTTCCAATGAATATTCAGAGTTGATTTCCTTTAGGAAAGATTGGTTTGATTTACTTTCTGTCCAAGGAACTCTTCGATGCTCAGCCTTCTTTATCATCCAGCTCTCACAACAGTATAGTACATGACTACTGGAAAAACTATAGCTTTGAAAACTACAGCTTTGACTATATGCACATTTGTCAGCAAAGTGATGTCTCTGCTTTTTAATATACTGTCAGCAATACGTGAACTGTGAAATTCCAGATGTTCAAGCTGGTTTTTGAAAAGGCAGAGGAACTAGAGATAAAATTGCCAACATCCACTGGATCATCGAAAATGCAAGAGTTCCAGAAAAACATCTATTTCTTCTTTATTGACTGTGCCAAAGCCTTTGACTGTGTGGATCACAACAAACTGTGGAAAATTCTTCAAGAGATGGGAATACTAGACCACTTGACCTGCCTTTTGAGAAATCTGTATTCAGGTCATGAAGCAATAGTTAGATTGGGTTTGTCCCTTTCTTTTACTATGTGCATGTGAAATAACATGGGCTTCTATCCCACGTGCTTGCTCAAAGACCAGACTTGCCTTAATGGTTTCCAGAATTCACATTTCTTATTTTGTAAATGCTTACCCTCTTTTTTAAAATTTTAAATGTATTTTTTTTTCCTGAAGGATAGTTGCTTTACAAAATTGTGTTTCTGCCAAACATCAACATGAATCAGCCATGGATATACATATCTCCCCTCCCTCCTTGAACCTCTATTCTATCTCCCTCCTGCCATCCCATCCCTCTAGGTTGTTACAGAGCCCTGATTTGAGTTCTCTGAGTCATA
This sequence comes from Aepyceros melampus, assembly GCA_006408695.1. NCBI lineage: Eukaryota > Metazoa > Chordata > Mammalia > Artiodactyla > Bovidae > Aepyceros > Aepyceros melampus. The sequence continues at coordinate 63,261 of SJXQ01007776.1, forward strand.
GAGCAAATTCCCATTGGCTATCTAGTTTACATTTGGTAATGTAAGTTTCCACGTTACTCTCTCCATAAATCCCACCCTTTCCTCTTCCTCCCTCCTGTGTTTGTTCTTTATGTCTGTGTCTCCATTGCTACCCTGTAGCACTGGTAGTTTATTGTGAATCTCTGTAGAGATTTTAGTTAGAAGAGGAATTTTCTCTACTGGCCACATAGTTCTCCTGGTTGACTGTTCTTCCCATTCTGAGCTGTGTATTGCATTCATAAGGAAGGCAGATGCTTAAGAAGTTTTGCTTAGTCAGCAGTTTGAACTGAGCAATTTGCCTTTCTCTTTGATCTTAAATTTATATTAAAAGAAGAGATATAAATCAACTTAATTTGGTGCTAATCTGAATGGTATGTCTGTAGGTTTTTTTTTTTTTTTTTTTTTTTGAGTTCTCATCATCTATTTCAGAATTTAGGAATCTCTCTTCAGTTTTCCTATTAAGTATTTACTTCCCATCTAGTGAAGCATTCCCCAGCCCAGACCTCTGTCACTTTTTTAGCAAAAGGCTTAATTTGCTAAGCAACGTGTATAGAATAACAAATAGAAATGTTATGAAAGAATGGAGATGAAACAGTGACAGTAACTGAAATGAAATTGTTGAGGCTACTTTCCTTAGAATTGTATCTGGCGGGCATGGGGGATTCATGGTCCATCTATATATTCTGAAACATTCAGATAGAAGACTTTGAGGTGACACAATACAGACATTTTCTGTCATCCAATTCAATAATATTTGGGGTTGTTGTGAGCTCCAACAACAGACTGTCATAGATGTCTTCACTTCTTTGATCATCGGGATTGTACTGTTCTGATAAGCATCAGGTGAAGAGAGAATACTTTTATAAAAGTAGAAAAACACATCTTAGGAGTACTGTATTCACTTAGAACACAGGAATTGCTTTTTCACAGTAGAAGAGAACCTGAATCATAGTCATGAAAAGCCTTGGAAAAATGTGTTTTAAGTTGTTCTTTCATGTTCCCTTATGCCATGCCTATCAGACTCCTTTGCTTCTCTACTTACATCTGGATGTATCTGCGTATGTGTACATGTGGGTATGTGCAGAGCAAGGATGTTTGAGAGAGGGAACTTCTGCATCAGTTAATAATCATCTATAATTTAAGCATTTAGTTTTGCTAGACAATCTGCTGTGAAATTATGGTTCAAGTATAGGTCTCTTTTCCCCTTTAATTTAGTCAGTCTTATCTGCCTTTTATCAAAAATTGTATCTGTCCTGTTCTTTATCCCAACAGACTTTTTAATATCCTGTTACTTTCTTTTCTTTCTCTCTGACCACCCATACTCTCTCAGTTTTTCTTTTCTAAAAGAGAATAGATGATCAGTATTAGAGGTTGAGCAAAATATTATAGTTGTTTCAATGACCACAACCCTCACAATTTTTTTTTTTTTTTTTTACATTTTCTGACTCTCTGGGCAACTGGTAGATACAATTTTATAATTTTAGTAAACATCTTCAGAATAAAGATGCCAATGTCTCAAAATGCATGATAACATTTTTATAACTATGTATCTTATAAACCTACAGAAACAAATATCTAATAACAGGGCTTAATATTTTAAAGTTAATGTTAAGAATAACTTCATCTTAAGATTCTTAAAATAAAATATTTTATTTTTGCGGTAACTCCTAGCACTGAAGTTTGTTATGGTAAAAATCATTTATGGGAACTTCCCTGGCAGTCCAGTGGTTAAGACTCCATGCTTCCATTGTAAAGAGCGTGGGTTCGATCCCTGGTCGGGGGAACTAAGATCCTTGCATGTCTCTAGTGCGGCCAAAGGAAAAAAAAAACAGTCATTTTTGAAGTTAAGAATTAACTTATGATTTCATTATTTTAATACTTTTAACAATGTTAGGATTGAAATTTTTGAGAAATAAAAAACTATTGGAAAAGAAAATTAACTTTTTCTTTACAAAATCTTATAAACAAATAGGGTACTCTAGGGATATTCTAAAGAGAATATTGAAAAGCATTTTTAAAACAAAAGGCATAGATAATAGCATGAAAATATGTAGATTAAAATATTTCTAGATGTCATTAGGAAACAATCCAAGTTTCTTTTTAATACAAATGTAGAATGAATAAAGTATGATAAAGCTCCATTATACTTTATACATATCTGTGCTAGTAATATAAAGTCTGTGGATTTCAAGATCCTGAGTATGAGTGTTGTGTGTGATGAGGGAGGGGGAGATAAGTAAACATGTAAGTGTGGTGACTGGTGAATATGTGGTGTGTCAGGGATGTGGAGTGTGTGTCTGTATGGTGTGATTGACATGTGTATGTGGATGATATTATGTGTCTGTCATGTACATATCCTGTAACTAACATGAGCATGCTTTGTTAATATGTACATATAGACACACATATCCTATATATATATACTATATCCTGTAGTATACTTTATCTCCTTGACTATTTTTCACTTTTGATAAAACATTGCTATGCTACATACAGGTCTGGGATGGAAAGAAAATAATTCCAAAGGGAAGATCTGAGTATTGGAGATAAAGGTGAACTATGAATAGTGTGTTATTGCCTCTTTTGTTTGTGGTAGAAAAATGATTATTTTTGTCTTTCAGTCATTTTCAAACCGTTCTTTCCCTGTGGGTGTACTGGACTGATTTTATTCCATCCCACTCAGCCACCTCTGTCCCATGTCTGGTTTTCCCTACAATCAAGATTGTATAGTATACTACCTTATTAGAATGAAGAGTTGAGGAATAGGAAGACACTTAACATGTAGAGTCTCCCAAAGTACTTAACAAGAGTGATATGCCATGAAGATGGGAGTTAGACTGAGGCAAAAGGCATCTAAATAAAAATCATTAAAGATAAGTAATTTTGCTGATAACAGGAGGAATATTTTTCTACACAGCTTTCAAAACTGACCATGAGTAAGTAAGTTACATAACACTTTTGGCAGCTGACTTAGTGAAATAGCTGGGCTTAAAGTAACAACAGATTGAATTTTACAATGAGCTAATTATTAGTGAGAGGAAATAACAGCTGTGAAGTAACAACTTTCATAAAAGTTTCCCCCACCAAAAAAAAAAAAAAAAGAGTGATAATCTATAAAAATATAATTAGGAGGAGAAACATTTATGTTCATAAATATGCCTTGTTTAACAGTCTTGACATTAGGTGACTTTGACCATAATCTGTTCCAGTTTTTCCATTCATGTTACTTTCCTTGCATTAACAAAAATTGATTTAAAATACTGAGTAGTAATAGAAACTTGGGGTATAAAATGTTTATTGGCTTATTAGATTTGAAGTGATAGTTATTAAAACTTTAAAATATTTTAAACTTTAAAAGAATGGTATACTTTTTGGAGAGGCAACTTAACAACTAGTATCTAATTATAATTTTTATCAAAGAATCCACAGACCTTAGCTGTAGTCAAAAATACATTACTATTTATGTTTCAATAATGACTCCTAGGGTAGTGGATATCAAATTGAAATCATTGGTGCCATAACCTTAAATTGTAAGAAATATTTATCTATGTAAATGGAAGAAAAATAATCTATTTAGTGAAGAAGGAACTCTGAGAGTAATTGAACCATCCCACTCCACCCTATCCCACAATCTTTTTAATGTGGAGGTTATATCTAGTGTTAGTATTTCCAACCTCAACTGCCCTGAGTACAAATTAGGTTGCATTTACAGTATCTCACAGCTTGATATTTGGACTTCCCTCCCTGATGGCTCAGATGGTAAAGAACCCACCTGAAATTGGTTGGGGACAGGGAGGGAGACCTGGGTTCCATCCCTGGGTTGGGAAGATCCCCTGGAGGAGGGCATGGCAACCCACTCCAGTATTCTTGCTTGGAAAATCCCCAAGGACAAAGGAGCCTGGTGGCTGCAGTCAATGGGATGGCAAAGAGTCAGGCACAACTGAGCACCTAAGAGCACACACATGCACAATTTGTACTGGTGATTTCTCATCATTACTTACATGGTGTCATATGACCAGAATTAGCACAGGATTGCTGAATAGAAGTCATGTGTCATTGCAGGGCCAAAGTCTTTAGTGACTGGAGGGAGACATTTTCACACTGACTTCCTGTACCACATAGACTAGGGAGACTATGAGTCCCGGATAGAGTACCCAGAGAGCGGCGGGAACTTCACTAGCCTGAATGGCTGAGTTGCTACAGAGAACAGCCCTGGAGAGTTGCTCAGAGCCTCAACCAACTTTGCAAAAATTAAAACTAAACTTTTACTGTATTAACTTCTAAGATTTTGGGGTTGTTTGCTATTTCAACCTATCTTTTAGTTTATTCCAACCCTTGAGTATTCCAAGTCCCCCATCCTGACCTGAAGGAATTTCTGATATTTTCTAGGATTTCCAAGCATGTCTAGAATTTTATATACCTTTTGTATCCATTCTGCTTGCATCTAATCACATCTAATGAACTGAGAATCCTCAAGAGAAGATTCTGCAACTTCTGTCCTTCTGCAAATCTTAAGGATGAGATTTCTCAATCTGTTCATCCCCATTTTTTGATCTGGGTGTGTCAAGCACCCTAACACCTCTGGTTAAGGCAGGGAGTTTAACATCAGATGCCACTACTGCCTCTCCCATATCAAAAATAGAGCAATACATTTGTCAAGGTTTATGCCTGAAATTCCAAGATTTTATTGATTAAACCAGAAGAGACCTACAAGGGAGCTATTTTTGGTCAATTTCTCATACCTGCTGGCTTTTGTGCAACAGGAGATTTCAGTTGATTTGCCTAGGTACTAGGTGCTGCTGCTGCTGCTAAGTCACTTCAGTCGTGTCCAACTCTGTGCGACCCCATAGACAGCAGCCCATCAGGCTCCCCCATCCCTGGGATTCTCAAGGCAAGAACACTGGAGTGGGTTGCCATTTCCTTCTCAATGCATGAAAGCTGGCTCCATGAAATGAGGATAGTCTCTCCCATCCCCAAATATCAGTTGAGGAATGTATCATGATCAAGTGACTGTGGCACTGTGTTGCACCTACTAGCAGAAACAGCTCTTTCAGTTCACAGAGAGAACTATTACCCCAAACCACTTTTTTGAGTCCTACAGAATTGAAATCTTACCATGCTTGGAATCACCATGCATATACCTATACAATCATTCTCAAATTTATTTCAAAGTATCTCCAGATTTTCATTTGTGTGCAGAACATTTTTACTCAAGTTTTTCAGCTACTGTTTGCAGGCTTTCCACCATAATCCACTGTACCAATATGACCTTTCTTGGAGCCCTTAATAAGAATAATGTTCCTCTGGGTACAAGCTTGATGACCATCTTCATTATATCATTTGCCAGACAGTAGGTGATGAAAAATTAATCCTTTCATATCTATGAGTCATTTGTCTTCCAGAACATGAAGCATAATTATTGTTCCCAAGGCATCACATAATATTTTGTGACAAGAAAGAGTGCTCTTGAGACTGGCTCCAGGCCAAAATCCTATGTCTGAACTTTCAGGACTGACCATATATAATTACAGAGACCATCTCAAAGATCTCATGAGAGAAAACTGTCTTCCCCACAATCACACCTTTTACATAGAGTATGTCGCTGTCTGTAGTGGGAACTGCAGTCAAAGGCTCAGGCTACCTTCCCCATGAAGTAGAGTGAAGTGAAGTTGCTCAGTCATGTCCTACTCTTTGTGACCCCATGGACTGTAACCTACCAGGCTCCTCTGTCCATGGGATTTTCCAGGCAAGAATGCTGGAGTGGGTTTCCATTTCCTTCTCCAGGAGATCTTCCAGACCCAGGGATTGAACCCAGGTCTCCCACATTATAGGCAGACGCTTTACCATCTGAGCCACCAGGCAAGTCACCTTTCCCATGCTCATACATATATATGTATTCTTATCTCAGACACCTCATTTTTAAAGCCTTCACCTGAAAACCTTGACTAGGCACTTTTCATCAACTCTGCCTAGATTTCCATATTGTATGGTCTTTATATATTTTTCTCTTCTCTGACTTAGTTTTCCACTCTTAGGTCTTTCCCTTGTCATCTCTCCAGCCTCTCCAGATCCAGGGAGACAGCTGGAAGCTCGCTCAGGGCTCTCCTGTGGTGGGACATTTCCATGCCTGCACCATATGTAATCCAAGTGACCCACACCTGGTGCTGTTCTGTGGGGCAAAATGAATCATTTTATTTCTTTGGCTCTTACATATACCATCACAGAAAGTGCATCAGGGCTTGAATGTTACTTTTAGTTTTGGGATTGTCCTGCTGCTGCTGCTAAGTCGCTTCAGTCGTGTCCGACTCTGTGCGGCCCCATCGACGGCAGCCCACCAGGCTCCTCTGTCCCTGGGATTCTCCAGGCAAGAACGCTGGAGTGGGTTGCCATTTCCTTCTCCAATACATGAGAGTGAAAAGTGAAAGTGAAGTCGCTCAGTCCTGTCCGACTCTTAGCGACTCCATGGACTGCAGCCTACCAGGCTCCTCCATCCATGGGATTTTCCAGGCAAGAGTACTGGAGTGGGGTGCCATCACCTTCTCCGTGGGATTGTCTTACTTGTATTAATCAACCACTTTGATACCCAAGAACTCAGCAAACTTTCCAGATATTTTCTTCCAACCTTTCTCCTTTAGTGATACGAAACTATTATGCTGATTGGGTTTAAGAAGAGGACTGGGTGCTCCATTAACTCTATTGTTCCTGTAACCTCACCCTTAGTGGTTTTTTCCTTTTTTTGTTTCTATTTTTTTTTTTTGTTTGTTGGTTTGTTTTTCTCTTAGGCCCTAGAACAAATAGAAAGAGCCAATATTTAAAGGCTCATTAACAAAACACAAAATCTCTATGAAATAATAGACTGCAAACAGTTATAGCTATTATATTAAAAAGACCCCCTACCTGCCAATCAACCTTTCCTTTTTTTTTTTTTAGGGAATCAGTTTAAATGGTGTTATCTGTTGTGAATTCACTGTGCTGTCTATTTCTTTGTGAATCTCATTGACTAACCATTTAAATTGGATGAGTATTTTTCATCAAGAGTCTTTCTCTATAATTACACTATTATTCATCATCTTTAGCTAAAATCAGGTCTACAACATTGACTCTTTCTAAATAGATGCATACATTGAAAATTCAGGTAAGAATAAATGATAGCTTAAAGAGATCTAAAAGCGTTGAAAACACTCCATTGCAACAAAAGTATTTTGGCATGAGTGCTAAATCACTTCAGTTGTATCTGACTCTTGTGACCTCATGAACTGTAACCAGCCAGGCTCCTCTGTCCATGAGATTTCCCAGTCAAGAATACTGAAGTGGGTTGCCATTTCCTCCTCCAGGAGTTCTTTCCATCCTTGGGGTGAGCTTAAATTCAGAGCCAAAAGAGGCTCTTGAAAGTAGCAAGGTGACTTTGGAATGCATATCTCTATGGATGTTATTGCTCAGTTCTCATGTTAATGTCAGCTGCATAGTTTATATTCAATGAATATTTTAAAAATGAATAAATAAAAGGAGGATTAGGTTCATACTGAAACCATGATAGCCTAAGGTAAATGCTTGTCCTAGTGTTAGAAACTTTTTCCTTGACATAAAAATCATTTCCTATTATTCCTCTAAAAAGCATATTGAAGAATATTTTAATATAAAACACCATTTCCATATTAAGGAGTATGATCATATTATGAAATTTTATATTAAAAGAGCATGAAATATTATTTGCTATGAAATACTGCTTGCAAAATTGGTTCAGTAAAAAGCAATAGAATGGGATTTAAGTATATATGGAACTGCATGTTGATCATCTGAATCATACTCTAAATATTTTAAAGGAATAAGATTATTAATAGCAGAAGAAAAATATAGTTTTTTAAATAAGTGTTTTACAATACAGACTCGTATTCAAATAGACTAGTTACTGTCAGTTGTGACAAGAAACAGTTGCTTAAAAAAAACCTTGCTTATTAAGCATTAATACTTTCTCAAAACAAACCAAAAGTCTGCTGAAGACTTATTCGAAGAGCATGCTTATCTTTAACTGGACATTTTAGAGCATCAGTATTCAGAAATACTACAGATCTTGCTGTTGAACATATGTATCATAGTTTATTATTCTCAAAGAGAGATAAAAAGTAGCTGAAATGAAAATTATTAGAAAGAATAGGAGCATATCTGTAACATGGAGGACCAGGGGCCAGAGCTGGAAAAGTCAAGTAAAGAATTTTTTAAAAAGGAAGAAAAATTTGATTTGATGTGAAAGGAATGATAACATAACTAAAAGACCACTAAAAATACAAATTATGTAATTTTAGTGCAATTATAAGATTAAAATCAGCCCGTCTGGCTGACCAACAGCACATACATAAATAGAGTGAAATCAGTATATAAAAGCAAACATAATTTAATGAAAATATTCAAGAGTTTATAGAATAACTTCAATGTTGAGTCAAATCTCTTTGAGAATGCTCATGTTATTTTACAAAATCAACTATTTCTTTTAAAAAATTTACTCAGTTTACATGGAACAAATTGTAGATTATGTGTAAAATACAGTACGAGTGATATCTAACCATTTGATTGGTTTCAGAGGTTGGGTACCTTACCAGATAAATTGCATTATTTTCTTCATCAAAATAGCTCACAATTTACTTGTCTGGGAAATTGTTTAATTTTTTGTGCAAAACATTTACAAATAGGTGTCAATTTTGTGATAAGAAAGTAAGCTTAGAAGCTGGGAGGTAGCAGTCATTTTTGCTTAGATGATTGCTTCAACACAAACTTCTAAGGTGTTGTATAACTCATGCTCCATTTCAGTACTTCTGGTTTCACCTCTATCCAGGACTTTAGGTCACGTAAGACTGAATTAACAAAGTCTGCAAATGCTCCAAATAAATATGTGATGACACCATCCTATAATAGTTCACCTCAAAGCCATGGAACATTTCTTGCTTCCTGCTCCAGCTCCTCCTATTGATATTAGTTGCTAGGAAGCTATGAAATCTATTGGCTCCATAATAGCAGAGATATAGGGGAATTTAGTGCTCCATGGAGCAAACCATTGACCAGGAAATGAGAGTAAATAAATTATTTCACCCCTTCATTCAATAAATGGTCTGGAGACACATTTATATAGTTCAAAGGATGATGATTCTAAGCTTTCAGGAACTTAAGTAGTTGCACTTGATAGCTAAAAAATATCCAGTTGGTAAAACTCTCTTGTCTTGTCTTTCCCTCTTTTCTGTTTTGCTTACTTTTTTTTCCCCCCATTTCTGTTCTTTGGGATTGCAAGTCAAAGTCACAACAGGAGCAGAAAAGCCTCTGTCTTATATGCTACTGACACGAAACTAAGGCTAAGATGATGGAACTAGTGTGATCCTAAAAAGCAGCCTCTGTAGATAAGATTCAGAGCCAGATTTTCCTCTGGTATGGCAATCAGGACCTTACTTCTGATGACAAGTGAGATGGCGGTAACACTTTGCATATAGTGGTGTAGTAACACCAATGCTTTAACTTGCGGTTAATTGGGATACTTCACAAGTACAAGCTGAAGTGTTAAGAAATGCTACAAACAGGTAACTGAAAAGTATTGGAGCAATGGCAGTTATAACACTGGGGCTCAGGATGGTTGCTCTTGTAAACAGTGAAAACTTTGCAGGAAAAAAAAAGGTGGGTAGGCCCAGTGCAGCCAATTCTCAATACTAAGATGTAATAAAGCTTCTATCTATAAATGGAAGTTTTGGAAAGCAGATGGCTCCAAAACCTGGCCAAAGATCTAGTCATAAAGTTAGAAAAGCTGCAAAGGAAACTAAACACGTATTTCCGAGATCTGAGATAGGAAAAGTTGGGTGCATGAGCCTGAAAATCTAGTGTACATGTTTTCCTGAAACCAATGGGAAGGAAGAAGAAAGATTAATCTACACAGGGTCAAGAAGAAAATCCTGAACCTGACCTTTTCCACTTCAACCGATATAGTAATTAGAAATGGCATTGCAAGAAGAAAGAATTTGGAGATTAGTGTCACCATAAAACACTTAAAGTTGTAGGGAGGTAGACTCTGTCACGTTCCTGTTTAATCACATATTTGGCTAAGAGAAACTTTATGGATATTGAAAAGGGCAGATAGACTACGATAAACATAACCAGGCAATAGTCCCAACTGCAGGTGCTATGTTGAATTGGATATCTTTATCAGAGCAGATAAAATTCATACAAAACTTTTAGTTCTTAATATATTGCCATTGATGTGGCAAATTGTTTCTTCTCCAACACCATCAGTAAGGAGATCAAGCACAATTTGCATTTATATGTTAATGACAGCAATATGCAATAAATGTTATTCATAGATAATTTGCTCATGCATTACCAGCAAAGGACAAGGGTTAGACTAAGTGTTAAACAGAGTGATTGTTTTCTCATTTTCCTTTTAAAATATAAAATTTTCTAATTATTTCATGATGTCATGAAAAATTCTGGTTTGTTATTTCTTTGTTGGAAAGATTATGTTAACAGTTGTGGATTTCCACAGAACTTCCACAGTTATAGGCACAAGTAAATTTTGAATTTTAATTAATTTTAAGCATTTTAGGGTTTTGCTTCAAAGATTTCTTCCAAGATTCCATTCTCATCTGGAAACACTTTTCTTGTCACAATTAATCAAAGACCTTTACATGTATTTAAAACTCAATCCATCGCTATAGTAATCACTTCCCTTTTTAAAAATAATCCATTGCTTCTGAAGGCATACCTGTGTTAGGATGCATAAAATGTTTTCTTTAACAGTTGTCACACTAGAAAAGTATCCCATTAGTTAATTAACTAACAAGCCATTCCATTATTTATTCTTTTATACTTACTTTTAACAACAATCATTGTACTGAAGATTTTCCAGGTTTTGTTCGTCAAAGGGTTCAAGCTTAAAACCAATTACACACTGAGATATATACCAAACGGTACTCCTGGGTTTTTTTTTTTTAAGTTTTAAGTTTGGTTGAAATGAACATCAATGTACACCTGAGGGAGAAGCAAGTGGCAAAAACAGTTCAGCCTAAAGGTATCAATGGAAAGGAAGCATTGTAAACAAAAGAGAGATGTGAACTTTAAAATATCTGGGTTAAATACTTGACCCTGTTGCTTTTCAGCTGTGGGACTTGGGGAAATTATTCAAACTCTATGAAAATAAGCTGTCTAATCTATAAAACAAGTATACCTCCATCATAAATTACTCTTTTGGAATTTTAAAAAGCTTGGTGGAATGTATATAAATCACAGCAGGATCCTTTATGACCCACCTCCTAGAGTAATGGAAATAAAAGCAAAAATACACAAATGAGACCTAATTAAAATTAAAAGCTTTTGCACAATGAAGGAAACTATATGCAAGGTAAAAAGACAGCCTTTAGAATGGGAGAAAATAATAGCAAACAAAGCAACTGACAAAGAATTAACCTCCAAAATACACAAGCAGCTCATGCAGCTCAATACCAGGAAAATAAATGACCCAATTAAAAAGTGGTCCGAAACTAAACAGACATTTAAGTTGTGTCCAACTCTTTGCAACCCCATGGACTGTAGCCTATCAGGCTCCTCCACCCATGGGATTCTCCAGGCAGGAATACTGGAGTGGGTTGCCATTTCCTTCTCCAGATCTTCCCAACCCAGGGAATGAACCCTGGTCTCCCACATTGTAGGCAGACACGTAACCATCTGAGCCACCAGGGAAGTCCCATACAGATGGCTAACAAACACATGAAAAGATGGTCAACATCACTCATTATCAGAGAAATGCAAATCAAAACCACAATGAGGTACCATCTCATGCCAGTCAGAATGGCTGCTATCAAAAAGTGTACAAATTATAAATGCTGGAGAGGGTGCAGAGAAAAGGGAACCCTCTTACACTGCTGGTGGGAATGCAAACTAGTACAGCCACTATGGAGAATAGTGTGGAAATTCCTTAAAAAGTTGGAAATAGAAATGCCATATGACCCTGCAATCCCACTGCTGGACATACACACTGAGGAAACCAGAATTGAAAGAGACACGTGTACCCCAATGTTCATTGCAGCACTGTTTACAATAGCCAGGACATGAAGCAACCTAGATGTCCATCAACAGATGAATGGATAAGAAAGCTGTGGTATATATACACAATGGAATATTATTCAGCTATTAAAAAGAATTGAATCAGATCTAATGAGGTGGATGAAACTGGAGCCTATTATACAGAGTGAAGTCAGAAAGTAAAACACCAATATAGTATATTAGCACATATATATGGAATTTAGAAAGATGGTAATGATGACCCTATATGTGAGACAGCGAAAGAGACACAGATGTAAAGAACAGACTTTTGGATTCTATTGGAGAAGGTGAGGGTGGGATGATTTGAGAGAATAGCATTGAAACATGTATATTACCATATGTGAAATAGATTGCCAGTCCAGGTTCTATGCATGAGGCAGGGTGCTCAGGGCAGGTGCACTGGGACAACCCTGAGGGATGGAATGGGGAGGGATGTGGGAGGGGGGGTTCAGGATGGAGGATATGTGTACACCCATGGCTGATTCATGTCAATGTATAGCAAAAACCACTACAATATTGTAAAGTAATTAGCCTCCAATTAAAAAAAAAAAAAAGCTTGGTGGAATGTATAGCAAGTTGAAAACTTCTTCAGACCCCCAATTTTAATTTACCCATGGTAATTGGCAATTTATTTTTACTAAAAAATTGTTTAGGTATTATCTAGCTGTAGCTACCATTAGTTTTGATTATTGTTTTTACTTGTAACATCAGATGTGTTTAATGCTTATGTGGGATGTAAATTAGAAGTGAAATATTCATGTCATGATAGCACTCTCAATACAAGTAATTGCTTACCCAAATGACACTGTTTCTTTTTTGACTAATAAGAACTCTGTATTTTCTCTGAGAGGTATATACTAATTAAAAATATTTATCCTCTCATGTTAATTTGGGACCACAGAAGGTCATTATGATGCAGTTTTGGCTCATAGACTTCAAGAAGATTCAGAGTTAGACCTGCAGGAAAGTGGGGATCCTTTATAAAAAGAATTTCAGCTTTTTTGCTCTGTCTTTATTTGTTCTTTATTTGGTTTCCCTTTTCACTTTCAATATGATAACTGGATACCTGGGACCATAACTGCCACCTTCTAAACACTGGAATGAAAGCCACAGGCAAAGGTGACCGAACAGGACAATGGAAGTGGCATAGATGCCTGGGACTTGCACACCAATGTGGACCATCAACCCATGGCTTTCTTATTGTGTAAGACACATAAGCTCATTTTTTCTAAGTCACTGTTTGTAATGCTTTCTATTTGTAGCTGACATACCATAATTAATAATAATGTTTAGGCAGTATAGCCCCTGACTAGGTAATACATCACTGACCATATGAGAATAAACATGTACAAGGAATCATTCCTTAAGGCAATTTATGGAAAGGTTATTAAATTTGTCCTTTAGGAGCAAATGAATTTCAATTTGATTTAAGGGCTATGTATACAGTTGTATTGAAAGAGTAATTTCAACAGTTTATAAACTATGTATGTATATAAATGCGGAGAGATATATGTTGTTGTTAGGGAAAAATCTACCTTGAATCTAAAAGTCAGTGTATCAGTCTTGTTTCTTTTATGCCTTAACCTATCATTATTTCTTTCTCCCCCTGTCTTTCTTTTCATGATCATCATTTTTATAAACTATATTATTTTTTTCACTGATATGGTTTGAAGGACTTGAGTATATCCATGGCTGAAGCAGAAGATATTAAGAAAAGGTGGCAAGAATACACAAAAGAACTACACAAAAAAGATCCTCACAAACCAGTTAATCATGATGATGTGATCACTCACCTAGAGCCAGACATCCTGGAATGTGAACTCATGTGGGCCTTAGGAAGCATCACTATGAACAAAGCTAGTGGAGATGATAGAATTCCAGTTGAGCTATTTCAAATCCTAAAAGATGATGCTGTGAAAGTGCTGCCCTCGATATGTTAGCAAATTTGGACAACTCAGCAGTGGCCACAGGACTGGAAAAGTCAGTTTTCATTCCAATCCCAAAGGAAAGCAATGCCAAAAAATTATTTTGGCATCTCACATGCTAGTAAATAATGCTCAAAATTCTCCAAGCCAGGCTTCAGTAATACGTGAACTGTGAACTTCCAGATGTTCAAGCTGGATTTAGAAAAGGCAAGGGATCAGAGATCAAATTGCCACCATCTGTTGGATCATCGGAAAAGGAAGACAGTTCCAGAAAAACATCTACTTCTGCTTTATTGAATATGCCAAAGCCTTTGATGTGTGGGTCACAACAAACTGCCTAAAATTCTGACAGAGGTAGGAATACAAGGACACCTGACCTGTCTCTTGAAAAATCTGTATGCAGGTCAGAAAGCAACAGTTAGAACTGGACATGGAAAAACGGACTGGTTCCAAATAGGAAAAGGAGTATGTCAAGGCTGTATATTGTTACCCTGCTTATTTAATTTATATACAGAGTACATCATGAGAAACCCTGGGCTGGATGAATCACAAGCTGGAATCAAGATTGCCAGGAGAAATATCAATAACTTCAGATATGCAGATGACATCACCCTTATGGCAGAAAGTGAGGAGGAACTAAAGAGAAGAAAGTGAAAGGGGAGAGTGAAAAAGTTGGCTTAAAACTCACCATTCAGAAAACTAAGATCATGGCATCTGGGCCCATCACTTCACAGCAAATGGAACCAGTGACAGACATTACTTTTTGGGGGTCCAAAATCACTGCAGATTGTGACTGCAGCCATGAAATTAAAAGATGCTTGCTTTTTGGAAGAAAAGCTATGACCCACCTAGATAGCATATTAAAAAGCAGAGACATTACTTTGCCAACCAAGGTCCATCTAGTCAAAGCTTTGGTTTTTCCAGTAGTCATGTATGGATGTGAGAGTTGCACTATAAAGAAAGCTGAGCGCCGCAGAATTGATGCTTTTGAACTGTGGTGTTGGACAAGACTCTTGAGAGTCCCTTGGACTCCAAGGAGATCCAACCAGTTCATCCTAAAGGAAATCAGTCCTCAATGTTCATTGAAAGGACTGATGATGAAGCTGACACTAATACTTTGGCCATCTGATGCGAAGAACTGTCTCATTGAAACAATCCTGTTGCTGCTGCTAAGTCGCTTCAGTCATGTCTGACTCTGTGTGACCCCATAGATGGCAGCCCAACTGGGTAAGATTAAAGGCAGGAGGAGAAGGGATGACGAAGGATGTGATGGTTGGTTGTCATCACCAACTCGATGGACATGAGTTTGAATAAACTCCCGGAGTTGGTGGGAGGCCTGGCGTGCTGCAGTCCAGGGGATCAGAAAGAGTCGGACATGACTGAGTGACTGAACTGATTGATGAACATTAGCAAAAGAGGGATTTTCACTCATATATATATATATATATATATATATATATAATGTATTTATATTAACATATACTGATGTATATATAATATAGAACATTTTATGTTCTTATTATAGCATATATTTTCTCTTCCTTATTGGTATTAGTTCTTTAAACCCCAGGGAACTGAATTTTTTTCAGATTAAAATTTTCTTCTATCAGAGGGAGAGTGAAAAACAGATTCCTAATCACTGACTGTTGTTGTCAAACAACCCAACTCTGGGACATTTCTGGAGTTTCGAAGATGTAGTTTTGATAATTCTCCCAGGACTGGTAAATTATTCTAACTTAGAGCAGTTAGAAGCCCATCTTAATACTGGAAGATGGGTTTTTCTCCTGTATGATGTTTCTAGAAATGTTTGATCCCAGGGATGCTTGTGAACATGTTTTAGTTCTATGGAGAAAATAAAATTGATAGCATGAGATTGATAAACCGGGAGATATATGGACCAGAAACAAAAACAGCAAGGGAGGCTTGATAGTGTCCTGTCTCTTTAGTGTAGCTGCCCTTAGGCTCTTGAAATACACAATTCCAAAGCTACTTCAGTTGGGTTTTAGTTGCTTAAAACAAACCAATTCCTGTTTTCTTTAGTTGGAGGTTTTGTTTTGTTTTTTTTTTAAGTTGTCCTTGATTTTTTTTTTCCTTTGTTTAATGAGGCTGAAATTGCTCTCATGTTTATGTAGGAAATACAACCTCTACATAAATGTAAAAAGAAAAATTTTCTCTCCCTGCACATAAGAAACATTTTTGTCTAATCTTGAAAGCATAGTTTTTGCTTAGGAAATAGGCCATTTAGGAAACTCTCCACCCAAGATAATCTTAGATAGTGTCTCTAAATGATTCTTTATGTTTTTATGTACCTTTAACATCTGAGAGGGCTCTTTGACAAGAGACTGGAATTGCTAAACTAACCTCATTAATATCATTATTTAAAGTATATCCATGTCAATTTTAAACATCAGATTAAAAATCACCAGAAGTAAGTTATATATTTTGTAAAAGCTGCTCTAATCCACCCACCAAGCTTGCATGATTTGAAGAGTAATGAAACTAAAGGACAACCAATACAAATTATAGTCACAGTGTCACATCACTTGTAAGTGAGCAGCAGAGCACAAAACTGAACCCAGGGCAGTCCAATTTTAAGACTGAGCCTTTTCAGGTCACCCTAAAAAATGAAGGATGAAGAGGGAATGACCCTGACTTTCCATATCTCTGCCACAGCATATTCACTTGGCAAGCTGGCAGTTTCATAGGCTAGTCTTTCAGTTTCTTTAGAGCATAGTCTCTTAATAGTTCATCTGGTTTGTTCATCTGGTCTCTTTGTATTTCAAAATTGTTGATTTTTTTTCACCAATTTCCCCGTTAAATTACTCAGAACTTCAGCTTCCTTTGAAGGCATAAACTCTCATTGGTTTTATAAGACTGTAAAAATAAAATTTAGATTCAGGTTTAAAGTCAATCCACATTAATTTTATCTTTTGTATTTGTTGATATTCCTGGATAATTCAGCAGATTTGCTTTTAAATGTGGGATTTTTTGGAGAATAGTTAGTTGAGATATATATGCACACACGCACACACACACACACACACACACACATATATGTTTTATTGCACATCATTAACAAGAACAGGCAAGACTCTTTAAAACTTTCCTGATAAATACAATTTGAACAGTGATGTTTAAGCATAGTAACTGCTGATTATATAATGACAGCATTGCAGTACCCGTAGGAAAGACCTCTGTGGCTTTGTGATAGATGTTGACAGGAAAATGATCATGAGCTGATGCAATGCAAGGTTCATCATGATGCCCTTTTGAGCTTGACAAGAAGAGGACATGCTTTATAGTAGAAGAAACAATAAAAATTGGGTATTGGCAATATGACATAGAAAGCTAAAATATGAATCAGTCTTTATTGTAGCAAAAATGAAAAAGTATTAACTCCTTCCAGAGAGGAAGTATAGCTTCAGTCTACTTTAGCACTTTACCGGAGGCAAATCATGCATATAGGATTTGTCTGATATAATTTGTTAACTCTTAGGACACTATATGAAAAGTATTAATGTGAAATATGCTGATCTTGTTTTTCTAATTTTTATTTTGATGACATTGTTGCTACAATTCGAAGGTTCATTAATGTCTTTGACTATGAAAAAACCTTCATGATTCCACAATCTCCAACTATAATGAATTCGCTCAAATAGATGATTTAGTAAATTGAAACAGTCAAATGTCTACCAATTATTTATTTCTAGAAATATATCTTTTTCAAAGAGATTAAATTTTGTCTAGATGTGCAATCTTTATGCTTAAATTTCACTTAAAAATGTGTTCCAGGGAAAAGAACAGTATTTTAATTATTTTGATGAAGATGATTTTTTTCTTTAACATGTTTCTTTTAGCTAAAATACACAAGTCTATTCTCACTTTCCATTTGTGATTGATGTGGCAGATAAATCAGATAAATCATTAAATACTGTCATTGAGATTTTACTGCTTTGTCTTACCATTTAGCTTAATTTTATTAATCAGGATTACATTTTCTGGAGGTTTTTTTTTTTTCCCCTGCTGCTATAGTTGTGCTAAATCAGAAGTTATTAAGTTACAGGGAATGAATAGACTGAGATATTACTGTGATTCTTTAGAAGGACATACAAAAGTGGCAGGGTCGAATAAGTTTTACTACACCTTTTCATTAAAACTGATCATTACTCATTTGGAAATCTGTAATACTGTGATCTGTTCTAGGGAGTCATTAGATAGATTTGTGAAGGTCATTTTATAATGTATTATCAACTTACATTATATCTTCAGATGTGAAGGGAGACATAAAAAGGAAAAGAATGATCACAATTTTCCTAGTGCTTCAGAGCCATTTTTATTTCAACATTAGATCCTGTTATACAGCACCTCTTCAGTATTAAATTAACTCTGAGATGTCCAATTTGGCTTTTAATCAGGGAAATTTTGCAATATATAATTTCTCACATAAATATTTGGTCATTATACCGAGAAATAGTATAAAGGATATATACTATATAATCCCCTTGGGGATATTTAATATCCATTCTTCCGGTCAGTAAGATGTTACAGAAAAGCCCAGAGAAACTCTTTTGTCAACCCAATACTTATACAGTCATCTAGTTAAGCTCTGCTAAAACAGTTTCTCTTCAAGATAGGCTTCTTTCTCTCTGTTTTTAAGCAAAAAATAATCTATTTGTTAGTAAATATGAAAAAGAAAATGTTTCCAGGATTGCTAACTTAAGGTGTGACTGGATCCAGGTGTCCAGATAAATGTCTAATCTTTTACTTTCTCTAGCACTTGGCTCTGCTCTCAATGTTCATTTCATTCTTTTTCTTCATATGAAAAATAAAAATGGCTGTAGGCAGCTGCTACCTCACATTCTGTAACCCCAGGGGAAATAATTTTCCTTTCTTCTTCTTTTTTTTTTCTGAAGTATAATTGACTTACAATATTGTGTTATTTTCAGGTGTACAATATAGTGATTCAATATTTGTATACATTATAAAAGGATCACCAAAATTAGTCTAGTCACTGTCTCTGCCAATTAAATTATAATATTATTGAATATATCCCCTATAAGATACATTGCATCTCCGTGACATTTGTTTTGTAATTGGAAGTTTGAACTTTTTAATCTCCCTCACCTGTTTCACTCATTCTCTCACCCCTGTCCCTCTGGCAACCATCGGTTTGTTCTTTGTATCTATGAAGAGACTTCACTCTTGTTTCTAATACTAAGTAACATCTATATAATACTAAGCAGATTCAATGAGTGCTGAGAAAATAAATAAAGCCATTCTTTCAAGAAAATGTAGAATTAGTGGGTAGGCTTGTGTGGTGTTGGATTTTTACTATTTAAAAGAACTGAAGTTGTAATCTGAGTGAAAAGAACAAGCTGAGCTGTAGAAGCTGATATTCCTAACATACAGTCAAGTCTGCTAAAGGTGGGCTGCGGGTGCTGTTACCAGAGAAACAGAGAGTTGAAGGGGACCCTTCACTGGATCTCCATTCTTGGTAAGGACACAAAGAAGAATCTGAGGTCTTACCCACTGCAAAACAAGTTTATTAAGTAAAGAACACCTCAAGGGAGAGAAGGGCCAAGCTCAAAGAGGCACCGGCCCTGAAATAGTGAGGTACTGGGTTTTCCAGGGCAGGGTTTTTCATATTCATCTATGTGGGTGTGGATTGACAGTTTTGATTGACAGTTGCAAGTTACATAACAACAGGCTGTATTGCACATTTTTCCCATAATTCAATCTGTTATAGTCAAATGTATGTATGTATAGAATATTTATGAACCCTTAGTGGGCTCCTGGAGAAGGCAATGGCACCCCACTCCAGTACTCTTGCCTGGAAAATCCCATGGACAGAGAAGCCTGGTGGGCTGCAGTCCATGGGGTCACTAAGAGTCGGACACGACTGAGCAAGTTCACTTTCACTTTTCACTTTCATGCATTGGGGAAGGAAATGGCAACCCACTCCAGTGTTCTTGCCTGGAGAATCCCAGGGACGGGGGAGCCTGGTGGGCTGCTGTATATGGGGTCACAGAACTGAACACAACTGAAGTGACTCAGCAGCAGTAGCAGTGGGCTCCTGGCTGCCTAAAGTCACATGAGAACATAGCTGTGCATGAAGGGTGCATGGGCTGGGAAGGAGCCCCTGTGGTTGGTTTGTATCCAGTGTGGGCTTAGGACACCTGCACTTGAGTTGGAAACAGTCTCTGTGGTTATTTTCTGTCATATCTGTGAGCTCTCCTGGGCCACACTGGGCAGGGTCTGGGTGAGGTTTAGAAATCAGTTCAAATCTTTTTCAGCTATGCCATCCCTCATTGATCATGCCTAACTTTCTACCTAACAGGGAGCATCTTATTTTCTATGTAATCTATCTAGCCAGGTGACTTTGGAGATGCCTCAAAAACCCTGTCTACAAGGTCCTTTTAGGTCTAGTAGAACTTTACATGTTTTGCCTATTGCATGCTCAGCAATCATGCCCCTACTCTTCTGTCATGCAGGAGAATCTCAGTAGGGCATCTGAGGCCCTATCTTATAAACACTCCAAACAACAGCTTCTGTTTCTGAAATATTGCTGCTTCCCTGGTTCTCTACCCAGGATGAGGGATTATCTTCCTTGATTTTGGCATTTTTACAGAATAGCTTTCTGCTTGAATGGCGCCAAGACTATTGGGAAAAAGCCATATGGGGAAAATTGTTACTATTTTAAAACATTCTTTGGAAAACAGCTCCTCTTCTTAAGATGTTAGTGTGGTTCACATGGCAGAGTACAGTGCTTTTGACAATCTGACTTCTACCTACATTTTCAGTCTTATCTCTCCTCATACTTAAGCAGTTGATAGGTTCCATTCTGCTTATTTTTGAGACTCAAGTCTAATATCACTGTCTCAATGAAGACTTTTTATTACTGAAAATAGTTTGTGGTTTTTTTTTTTTCCCACAGTACCTACAGTGCCTTTTTACACTTTAGCACACTAATTTAGTTACATGGCTATTTCTACCTGATATAAGAATAGCTGTTTCTCTCCAATTAGGATACCATTGAGGTTTGTAAACTTGCTTTATTTCCAGGGCCTACTGTGTCTTTCAAACAGAAGGCAGAGTACTTCTTGAGTGCACTTTGCATACCACAGTGCTGACCTTCAATCAGGAAGAACTGCTGCCCTTCTTTTCATGGAACTTCAATAGATGAGTTTCAAATAAATGCAAAAAAAAAAAAAAAAAATGTACATACCCTGTAGTACTTAGTGTTGCCCTAATAAGTTCCATATGCAAAGCCTTTTTCCAAACTTCCATACATTGATTTTTCTACACACTTTATCCCTGTTGATCAAAATCTCCTTCCTGGGGTGCTCTCTTCCTTTAGCTTACCTAATGCTGTGTTCTCTTTTACTGTAATTGTTACCATGTTTTCACATAGATCGACTACTCTTTTTTATATACAAATGCAGTCATGCTCCAGGAATCTACTTTCAATGCACTTGCTCTAATAAAATCTCTCTAGAGGACCTTTTCCATTTATAGAACATCCACCATTTGCTTTAGTAACTTCCTAATTTTTGTCTTTTATGTGACATCTTACTTGAATATCAGAATTATTTTTCACAGAAATGTCTCATTTAACCTTAAATATGAGACAAAATGAACTATTTTTTTTCTATTGGCATGTTATTTTCCTACTAAGCCAGAGTGAATATTAAACATTTTGCTTGATCCTTCTTTCATTTTCTCACACTTCAATAGTCATGACATGATCATATAATATGTTTTATAAACTCTTTAGAAGTTTTCCTCCTCTTTTTACATTTCTACTCTTGCCATCCCACTTTAGGCCATTGATTCCTTATGCTAATTTCATATCATGACATTTCCCCATCTCTCTTCTGCTTTTTCTTTCTCTGATTTGTTTACCATATAGCAATACAGGATTTTCTCTAAAGCATAGTATCCTTCATATCAGTTATCATTTTCAGAAAACATTTGATCATTTTCATTACCTATTAAGCAGAATTTGAATTGGCTGACTGGCACAATCTGCCAAAATCTGACACCAAGCTTCATTTTCTTGTTTTTCCTTCAAATTTATCCTCATCACAAATATAAAATAGTCCAGCAAATGTGGGTGTTAAATTCATGGTCAAATAAGCAATATATTTCTGCAGAAACTTGGAAGCGGGAAATAGGACTGAGGTTTGGATTTAGAAGTGATCAGAATATTTAATATATCTATATTCCATAGTTAGAATATAGAATATACAGATAGAATATAGATACAAAAGTTATAATAAAGCTACATCAACCAAATATGTATTAACATGAGATAACTCTAAGACAGAACATTGGGGAATAACATTTGATTAAGGGTTGATAATGATGGTGGTCCTACTGAAGAAAAGGAAAGAAGTAGGAAACTAAGAAAAATATTTCAAAACCCAGAGAAATTGAGAATATCAAGATGTCAATATTTCAGAGCACTTCCTTGATGAGAACCTCACAGTGCATCAGATTTGAATGTAGAGAAGTATATAGGCAATTGAGCACAATGATTTCTGTGTTTGTTTGTTTTAATATGATCTTAGATTCTGGAAGATGGAGAGGTGATATCCTGTAAATAGTAAGGAGCTTGTCTATAAAAGGAGAAGAGATATTAGGAAGTAGAGAAGATGGTAGGAGATATGGAAGTCTCTAAAGAAATGTAGAGGACCTGTGGTATCAGTACATTTTCTTATCACACTGAGGAAGTAGTGAGTTGGAGAGGGAGAAGTTAAACATACAGAGAAAGCAAGGTGGGTAGCTAATGGTGCAGATTTTGTTTTCCGATGATGCAGATTTTTATCCAGGACTCAGTTAGACGTGTGTATGAGACATGTATGAGAAGACAGGATTTCTTCTCATACTTATCTATTTATCTATCCCTTACAACACATGAGTTAAAAAGAAAGGATGGTGCAGCCACTATTAAAAACAGTATGGAGATGTCTCATAATTAAAAATAGAACTAGTATATAATCTAGTAATTCCACTTCTGGGTATTTACTTGAAGAAAATGAGAACATTAACTTGAAAAGATACATACACCACTCATGCACTGAAACATTATTTATAATACCCAAGATATGGAAACAATCTAAATGACCATCTATGAATGAATGGATAAAGACAATGTGGTATATATACAATGGAATACTATTCAGCCATAAAAAGGAATGCAATCTTGCCATTTGGTAACAACGTGGATGGATCTTGAAGGAATTATGTTAAGTAAAATAAGTCAAACAGAGAAAAACAAACGTTTGATTTCATTTACATGTGAAATATGATTAAAAACAAACAAAACTAGCTTATATTTATATATACAGAGAGTACATTGATAATTAGGAGAGGTCAGAAGTAGGAGGTAGTTGAAGTGGGTAAAGAGGGACAAAACATTCAGACTTAAATAAGTCATAAGGATGTAATGTACAGCCTGATGACTATTGTTAATAACACTGTATTGCCTATTTGAAAGTTGCTAAGGGAGTAGATCTTGAAAGACCTCAACACAAGAAAAATATTGTAAATATATAATGAGCAGATGATAACTATATTCTGTGGTTATTGTTTTATAGTATATACAAATTCAAATCATTCTGTTTATGTCTGGTCCTAATATAATCATGTATTAATTATACTCCAATAAAGACAAAGAAATTATAGTGAAGATAATACAGTCATTACGACTGAATGAAAATAAGCTTACCACATATCAAAATTCTGGAATAGAGTGAATGTAGTAATTACAAATAAGTTTATAGCATTAACATGATTTAGCTTTAAAATTTTTGAAAATAAACAAATTCAGCATTCATCTCAAAAAAAACTAGATACATCTTAACAGAATAAATCAGAGAAAGTAGAAAGAAAAAAATTCTCAAAGAGCTAAAAACCAGGGATCATTGGACCAGATAATAAAAATCAAGAGCTGGTTCTTAACAAAAAGAGTAATAAAATCAATGTGCTTCTAGTAAGAATAATCAAGAGAAAAATGAGAACAATAATTATGAGAAAATCATATTTTAAAAGATGGCCTTTTATCTCAAGAAAAATAAATCATAAGAAAATATTCATTTCTTAATAAATAATCATAGAATAAATTGAGCTAGTAAATAAACCTACCTGCAACAATGACTCAGGCTCCAGCTGGTATTACAGGTGGTTTTACAAAGCGGTTTAAGGAAAAAATAACCACCATGTAAAACAAAATCTAAGACTGATATTTTTTTAAAAAGGAAACTCTCCAACACAATATTTAAGGGCAGAATAAATTTTATCAAAATATAAAAACTATCCAAAACAAGGAGAGGGTATATCAAATAGAATCTTTCAGATCAATCTCAATGTTAGTATTATATGTCCCTCTACGAAATCACCACCAATTTAGCACTTTCACATTATGTAATTTCTAAGAGTTTTGAGGGTCTCAAACCCAACATGGGTCTCACTGGACTAAAATCAAAGTGTTCCAGGACTGCCTTCCTATCTGGAGACTGTCAAAGACTATGTTTCCTTGCCTTTTTTTTGCTTCTCCAGGTCACCCATATACTTCGGCTCCTAGTTCCCTACTCCATTCTGACCATCTTCACATAGTTACTTTTCCCTCTGACCAGAGCTGGAACCTTTACGGATCCATTTAATTAGATTGAGCCCATTTGGATAATCCAGGATACCCTCCCCATTTCCAGATTCTGAATCTCGTCACACCTACAAAGTCTCTTCCGTTTGAAACAACATAATCATAGATACTGAGGATTAGGATGTGAGTATCTTGAGGTAAGGGTGGATATGATTCTGCCTAGTGAAGTCGCTCAGTCGTGTCCGACTCTTCGTGACCCCATGGACTGTGGCTCAGCAGGCTCCTCCATCCATGGGATTTTCCAGGCAAGAGTACTGGAGTGGGGTGCCATTTCCTTCTCCAGGTGATCTTCCCAACCCAGGGATCGAACCTGGGTCTCCAGCATTGCAGGCAGACTCTTTACCGTCTGAGCCACAGGGAAGCCCCTTGTGAATAAAAAAAAAATCTTAAAATTTCATCAGTCCTTATCTAACTTTGTATGTGTGTGTATCACAAACCTATTGACTTCACCATAGGAAGGAAAGCATAATATGAAAAGAAACCTATAATTGTAATGCATCACACCAATTAAAAAAAAAAAAAAAAGAAATAATAATTGCAGTGGCTGGATGCTGCAGGAGCGAGGGTGGCTGCACCGGCACATGAGTGCAGCCGAGAGAAGCTACCCCACGTCCAAGGTAACAGAAACCCAAGTAAGAGGGTAGGCGCTGAGGGAAGGAGGAGAAGGGGACAACAGAGGATGAGATGGTTGGATGGCATCACTGAACAATGGACATGGGTTTGGGTGGACTGCAGGAGTTGGTGATGGACAGGGAGGCCTGGCGTGCTGCGATTCGTGGGGTCTCAAAGAGTCTGACACGATTGAGCGACTGAACTGAACTGAATAATCTTAATTGGCACAATTATTTTTTAATCAACAATCTTTTTTTTTTTTTTTTTAAGAAAATCACATGCTGGTAAACTAAGAATAGAAGCGAATTTTATTTTTGCCATATGTTTACCAAAAATCTTGTTATAAATACCCCAGATACCTCTGGTTCTGTCTTGGACATCCCTGTGACCACAACCCTAATTTCCACCGGAAGTGGGGTTGACAGTTCTGTTTGAATTTGACTCTGTGCTCTCATAGTATTTTGCCTCATCACATGCCTGGTGTTTTAATCTTCTCCTCAGGCTTCCTCTAAAATTACAGATGTCAGTGAGAATGTGCACAGTCCTTGCACTGGTGCAGACTGATGACAGAATTAACATCCCTGGGGCAGTCTTTGACCAAAGGAAGATGAGGGTCAGACAACTATTGGAGACATTCTGTAAGCTCCTGGAGTTCCTAGCAAAATTGAGTCTCATTGCCCACAGCAGTGACCTCAAAATTTAACCTTCATTTTGATTCTTTCCCTTCTCTTTTTACTCTCCCCAGTCTCTTATTCCAGTTTTCTGGGATCATTTTTCAAATAACACAGCTGTGGAAGTCGTTGTCTTATGCTCTGCTTTTTAGGAATCCAAGTTAAGCCAACAAGTAAACAAGGTGCCCTCATTCAGTCAAGGGTCAGTATGAAAACAAACTGTCTCTATAACCCTTAGTTCTGTGAAAAACATTTTAAAAGGTGAAATGGCCACAAGCTTGTAGAGAAAAATGAAATAAAACAAAATAAGCCAGCAAGCAAACAAAAAACAAGAAAACATGATGAAGCCACCAGAGATAGCAACCACAGGGTGAAGGCTACCACTCCAATGGCTAATACTTGAGGGACAAAGGGAAGAGATGGTGTTATCCAAGACAAAGATCTGGGCCATCTGTTGAGCCTTAGACCCAAGGTAGGATCTGAGGGAGTTATCACCACAGAGAGATGGGCTATCTGGTAAAAGCTGGGATTATAGAGGAAAGCCGTTGCTGCTGGAGACACATTACAAACCAGAGAGAAAAAATATATAAATATTCTAGGTTCTCTTTGCCATTTAATCTAATCTCATCTCAGTGTCTAACTTTGGCTCAAGCAAGGTATTAACTAGTTGGCAAAGAAGCCTGTGAAATGTGGTTTGCAGATTTCTGTGTACAGAGCAGAAGAGAAAAGGAAGCAGCAAAGGGATCTATAAGCAAACACAAATTGGGCTTATCCAAGCAAATAAGAGGTTAAGAGTGGGAAAGAACTAATCTCATTTCAGATGATTTGAGTATCTATGTAGAGAATCCAAGGGAATTGCTAGATTAAAAACAGCTGTTAGAATTACTGAGTGCATAGCAATTTTGCTAATTACAACAACACAGTAAGAAAATGGTATTTTTATAAACTTACAGAAAACAGAAAAGAGCTATTATACAAGATAAATATTAAAGATAAGAAACCTATGGATAAATCTAATAACATTCTATAAAGAATGAATGGAAAAAGCACAAAATATTATTCATGGATAATTATACTAAATAATATTAAGACAGAGACATTACTTTGCCAACAAAGGTCCATCTAGTCAAGGCTATGGTTTTTCCAGTGGTCATGTATGGATGTGAGAGTTGGACTGTGAAGAAAGCTGAGGGCCAAAGAATTGATGCTTTTGAACTGTGGTGTTGGAGAAGACTCTTGAGAGTCCCTTGGACTGCAAGGAGGTCCAACCAGTCCATTCTAAAGGAGATCAGTCCTGGGTGTTCTTTGGAAGGAATGATGCTAAAGCTGAAACTCCAGTAGTTTGGCCACCTCATGAGAAGAGTTGACTCATTGGAAAAGACTCTGATGCGGGGAGGGATTAGGGGCAGGAGGAGAACAGGACGACAGAGGATGAGATGGCTGGATGGTATCACTGACTCAATGGAATGAGTCTGGGTAAACTCCGGGAGTTGGTGATGGACAGGGAGGCCTGGGGTGCTGCAATTCATGGGGTCGCAAAGAGTTGGACACGGCTGAGTGACTGAACTGTACTGAACTGAACTGAAGAATATTTCGTGTATATACCTCAGTGAAGAAGCTATTTTAAAAGACAGTACATCAGTACCTATTTGCAAAGCAGAATAGAGGGCACAGATGTAAAGAACGGACTTGTGGACATGGGAAGGCAGAGGGGAGGGGGCCAAAGAATCGAGCAGCATTGACATATATACAGTACCATGTATCAGATAGATAGCTAGCAGGAAGCATAGCACAGGAAGCTCATCTGGGTGCTCTGTGATGACCTAGAGGGCTAGAATAGGAGGGTGGGAGAGAGGCTCAGGAGGAAGGGGTTATATGTATACATATGGCTGATTTGCAGTATTATGCAGGAGAAATACAACATTGTAAAGCAATTATATTTCAATTTAAAAAAAGACAATAACTATTTCCTTCCACAAAGCAACTTGTAGTGCCACTGATAGGAATGGATATTAGGGAGGAGCTGGGTATATGTCTAACTCAGGTAGGCTTTATTTTTTTCCACCATGTTATAAATGTTGGGTCTGGAAAATGTGAATCATCAATGTGGTCACAGTGGATAAATTGGTAAGGAGAGAGGACCCTATTAAAAGTATATGGTATAGGAATCATTATTAAGTTCTGGAACATAATTTGAACATTGATATAGAACTAAGACATTAGACCAGGAGATGAATAAACATTTTTGCTAAAATTTTTTTTAAATAAATGAATGAATTTTAGTAATTTGCTGGCTTCTTCAACTACATAAACTTTTATCTTAATTACTAACATGGAAAGAAAAAAAACTGTTGTCCTTCTTTTATATGGATTTTTGCCTTTATGAGACACACAACTACTATTCTTAAAGCCAGGTAGAAAGATGTACGTGATGTTTTTGTGTGTGTGTGGAGGCGGGGGGGTGCTGGATTTTTGCTTTTGTGAGTCTAAAGTTGGTGCAAATGGGCCAAAAATAAAGTAGTTAAATATGCATGTGCAAAACAGAGAGAGAAGGGCAAGCCTGTGATTAGTACTCTAAGGAGTCAGAATAAAGAAACCATTAGAAGCAAGGAAGGAAAGAAAGAAAAAAATAAGAGAAAAGAAAAGAGGGGAAAAAAGATCTTTCAGGCAAAGATACCAGGACGTTATAAAGGATAGATATTCTAGCTTGCATTCCCCCACAGTACACTCACTACATTGGAAAATCTTGTCTTGTCTAGAGTGTTCCCTCTCCTAATTTCTCTCTTCCTATGAAGGAACTCAAGGCATGATTCTTTAATTGTGAACAACAGATGATGAGAGGTTTTGCTGGTCCATTCTTCAGTGAACACAGAAGTTCCCTATAGGTGAAAAAAGTTAATAGATATATTATTTTCTGTTTTCCTCTTACAAAGAATGTCAAATGATAATTAACTTGACAAAGATTACAGAGAATGTAAATAAACTGCCAGAGAATAAAGTCAGAGTGGCTATTTAGGAAACATGAGACAGGAAAGATCTGCCCAAAGGTGAAACAGAGTGCAACAAAAGCAAGATAAATCTTGAGAGAAAGTGCAACATTGGAATAAAATTAGTTACAGAGGCTGAGTTAGGAAGAAAAAAGAAAAGACTGATAGCACAACACCATGATTTCTCCTTTTGAATTCATAGGACATAATAACCTTGGCTTTTCAATTGTAGAATATTTTAGACTCAGTGTAATGCATACGCTCATGCATTCTGTAAGAATCTATTGAGCACCACACCCCTTCTTAGGGCATGGGAAATACAATGATGAAGTAGACACAAGATCTAAGTTCTCATAGGTTTCAATTTAGCAATGGGCTTTATTTTTCAATAATACAGAGAGGTAATACAATATAGTAGTTAAGATAGACCCAGTTTTTAATGCCAAAGCTGTCTATTAGTAGTTTTGTGACCTTAAGCAAGTTATTCCACTTGTCTAAGCCTTGTCTACTTATTTGTAGAACAGGATAATAATATTTAGCTCACAGAGTTGTTGGGAGTATTAACAATGAATGATGAATATATAGCAGTTCACACAGTGCCTAGAGCTTAATATTCATTAAATTTTAGCTTATTGTTTTTAGAATTTTCATTACTATGATTTAGTGCATATTGTGATGACTAAATTGTTTTGAACAAGCCAGAAACATTAGATATAATTCATAGCTCTACTTGCATGTGTTAGGGGTGTGTGGAGGGAGGGAAATAGAGGGGTAAAGATAAGTTTGTATAAGGCTAGAAAGGAAAACAAAAGAAATGTCAACTTGGCTTTGTTTCCAATGGAGAAGGAAAGTTTGAAAAAAACTTTTTAAATGAGTCATGTCAACCTTTGTATAAATGTAAACAAATAGTAATTATGACCCTGAAATGTCAATATTTAGCTCATTTTTAGTAGCTGGTGTTACATAAGGAGGTGAAATATCAAAATTTTCTTGCATTTCAGCTTAATGAATCAACAAATAATTAATTTGAATTCTATAATATTGAATTTCTGAAAATAATAAATAGTTGTAATTGAATATAAATTTATAAGTATCCTGAATTCATTCATAATCAGTAGTAGCAGTCACAAATTTGCTTTTATTATGCTATTATTAATATTAGTTTTAAAAGTATAGAAATGAAGACAATACTTTATGTGATGTCTAGTCTTATTTGATTTAATTGGAGATATCGATAAAAACATTCAAATAGAAATTAAACTATGAATATAAAATTGCATTTATTATATTACTCCATGAGAAAAAAATGATATGAAAAACTTTCAACTACAGTCTCTGAGGATCTTGTACTTTCAGAGAATTAACTTGAGATATAGGACAGTATTTTCTCCCTCCCTAATGAGACTGGTGCCTCAGGGTAAGCATAGAAGCTGGAAATACTGAATGAGTTTTATCTGCAGATAAATTACACTAATCACCCCCTTTTGAGCTTCATTTGATGTCTGTTTCTCAAATAGAACTGCCTATCTTCAAAAAAAAGTTTTTATTTGTTGTTATCTCTTATATATTTGTACTTAGTATTTAATGAGCAAGTTCAAATACTTTTAATAAACTATCTAGGTTAAGTCACAAAGAAGTTATATCTATTTCTAGAAATTCCACCAGATGTGTATGTGTGTGTGTGTAATTTAAATTAAATGATTTAAGATTATTTTTTAAATAAAAATGGAGGTCATAGTTTTAAAAATTAAAAGAAAGGAATTATTTTGATCTCTCCAATGTAGCTAAATATCTCAGAAGAAGTTGTGTGGTGTGGTTTGTGTGGACTCCTGGGAAAAGATGATAAGCAGCATAGATTTTGAGTATAATTATTATCATAATCAAATCAAGTATTTCAAATCTTATTAATCCATTTGGAATGTGAAACAATAGTATGCTATTTTAGATACTCCCAAGGGTTTCAGAAGGGAGAGCATGTTGTTACAAAAAATTCTTCATCTTCCCTTGAAGACTTTCCTCAAATACCTTCACTACAGTGTCAGCCATCAGGGGAGTAAGCTTTGGTGCTTCAAAGTATAAAATCTTCCTGGAGAGTTTAGAGAAGGTTACACCTGGGGAGGGGTATAAATGAAGGAAGCAGAGTGGATAAGTTAATCATTTATCCAAGGAAACAGCATGTACCCAGTTTTTTATTTCAGCAGGAATTTTATTAAAAAGATTAAAACAACTTAGTTTAGTGTAATGCACCTGATTTATTTCAATACTAATTACAGACTTATATGAAGTAATATGGGATTCCCTGGTGGCTCAGATGGTAAGGAATCCACCTGCAATGCGGGAGAGCTGAGTTTGATCGTGGGTGGGACAATCCCATGGAAAAGGGAACAGCCGGAAAAGGGAACCCACTCCAGTATTCTTACCTGGAGAATTCCATGGACAGAAGATCCTGGCAGGCTATAGTCCATGGTGCCCCAAAGAGTCAGACATGACTGAAGGATTAACACCACATAATAATTTGTGATGCATTATTTTTGCTCACTCCTTAGAGAGTTGATGACTCTTAGACTGAGTCGAATCAGTGGAGACAAAAACAAGTATAACTGAGTGACATAATTATGACCTAATTCTGTACCTACATTTGCAAAATGGCCACCATTTTGGAACATCAGATATTAATTTAATGTCTTTTGTTTTAATAACAATGGATAGCAATTTTCATTTAATATTATTAATCATGGGCCTTATTCTAAAGGCCCATGTGGTAAAAAAGATAGATGCATGTTATATAAAATAGCATTAAACTTTTAAAATTAAAAGAATTAATTAGAGCTGTCTTTTAAAGGGAAAATATACTCTTCATCAAAAGGTTAATAGAAAGTAGATATAAAAATTGTCTCATGTTTGCATAATGTTCAGTTTACCAAATCTTTAATACACACACTTCTTTTGTTTTCTACAACCATATGAGACTTATTTTTACTAGAATCTTTTTATATTTGAATGCTAAATAGTTACATGATGTTTTCAGGAATGTTTTTTATAACCATACTTTTTGATATCAAGTAGTTTAACATCATATTTACATTGTAATGCATTTAGTTTTTCATTCCAGAACATCTTTTATTAACTACTCCCTATACCGCATGCTGGATATGAAAAAAAATGTCAGATATTCCATAAAAGATTACTATTTAGGAATGGAAGATAGACATCTAAACAAACATAATGAAATAGCATAGATCCTTTGGTATCAGTTCAGTTCAGTCTCTCAGTCGTGTCTAACTCTTTGTGACCCCATGGACTGCGTCAGGCCATGCTTCCCTATCCTTCATTATTTCTCAGATTTGCTCAAACTCATTTCAATTGAGTTGGTGATGCCATCCAAATATCTCATCCTCTGTCCCCTTTCTCCTCCTGCCTTCAATATTTCCCAGCATCAGAGTCTTTTCCAAGAGTTGATTCTTTGCAACAGGTGGCCAGAGTAGTGGAGCTTCAGCTTCAGCATCAGTCCTTGTAATGAATAATCAGGGTTGATTTCCTTAAGAATTGACTGGTTTGATATCCTTGCTTTCCAAAGGACTCTCAGGAGCTTTTCTAGTAACAAGTTTGAAAACATAAATTCTTCAGCACTCAGCCTTCTTTATGGTCCAACTCTCACATCCATATACGACTACTGGAAAGCCATAGTTTTGACTATATGGACTTTGCTGGCAAAGTGATGTCTGTTTTTTTAATACAGTCTAGGTACATGAGATGATGATTGCAGCCATGAAATTAAAAGATGCTTACTCCTTGCAAGGAAAGTTATGACCAACTTAGATAGCATATTCAAAAGCAGAGACATTACTTTGCCAAAAAAGGTCCATCTAGTCAAGGTGGTGGTTTTTCCTGTGGTCATGTATGGATGTGAAAGTTGGACTGTGAAGAAAGCTGAACACCAAAGAAATGATACTTTTGAACTGTGGTGTTGGAGAAGACTCTTGAGAGTCCCTTGGACTGAAAGGATATCCAACTAGTCCATGCTAAAGGACATCAGTCCTGGGATTTCTTTGGAAGGACTGATGCTAAAGCTGAAACTCTAGTACTTTGGCTACCTTATGTGAAGAGTTGACTCATTGGAAAAGACTCTGACACTGGGAGGGATTGGGGACAGGAGGAAAAGGGGATGACAGAGGGTCAGATGGCTGGATGGCATCACCGACTCGATGGACATGAGTGTGGGTGAATTCCGGGAGTTGGTGATGGACAGGGAGACCTGGCATGCTGCGATTCATGGGGTCGCAAAGAGTCAGACACAACTGAGCAACTGAACTGAACTGACCTGAACTGAGGTACATCAGAGCTTTTCTTTCAAGGAGCAAGTGTCTTTTCATGTCATGGCTTCAGTCACTATCTGCACTGATTTTGGAGCCCAAGAGAATACAAGTCCATTGTTTCCCCATCTATTTGCCATGAAGTGATGGGACCCAATATTGTGATCTTAGTTTTTTGAATGTTATTGTAAGCCAGCTTTTCAGTCTCCTCTTTTACCTTCATCAAGAGGCTTTTTAGTCCCATTGGCATTCTTGGCATTCTTCCATTAAGGTGGTGTCATCTGCATATCTGAGGTTGTGATATTTCTCCTGGCAATCTTGATTCCAGCTTGTCCTTCATCCAGCCCTGCATTTCTCATGATGTACTCTGTATATTTAACTTGTATGCAAGGTACATCATCCTTTCGAATGGGCAAATGTAGACTATAGTAGTGACAACATTTTAAGATAGGGTTAAATAATCTGATAATTAATAATTATTTAAAAATAATAATTTGACATTATCTTTTCTAAAACATGATGTATCATTAGTGTAAAATTTAAAGGCATCTCAGATGTACAGGATTGAACATTTTCAGGTGAGAAAAGAGCTCTCATTTTGAGTAGAGAATTGATCAGTTCATGTGAACTGAGGCCTTGCTATTATCTTTGTTTATTCTCCATTATGGAATAGAGACTGTAAGAATTTTCTTTAAAAGTACATTTTAGTAGTCACTGGGGACTCTGTGTTGGTGCTAATTCAGGTACCAGTTTGGGCATTAGCTACATCACTAGTCACAAAGGGAAATAATGGATGGTTTAGAACATAAATGTATAAATCTCCAACACCATAACTGCAGATATATATGTGAGGGGGGTGCATTTGGGCTTGTGCATGTGCATGTATCTGTGTGTGTGTGTGTACCTTTTAATTGGACATTAGGAGAAAAAATAATATAGGTTGATAGAGAGGTCTGTAGTTAAATAGAAAAAAAACAGTAATTGGACATCAAGAATATGTATCTAGATTTAATTTTTCACTATCAGGAAGATTTTGCAAACTCATTAAACTTTCTGGGTCCTAGTTTCCTCTTTCTATGAGCATGGTCATGATTAAATTAACTAAGTTCCTACTAGTATAAAGCCATCTGAAGGTATCATTAGACTTTTCACTGTTTTTTATGTTATTTTGTATTCCCAGTTGGTTACTGTTGTCTTTTTTGTTAATGGAAGCTCTTGTAATTCATTTTTAAAAACATTTAGGAAACATTTAAGAAACAAA
Organism: Aepyceros melampus; assembly: GCA_006408695.1. Lineage (NCBI taxonomy): Eukaryota > Metazoa > Chordata > Mammalia > Artiodactyla > Bovidae > Aepyceros > Aepyceros melampus. The sequence continues at coordinate 97,783 of SJXQ01007776.1, forward strand.
AACATGGAATCATTCAATAATCTTTAGCATAATTGGCCTATAAGATATAAACTTAAATTGAATATTGCTTTAAAATTCTCATCCTAGTATGTACCTTGGATAAATAGTTTAGCCTTTCCATTTCTTGGTTTTATCTTCAAAACCATAGCTACATTTATTCATCTCTTACTATGTGCTAAAGGATTACTATAGAAAATTTATATTTCTTAACTAATTTACTTCTTAAAATTATCCTGATAAATAGATATCCTTCTCACTTTATGAACGAGAAATTGAGACAACAGAAGTTCAGCAACATAGCCAAGATTACAAACTATTTTATGGTGAGGCTTTAGAGAAAAGAAACATTTAATTTAGGGAGAAATGTTTAAAAAGTTGTAAATCACTCCGAGCCTCTAACAAAAAGTGAAAGTTAGCAATAGTAATGTATGTCATATACACACTGTTCCAATCCCTTTTTTTTGGTGAAATGAAAATTTCCACAATGATGGGCCACTTCTAGTCATCATTTGCCATTGATATAATTTGACTAATATATATATTGATTATACATATATATATATAAAAGAACTTCCAATAAGAGTAAAAGTAGATGAATATTATACAGTATGAATGGCTCTATTACTTATTTTAGAATATGCCTTCAAAGTAGTTTTAAAATTTGGTTTCTTGTGTTATGATTAAATGTGATTGCTCATATATGCAAAACAGAGTTGTAACTCCTGGACAGACAATTAAAGTTAAGGTAATCTTTCTTGAGGGCAGCCCCTAAATTACAATTATGAAATTATGATGATTTAATTGAGCATCAAATATACTCATGATGCTCATAAAACATGAGGCAGGTGTGCAGCTGTTTTTCCTTTGTAATGCATGCCCACCCGAATCCTATCCTTTGCACCACTGCCTTAATGATTCAAAACCTGCTTTTTACTGTTGTCTGTACACCAGTTTACACCTGTGACCAATCTTTTTATTTATGGCACAAACTGAAGTTGATAAAATTTGGTTCCATATGACAATATCTGTTATATTCCTGTGAAAAATTCCTGGAAAGTGGCATTACCACAGATGCCAAGCACATGGATAAAGTCATCTATTCTTAGCTTTCAATTCTGAACATTCTTATTAGGTAAGAGAATCATTTTGGGAAACAGCAACTGAGTTTGGTTATAATGAAATCTTCAAGTTATAAAAACGCTTTGTTCTGTTTCGATTGCCATAAGATATAATTCTTATGTAGTGGAATTTGTTTAATGTGATTTGCTGAAATGAGAAATAGCTGGGCATAGAAGTCAGATTACAGGAGCAGAGGTGAAAACCTGAAATTTCAGAACTGCCAAAAATGAAATCTACTGCAACTAACTTTTCTTCTCTAGTTATAGGATTACTCCAATAGATGCTAAATCAGTGGAAATACATGTCGGTCAATGTTTAATGGATTAAAAATATTTGTTTCATCTTCATTCCTTGTAGTAACTATGCTAGAATTATCCTCTGTATAATGCTATCAATAGATTTAATTGAAAAACTGATATAGAGAACAGCTTTAAGTAAAATGATAAATGAACTTACAACAAAAAAATTTTTCGCTTACTGTAAAGGTCAAGAAAGACATGTATGATGTATTCATCATGCATTAAACAGAAAATAACACCTGAATCCAAAGTGTTATGTATTACATAGAACTTATAAAAGTATAATCTCTTTGGACACTATAAAGATACATTACAAGCAAAATATAAGAACCTAAAATTATAACTTACATTCCAAAATGGGATACTTTGATTATAAAAGAGGATTGGTTATTTGTCTTGAGACAAGAGGCATAAACCAGTACTATCTAAGATAAGTTTGGATATATAGTCCTCTAATTATATGTTAATTGACAACATATAATTAAGCATGAGTGCTGTGAAGTACTTATGCTGATAACTTTTAGTATTTTATTTTTGTATTTAAAGGCATATAATTACTTAAAAATTATGTACCGATATTCATGGAGAGCTTAAATTCTCCTTGTTATATTTTCTTAATTACTTTCATTGACATGTGTATGCAACATGGTTTACACATTTTCATGGCAGCCAGGGAGAGTCATTGTTCCTAGGCTGTTCCCTGAGCATCGGGTAATCCACCTCGCTCATCTTACCTTTTCTCTCCTCTGTTGGCATCCACTGCTGTTTCTCTGATCTGGGCTCATTCTTGGAGAAGGGGCCCAGAAGAGCAGGGAATTGTCCTGTACTTCATATCAAGTGAGCCTCAAACTTTTCAGATAAAGACACAGTCTTCTCAGAACTTCTTTATTGCCAGATACCCAAGAAACACTGGTGTGTCCTCTGGCTTAGGGCGAATTATCTCAGGTCCAGCACCTAGGAAACAGCTTTCTTATGAAGGTGTTCTCCTTTCCCAGTTAGTCTTGGTTTCTTTTTCAATCTATCTATGGTTTCTAAGTATTTATTGTGTCACCCAATTTGGAAAGAAAACAGAAATAATAATTTTTTTTCAGAACAAACAACAATAGAGTTTAAAAATCTGTTAAAAGTATCAATGGCTTGTCTGAGCTTTCAAGCCTGAGTTAAAAAATGTGATTATGCAAAAAAAGAAAAAAATGTAGTACATCAACAAGTAAGAAGGTATGCGAATAGCAAAGTAATTATGTTTTTAACTGTTTTTCCTATCTAGAATTCTAAATATTTCCATTCATTGAAAATATATTGTATAATATACAGTCTGAATACAAAAATGTATTTATACAGATCATTAGAAGAAAATAACATACATACAAATGTAGTTATGATAAAGCTAGAAGACTCTAAAAAAACTCAATTTTAGTTATAACTGGAGTTAACTATTTACATTACCAAATTAATTTTTTTCAAGAAATAAATTGAAGAATTAATTTATATATTAAAATTTTAAACAACAGTGAATATAGTTTAATAAATAAATTTGTAACAATAGTGATCTTTTATTGAGACCCTATGATGTCTTTTGCATATTATAGACTCATTATTTATAGTACTTCTAATGCTCAGTACAATTCTAGGAAGCATTCGGGCACCTCAGTTTATACCTGAGAGATGGAAAATGAGAGAAGCCCAGTACTTTATCCAAATGGACATGTAGTTCTTAAGTGGCACAGCAGAAGTTCAAATACAGGTTTATCTCATTATAAGCCTCTGAGTCTGTTTCTCTAGTCCCTCCTCACTTCAAAAATACAGACATTTACTAAATTTTAATTTTAATTGAAGTTTCACATTTTATATAATGTGGAATATGCTATTACCAAAAGAGCACCATCAGGAATGTGAATAGTGAAAGCAGATATCAAATGACAATTAGTTCATTTCTACAAAATCAGTGTGGTGTTTATGAGATGAGGCATGACCAACAGTACTGGCAAATACTAGCTCTAAAACTAATGATTTCCCTTTTGAAAAATATCAGACAATTAGCTAATATTTTTGGCTGCATCATTAAAAAGAAACCTTCTTGATTCTTTCATTTTTTTTTATTTTTGACAGTAATTTTTGTATCGACAGTAATGGAGCCTTTGCTAGTAATTCATTAACAGAGTTTGGCCATTAAAAAGAGCATTTTAAGGCACCATTTGATAAGGTCCATACATTTTATTCTCCAACATATTTTAGAAATCAAGCATACAGTAAATGATAGGAAATAGAAAATATGACAGTCATTTTACCTTCCCCCCCTTAAATAAATAAAGTTCTAAAACACTAGATCATTTTTTCAGAATGTGTCATGTAGTATGCATAGCTGAATGATACTAATAAATCATTAATAATGTAGAAGTTGGACATCTGAAATACATGGGACTTTATTTCACGTGTGTTTAAAGTCAAGGTGATATAAAAGGAAAGCAGAATAATTCCTCAATATGATACACTATTGTTATGCCTTAAAAATATATACTTTCAATAGTGAAGTTTTGATTTTATAAATCTATATGATTAGATCTTAAAAGAATTAAAATTCTACATCCTTCATATTTTCATTACTAATCCAGAGTTAGGTCTTTCTGTGAAGATATTGGAAGAAACATTAATTTTTCATTTGGCACAGATATTTTGATATGTAATCTCTAGTTATCTGAGCATTTCCTGAAACATCTGGACACTTGGATCTTAATGAAGATGGGCCCAAAGCCAGTAGGAAGAGTATAATTATATAATGCACTTCATTTTGTGAAGTTATTGCATAGGAATTTATTCACACATACCTAGTATTCTATGTGCAAACAAAATATACTCAAAAGCTGAACAGTTAAACTGGATTTGTGAAAACTCTTTAAAATATAATTTGCCTCAAATAATTAAGGTACATTGTAAGATTGAAATGAAGCTATTGGAATGAAAAAGATAGCTCATTAACTGATATTATATTATTTCAAACCAATGAAATTTTTTTAACCATAACCTGAACATGAAATGGTGTCTCATTAAATCCTATAGGATACATCTTCCACTAGTAGTAGCAGGACTACTTACATTAAATTAGTTAGGACAGTATTTTCTGATCAAATAAAAGGAATGTTTCATTAGTTTTCTTTAAGTACTACTCTGGACTTCAATTGTTCTTAGATATTTGAGAAGTTTTCCTTATAGGATGAATAGGACCCACATTAAAAAAAAAAAAAAAAAGGAACTTGGAGAAGCAGGCTTCTAGAGAGACATGAGGAATGTGATCAACTGACAAGATATAACAAGGTATACCTTAAACAAGGTAACAATTCAATCTGCCACAGAGTGTAGATGGTGACCGAACACATGGCCTCTTGAGGCAGAGACAGAAATGTCATTACCTACTGCAGAAGCAGGAGTCAGTCAGCTTGTCTTTGCTCTCTGACCCCTAATTGTGGTTGAGTAGAAAGGAGGGACAGACGACACTTACCCATGCAGTGATTGTCTTAAAGGAGAGGGACTCAGGGTCAAGGGCCCAATTCTTTTTTTTCCAGTTTTACTGAGCAATAATTGACAAAAAATGTTAGTATTTATTTTGTTGTGTGATATTTTGATATGTGCATACACTGTGAAATGACTACTTAAACAAGTTAATGAACACATCACCTCACAGTGTTGTATGCGTGGTGAGATTCGTTTAAAATCTATTCTATTAGCAAATTTCAAGTATACAATCCAATATTATAACTATAGTCATCATACACTAGATCTTCTGAACTTTTTCATCTTGCATAAGTGAAACTTTGTATTCTTTGACTAATATCTCCTTATTTCCCTGATCACCAGGGCCCTAGCGACCAACTAACTGCTTCTATGAGTTTAATTATTTTAGATTCCACATCTAAGTGAGATCACACAGTATTTGTTTCTCTGCTTGGTTTAATTCCCTTAGCATACTGCCTTCCAGGATCATCAATGTATTTGAGCTAGCGTAAACGTTCCTGCATGCAAAGAACAAGCCAATTCTCCTCCCTGCAGAGAGAGAGCATTTATTCTCTCTGTCTCGACCTACTTAGTTGCTGCTGTGCCTAACTATGGAAACCATTCAGTATCAGGAAAAGCATAAGTTTTGCAGTAGGGAGCCCTTGGCAAAAATGTGCAGGGACATCCAGGACCCAGAGTGGCCCACCTCTCTAAAGAGCCAGTTATCCATTTAGTGGTGGTTTTTTTTTTTTTTTTGCTTAGTCTCTTAAAGTGAAATAGTAATCTGAATCTTTGGCATAAAGTATCACCCTGAGGAAATACCATCACATGTGCTTAAGAAATTGTTTGACCTCTGAAGTTTACTCCTTCAAATTGCTTCTTCCTCCACTGGAGTATTTAATTCTTTCTTTTGTAGGTTATATTTAACTGTTGTTGACAGAGCTACCCATTGAGCTTTGTGTTGGTCCAGGTCCTAGAGAAGCAAAAATTGAGACAGGATTCAATGTGCAAAAATGTGGGTGGGGGCGGGGGAAAACGCCTAGAAAAGGAAATGTGGAAGAGACTGGAAGGCTGGAATAGCTTTATGATCGCCATGCAAATATGACTCTAAGTAAAGGAGAAAGGGAAGGAAGATATGGTCAGGAAAGTCCTAGATTACTATAAAGACCAAGGTGTGTCTGCTAAGGCCATCAGGATTCCAAGTCAAACCTGGCATTCCCAAGGAGTACCTTGTCTCCTAGGAAAGAACCTGTGGTCATCAGTAATTGGCTGGGAGCAGGAAGGGGCCTCTGATCAAACAGAGATGGATTCCCAGTCTCTGTCTGGTCCAGCTGCACTCCCTGTAGGTGGAGTCTGCAAGGAACATTCTCCTGGATGCCACAGTCTCTTCCTGAAATAGATACTATTTCAGTTCTGTACCCTCCTGATGAATGGACAGCCACTCACATTTTTTTTTTAGGATTTTACATGGATATAAAGTAAAAGTGAAAGTGAAGTCGCTCGGTCGTGTCCAACTCTTTGCGACCCCATGGACTGTAGCCTATCAGGCTCCTCTGTGCATGGGATTTTCCAGGCAAGATGCTGGAGTGGATTGCCATTTCCTTCTCCAGGGGACCTTCCCGACTCAGGAATCAAACCCAGGTCTCCCGCATTGCAGGCAGACACTTTACTGTCTGAGCCATCAGGGAAGCCTTACATTGATATGTGAACCTTTAAATATCAGCTCCAACTTACAGCTATCAGAAACTGTGCAACTTCTAATGACTGAATTTCTTGAAATTCTTATTGAGGGAAAAAAATCAGTCCCCTTTAAAAACCTTGATAACATAAAAAATAAAATCTTTCAAATGGTTTAACATGGGTTTAGAAAACATTTTCTAGAAATGTATTATTAGCAACTTTATCATATCAAAGTACCCTGCTAATATGAATTAAAATAGAATATTTTTGTATGTTTAACTATATGTACAAACTGCTTCTTGTATTTTTGTTACATAGGTATTCAATATCTATTTATTGACTAAATGACTGAATAAATCCATATGATTTTAGATTTTCTTCTTTTAAATTGGCCTTTCCTTGTAACTCAGCTGGGAAAGAATCTGCCTGCAGTGCGGGAGACCTGGGTTCAATCCCTGAATTGGGAAGATTCCCTGGAGAAGGGAATGACTAAAACAATGTATTCATGGTTATGCATATCAAGACTAAAGTACAATACTGTTGTTGTTCAGTTGGTAAGTCGTGTCCGACTCTTTGCAACCCCATGGACTGCAATATGCCAGGCTTCCCTGTACTTCACCATTTCCAGCATTTGCTCACACTTATTTCCATTGGGTTGATGATGCCATCCAACCATCTCACCCTCTCTTGCCCCCTGCTCCTACTTTCAGTCTTTTCCAGCTTCAGGGTCTTTTCAAATGAGTCAGCTCTTTGCATTAGGTGGCCAAAATATTGGAGATTCAGCATCAGCATCAGCTCTTCCAGTGAATATTCAAGGTTGCTTTTCTTTTCGATTGACTGGTTTGATCTCCTTGCTATCTGGGGACTCTCAAGAAACTCTTCGGAAACCATACCTCGAAAGCATCACTTCTTCAGCATTCACCCTTCTTTATTGTCCAATGCTCACATCTGTACGTGACTGGTGGGAAAACCATAGCTTTGGCTATTTGGACCTTTGTGATTTTAGCAAAGTGATGTCTCTGCTTTTTAATACGCTGTCTAGATTCGTCAAAGCTTTTCATCCAAAAACTATTTCCAACAACTTTTTTCTTCCAAAAACCTTTCTTCAAGGAACAAGTGCCTTTTAATTTCATGGCTGCAGTCACTATCCACGGTGATTTTGGCGACCTAGAAAATAAAATCTGCCACTGTTTCCAATTTTCCCCATGTGTTTGCCACGAAGTGTTGGGACTTGATGGCTTGATTTTAGTTTTCTGAATGCTGAGTTTTAAGCCAGCTTTTTCACTCTCTTCTTGCACCTTTACCAAGAGGCTCTTTAGTTCCTCTTTGCTTCTTACCATTAGGGTTGTATCATCTGCATATCTGAGATTGTTGATAACTTATCCTGGCAATAATGTGGATGAACCAATTTTATGATTTACAAATAATTTTCATTGTATTTACTTATAGATGACTTGTTAACCTGACATTTAAATCATGTTTTCTTTGTGTTTTTCTTTCTTTTTTCTTTCTGTATTTTTACATACCACTTTTCCATTTTAAGCAAACATCTTGAGTTGGTTTTTGTAACCACTATTATAGATAGATGGAGATAATTGAAGACTTTTATATATGGATTGACAAATTGCAGCCATCAATATAATACTATGTAGCTGAGTAAAACTTGGGGATTTTAGAAGGGATTTCCAAAATTATTAATGCTGCCCCAAGTCTCTCTGTTCAATGGATCAGTGCTTTTTATTGATTTAGGGAGAGGGTGGCTACAGTCTAGGAAATAGAAATCAGTACAAATTCACAAAGGGGCTCTAAAAAACTCAAAGGGCAAGTATTAGTTTGAAACCAAACTCAGCCTACTGAAATTGAAAATAGTTCTTTGAAATTTGGAAGATCTTGGAGTAGAATATAAAGTCAGAGCATAGATATCTAAAGCAGACAATTTATTGTACTAATGCAAATTATAGAGATATATTTGAGATCTAACTTAAAGATGGTTTCCAACCCCAGTCAAATTCTTTCCCACGCTAGAAGAGGAGGCTGAAGAATTTTAGAGATGAGATGGTTTTAAGGCCAACAGCTTTTTATTACATGTGAGATGGATAACTGGAAAGCTGAGAATAGAAACCCTAAGGTAGTTTTGAGAATTTTAAAACAAAGATGGTTTCTGCCCTTCTATCTACTGGGAATTCTTTGACCAGGTAATTGGAAAAGTGCCCAAAACAACAATAGAATTGAATTCAAAAGAGGATTAGAGATAACCCTTCTGAGGGCACCTCTATAGCCCTCCCTTGTCACTGAATCCTTGTAATCTGAGATGGTGTGGAGAACATCAAAGGTATCACTGGCCCCAAAGGGCTGAGAGGCTAGTGGACTGCAAGAGACAGAATTTGAATGAGGTCACAGAGTAAGCAGATTTCTATCTGGAGATCTTATGTTGAACACAGATAATACCAACAATGATGTTTGCAAGCAGGTTGTGCTACCTAAATGGAAACCAGTGAGTTCCACTTCTATGGAAATTTTCTACTTTCTATGAATGAAGCTTGATCCCAACATGCCAGTATGATGTATAAACTACTCCACAAATCCAGGTGTCACCAGAGGAGAAGGCAAGGAGAAGGGACATGAAGAAAAATGCTGAAAGACTAAGTATTGATCTAGAAAAATTAAATTTTATCAAAAAGTTAAGTTTACACTGGTAGTGGTGACATTTACATGAATGGGCAAGTTCATCTTGTTCAGAAAATAGTATTAGACTGAGTTCAGTTCAGAACAATGAAATCACATACTCAGTTCAGTTCAGTCACGTCTAACTCTTTGTCACTCCATGGACTGCTGCACGCAAGGCCTCCCTGTCCATCACCAACTCCCAGAGCTTATTCAAACTCATATCCATTGAGTTGGTGATACCATCCAACCATATCATCCTCTGTCATCCCCTTTTCCTCCTGCCTTCAATCTTTTCCAGTGTCAGGGTCTTCCAATGAGTCAGTTCTTCACATCAGGTGACCAAAGTATTAGAGTTTCAGCCTCAGCATTAGTCCTTCCAATGAATATTCAGGACTGATTTCCTTTAGGATGGACTGGTTGGATCTCCTTGCTGTCCAAGGGACTCTCAAGAGTCTTCTCCAACATCACAGTTCAAAAGCATCAATTCTTCAGCACTGTTTTCTTTATAGTCCAACTCTCACATCCACACATGACCACTGGAAAAACCATAGCTTTGACTAGATGGACGTTTGTTGGCAAAGTAATGTCTTCACTTTTTAATATGCTGTCTAGGTTGGTCATACCTTTTCTTCCAAGGAGCAACCATCTTTTAATTTCATGGCTGCAGTTACTATCTCCAGTGATTTTGGATCTCCCAAAAATAAAGTCTCTCACTGTATCCATTGTTTCCCCATCTATTTGCCGTAAAGAGATGGGGCCAAATGCCATGATCTTAGTTTTCTGAATGTTGAGTTTTAAGCCAACTTTTAAATTTTCCTCTTTCCCTTTTATCAAGAGGCTCTTTAGTTCTTCTTCATTTTCTGCCCTAAGGGTGGTGTCATCTGCATATCTGAGGTTATTGATATTTCTCCTGGGAATCTTGATTTCAGCTTGTGCTTCATCCAATCCAGTATTTCTCATGATGTACTCTGCATATGAGTTAAATGAGCAGGGTGACAATATAAAGCCCTGATATACTCCTTTCCGATTTGGAAACCAGTCTGTTGTCCCATGTCCAGTTCTAAATATTTCTTCTTCACCTGCATACAGGTTTCTCAGAAGGCAGGTCAGGTGGTCTGTTATTCCCATCTCTTGAAGAATTTTCCACAGTTTGTTGTGATCCACAGTCAAAGGCTTTGGCATAGTCAATAAAGAAGAAGTAGATGTATTTCCGGAACTCTCTTGCTTTTTCGATGATCCAATGGATGTTGGCAATTTGATCTCTGTTTCCTTTGCCTTTCCTAAACCCAGCTTGAACATCTAGAAGTTTATGGTTCACATACTGTTGAAGCCTGGCTTGGAGAATTCTGAGCATTACTTTCCTAGTGTGTGAGATGAGTACAATTGTGCAGTAGTTTGAGCATTTTTTGGCATTGCCTTTCTTTGGGATTGGAATGAATACTGACCTTTTCCAGTCCTGTGGCCACTGCTGAGTTTTCCAAATTTGCTGGCATATTGAGTGCAGCACTTTCACAGCATCATCTTTGAGGATTTGAAACAGCTCAATTGGGATTCCATCACCTCCACTAGCTTTGTTCATAGTGTTGCTTCCTAAGGCCCACTTGACTTCACATTCCAAGATGTCTGGCTCTAGGTGAGTGTCACACCATCATGGTTATCTGAATCATGAAGATCTTTTTGTATAGTTCTGTGTATTCTTACTACTTCTTAATATCTCCTGCTTCTGAAATCACGTATGTGCTTACCCAAATTGTAATAATGCAGTTTAAACTCATTTTGTAGGTTTAATCTTTCATTTGTTTATATTTACTCTTCAATTTTGGCTCCTGGAGGATATGCCCTGATTCTTCAATACTGAGATTTTTTTCTTCAGTCTTCTTAATGTGATGTATAGTGACCAGAATATGTTTAATATATATTAATGATTTAGCTGTTTGAATAGTTGAAAGAAAAGCTCTTTGTAAAGATGCTCTTCCTTTAGTCTATTTTGAATATATAACACGAGCTTGGAGTTTCAGTGGAATTACTTGGCATTGACTATTTCCAGGAGCTATCATAGGTGTGGTGCTAGTTTGTGTGTTTATTTGAATTGATGTGTGTCTGTTTGTGTGTGTATGAGAGAGGGCATGTGAATAAATTTGGACAACTTTGAGTACTGGGACATTCTCAATTAAAAATTCTTAGTCTTAAATGGTGTTTATGTGAGTTATTATGAAACTCACATAAAGGCTTTGGCATATTCAATAAAACTGAAGTAGATGTATTTCTGGAACTCTGGTGGCTCAGAGGTTAAAGCGTCTGCCTCCAATGCGGGAGACCTGGGTTCGATCCCTGGGTCAGGAAGATCCCCTGGAGAAGGAAATGGCAATCCACTCCAGTATTCTTGCCTGGAGAATCCCATGGACAGAGAAGCCTAGTACATTACAGTCCACAGGGTCGCAAAGAGTCAGACACGACTGAGCAACTTCACCTTCACCTTCACCTGCTTTTTTGATGATCCAATGGATATTGGCAATTTGGTCTCTGTTTCCTTTGTCTTTCCTAAACCCAGCTTGAACGTCTGGAATTTTACGGTTCACATACTGTTGAAGCCTGGCTTGGAGAATTCTGGGCATTACTTTCATATTCACACTGAAATCTATTTCCTAGTCCTAGAATAGGAGGTAGCTGATATCTGAGACAATGGCAGTGCCTTTGTTGCATGGAAGTGAATGTGGACTCCTGTAGGTTAGTATGAGTTTGTAGGACTCTGAATCTGTGATAAGAATAAAACTGAAGAGACACTTTAACCTGTTTACAATTTTCTGGGATGACATTAGGGGCTTGTTAAAACCTTTAAAGAAGGAAAAGAATATGAATAAAACTTAATAAGAGTTTTCTGAAAATTAAAATAACTATAATTTATATGTAGATATCAGGAAAACAGGTATATGTAAAATTATTTTAACTTTTTTACTTAGGCTTTAATTAGCAGCAAACAATGTCAAACCAGATCAGACTGAAGTTTCAGTCTGATTGTTTTGGACACCCACCTGTATGTATCAAGGATCCAAAAGAAATAAACACTAATAGTCTATTGTATAAATCATTAAAAAAAGAGAGAAAATAAAAAAACTAAAGGGTGTACACTCAGGGAATGCTACCCTACTAGCAGAGGAAAAGGTATGTTAACACCTAACTATGGCATAATCTAATAGTCTGTAAGAAGAGAGAAGGAGATAAACAGAAGGCCTTGGAAACCTGATATTCTCAAGGCTAGATGCTTTAGATCATGTGTGAATCCAAATAGATCAGGTCAGATGTCATATCACTTACTACATAGTCGAAAGAGTGTGTTATTCTAATACTAACATTGGCTATTCTAACATCCTTTGATTTACTATCAGAGCCAGCGTTCAGAGAGTATGCGTGGACACTAAGTCGTGACCAACTCTTTTGTGACCTCATGAGCTGTATGTAGTCCATCACGCTCCTCTCTCTAATGGGATTTCCCAGGCAAGAATAGTGGAATGGGTTGCCATTTCCTTTTCCAGGGAATCTTTCTGACCCAGGGATAGAACCTGCATCTCCAGCATTGGTAAAAGGATTCTTTACCACTGAGTTATATAAAGGCTTCCCTGGTGGCTCAGTGGTAAAGAATCTGCCTGCTAATTCAAGAGGTGCAGGAGACACAAGTTCGATGTCTGAGTTGTGAAGAGCCTCTGGCAGGAGGACGTGGTAAACCACTCCTGTATTCTTGCTTAGAAAATTACATGGACAGAGGAGCCTGGTAGGCTACACTCAGTGGAGTCCCAAAGAGTCAGACACAACTGAGCATGCATCCTCAAAGAATCTGTTATTTTAAATATTTGCTAAAATATGGCTACTTTATATAGATAACATTTTGAATTCTGTGACTAATGATATACTCAAAATACACAATAGTCTAAAAAATTCAAACATTAATTATTATTTAGCAAATATTGTTTCTGCTGAATCACTAAAATAATTGAATCACGTAGTATCACAAATTTGGGGAAAACAAACCATAAAAAGAGATCCCCTCTGAGGGAAATTAGGTGAACTATTTAACTTGTTAGTGCCTCAAAACCTTATCTCTAAAATAAGTGATGTAATGGAACATACCTAGAGTTACTGTCATTAAATGAGATAATAAATTTTAAAGGCTTAGGCCAATTGCTGTTATTATCAGCACGATTAGATTATTCAGATTAACAATGGGTCAATTATACCAATTACAAAGAATCTGCATATATGTTATGGTTTAATATATACTGGGAGTTTTTTTTTTTTTTTTTAATAAGGTGAGAAACCAAATATCCTTTATCCACTCAATCTAGCATTATCTGGTCAACTGAGGCATAAATAAGTGCCAAGGTCATAGGGAGCAACGGTAGCCTACTCTCTTGCCCCGTTTGTCTGTTAATGGTTCAGTGGGTGGCCTTTTAAGATTGTTTATTTCAGATCTCTGGCCTAGTCAGAAAGTTTATTTATGCATAAATGGCATCTTACAAAGAACTTAGAAGCAGTTGGGGCAGTGCAGGTCAGAAGCCTCCCAGATTTATTGCCAGGGAATTGTGCCTGCTCGTGCAGGATCATACCCAAGTCACAAATCATGTGTCTAGGCTCCCTGGGCAGCACTACACATCACAATGCTGAAGAAGCTTCTTGTAGTCTCTGGAATTGCATTTCTTTTCATTTGACCTCTCTCACCATTAGTTTCCTTCTCTGAAAATGGAGATAGTATCATTACCTTATAGCCTTGATCTGAGAAATGAGAGTCAAACTCCGTAAATCAATTAAGTGACTGGAATATAACAAAGAAAACTAACTGAATTCAATTAATTGAGAACTGAATTCACTGAATGTTCACACCTTTTAAGATATAGCAGGCTTCAGCAGTAGCCAATAGTAAAGTTTGTCTCATTTCTTTCATAACTTGGCTACATAGTGGGTGGGGTTCTCCAAAAAGCGTAGTTTCTGACAGGTTCTGAAATTAATGGGCACTTACATTTGCTATTCAAACTTTCATTCTTGGTCACATAAATTCTGCATGAATCAGGAACGGCAGGAGTGCCACATTGCCTCCTCTGCTCAGAGCTTAGAGTTTCCATATGGTAATTGAAATGGAGTTGAACGTCTCCAGTTTATGGAAACACTGGGAGGTGGGGGGATACAGAGTGATTGTAGACTTTCTTAGTACCAGTGTTACAATGTGGAGAAAGTTTTATTTTCTTAGTAGGTTGAGGTTTCTCCATTCTTTCATCCTCATTCCCTTCACTAAGATCTGTCTTGTTTTGTTTTTGTTTTTGTTTTTGTTTTTTTTTTTTGAGAGACTATTTCAGCAAACTCTTTGGAATTATACAGATGGTGGCAGGCAACGAGATTCATCAAATGTATACTCAAGTATAATAGATGGTCCTTGGACTGATTCTAGGAGAGGTAGCAGGAGGTAATTCCTGGACTTTGGAGCTTTATTAAAACTACAGATTGTGAGTTCATAATGGTAATCCCAAGGGGAGGGGGTGGAAATGGAGATAGACGTGGAGTTAAGGGACTGACACAGAAATGAAAACTTTGGGGGAAAGGACAGATCAATTTAAAGAGATATATCCTGATATATATTTTTTCTTGACATATGATACAAATTCTCTTTCCCATATTCTTACTAAATAGTAAATTTAACCTCACTTCATAAGTACCTCACAGAGCTGGAGCTATAGAGTTGAGGAGGTAGATTTGCCACATTTGGAATTTTTCAGATGGAAGGAATTATGTAATAAATAGCAGTCAATGTCTTTTCTTGATTTTTGTGATTTCTGCAGAAATATGTTATATAGTCTTAGAGGTGTCTCTTGATTACTCCTATATATATATATATATATATGCAATGTTCATGGTTTCCAGGGCTTCCCTAGTGGCTCAGACAGTAGAGACTCTGCCTGTAATAAGGAGACCCAGGTTCAGTCCCTGGGTTGGGAATATTCCCTTGGAGAAGGGAATGTCTCCCCACTCTAATATTCTTTCCGGAGAATCACATGGACAGAGGAGTCTGGCAGATTGCAGTCCATGGGGTCTCAAAGAGTCAGACCCAATTCAAAGACTAATACTTTTCACTTTCATGGTTCCAAAAAGGGAAAGTGTTCATTTGTATATGAAATTGGCACTAAACAGTGAACTATCACGTTTTAACACATATAGTCTATGTGTACTATTAGTAACTATGGTAATGGGCAAAATTCTGGGGAATTTTTAAATGTTACAATGAGCCTGCATGCTGTGTGCTCAGTCGCTTAGTCATGTCTGACTCTTTGTGACCCCATGGACTGTGGCCCACCAGGCTCCTCTCTCCATGGAATTCTCCAGGAAAGAATACTGGAGTGGGTAGCCATTCCCTTCTCCAGGGGATTTTCCTGACCCAGGGATCAGACCCAAGTCTCCCACATTGCAGGCAGATTCTTTACCATCTGAGCCACCAGGAAAGCTCAATGTAATTATATACACACACACAAATATATGCATATACATGTATGTGCATATTCTTGCCTGGGAAATCTCAAGGACAGAGGAGCCTGGAGGGCTACAGTCCATATGGTCGCAAAGAGTCAGACACAGCTGAGTAACTAATACACCCAAAGAAACTGCTGTCACCATCAGAAATCCAAAACTTCAGGGAGAGTAAATAGATTGCAATAATGCTAAGATGAACTATAGTAACTTGAGTGTAATGGTATATTGGCTCATTCAATGTCAGTCACTCTTCTCCTGAACAACATAGATAAAAATCTCCATTCTTATGGAATGTCAGCTCCAGCAGAGGGAAGACAGGAAGTAAATCAATCAGCAAATAACTTATGCATAAGAATAGTAATTGCTGTAGCTCATAAAATTTTGTTTGCAGGAGATTTCCCTTATCTTCCTTTTATACAGGAGTGTCTTTGCTCTTCTCTGACCTTGCCTATTCCATCTAAAAAATTAACTTATAAAATGAAAAACTTTCAAGAGTAATCACTAAGATAATAGAAATTAGGTACAAAATTCCTAAACTGGTGGAAAAAAATAGTAATGAGAAAACTGAAGTTCATTGACTAAAGTTAAATCCATATGTTTTACGTCTTTGCCAGCAATTAATTATTATTACCTTTTATATGTCGGCCTCTGCATGGAATTATAGCAATATTCATTTCCCTGATGAGAACTAGTGAATTTAACATCTTTTAATATGTTTACCAGTCATTTGTGGGTATCTTTGGCTATTCTTTGAAAGTTGTCTGTTCAGTTATTTTGATCCTTTAAAAAATTGGGATGTATGGTTTTTTATTGGTACATAGAACTTTTAAACATATTCTGTGAAAAAACTCCTTTATCAAGTGTATTTTGGACAAATGTCTGCTCTGTGGCTTGCCTTTTTACACTTTCCAGTGGATTTTTTGATAAACAAAAGTTCTTCATTTCTTGTGACCGAATTTATCAATTCTTCTCCTTGTTATTCCTGCTTTTGATACCCTGTTTAGGAAATGGCTATGGGACAAGGTAATAAAGATATTCTGTTATATATATATAGATATATTTTTAATATTGTTGATTTAACTTCATACATTTAAATTTATAAATCACCTGAGATGTTTCTGTTTATAGTAAGGTTCACAACTCATTTTTTCCATGTGAGAATTCAATTGATTCAACAAGTTCTATTGAAAATCCCACCCTTCTCCCATATTTTTTCAACATAAAGTTCATCATAAATCATACAATGGGGTATGGCTCTAGTTTCCATTCTGTTCTATAGGCCTGTTGAACTATTTGGGGGCCAACACATCACCTTCTTATTTCCCATAATATTAATAAATCTTCTTATCTGGTCATGAAGTCCTACTGTTATCTTTTTGCTTCAGAATTAATTTGTCTCTTCTCTAAACTTTGCATGCCATGTACATTTGAGATCAACTTATCAGTTGCCTTTCCAAAACCATTCTTGATATTTTCATTGTGATTTCAAATAAATCTTATAGATCAGCTTGGAGAGAATTGACAGTGTATGATCATGCTTATGGTCTATTCTTCCATGATTAATTCCTTAATTTCTCTCAATCAATTCAGTTTTCCAAGTAGAAATCTCACATTCTGTTCATTGAATCTTTTTTTGTTTATCTAATTTATTATGCTATTGGAAATGGCTCCATGTTAAATTATATTTTCTATTGCTACCAGCATAGAGAAATAGAATGGATTTCTGTTTACTGAACATGCTTCTGGCAAACTTGTTACTAATTTATTAATTTTAATAGTGTTTGCAGACTTTATCTCTATATTCACAATCATGTCTTTGGCAAATAATGATAGTTTTAAAAATTTCCAGATGAACTTTTATTTCCTTTATTGCACTGGCTAGGACCTCCAGTTCTTTTATGCTATGCCTCACTTACTACTCCTTTAACTCAATTTCAAAAGACTAGCCATTCTCAATGATTTATATATTCAATATTTTGTACTCAATGATATATGACATTTGATGTTATTTCTCCTTTAATAGAATGATTGTAAGCTCCAAGAAGGCAGGCATAGTATATTCTTTGTTTGCCATTATATAGTTAGCATTGTATTTAGACAAAGTAGATGCTCAGTAAATATTGTTGGGGAGGAATAAATGGATGAATGAATAAATGAGATATATAATATGTATTTTTATTTAGAATCTTAGTAAAACATTTTATGTGTTTATAATACTCTATAACAAAAAGCTCCCTTCAACTTTGTTTTCTTCCATCTAAAAATTTTTTCAAGGAGTAAATATTTATGTTTTTTATTCCTCAAATTATACTGTAGTTTTCAGAAACTGACACTTCTTTGTTGAAAGGACAAGAATTTCTTATTACCTACTCTCAAACTGCTTTTGAAAATCTTGCACTAAGATGAACTTTTGCATTTATTGTGGCATGTGAAATAGTAAATGTCTAAATTGTTGTAAAACTTTGCACTTATTTATGATTTTTGCTAAAGTATCTGTTCCTTCCTTATTTATGATGCTGCTATGTATTTTCCATTTTCTTTTTTTTTTTAATTAATTTTTATTTTTTAGTTTGTTTTGCTTTACAATACTGTATTCGTTTTGTTACACATTGACATGAATTAGCCATGAGTGTACATGAACTCCCAATCCCGACCCCCACCTCCACCCTCCCGTGGCAATGTAACATGTGTATATCATAAGCAAAACGAATTGCCAGTCCAGGTTTGATGCAGGATGCAGGATGCTAGGGACTGATGCGAGGGTGTATTTTCCATTTTCAAGTGAGCTGAGCACAATTGAAAAATGCTTCAAATAAAAATAAAGTAATAATAATGATAAGCAGCTATTTATCAGATATGCTTTGGTACACATCAGTGATTGTAAACTTTTTCTTTAAAACGTTAGAGGGGAAATATTTTGGGCTTCATGGGCTTAATTGCCCTTATTGCAACTACTAAAATCTAGCATAGTATAAAAGCAGACACAAACATTATAGAGGGGAATGGATGGGACTTTGGATTAGATCTATAAATGTTCATTTCATTAACTTTTATTTCTAAATCTCTTGATTATTGTTTTTCCCTCCTATTTTTTGGGGAATCTTACAATATATGACTCGGAGAAGGTGATGGCACCCCACTCCAGTACTCTTTCCTGGAAAATTCCATGGACGGAGGAGCCTGGTAGGCTGCAGTTCATGGGATCGAAAAGAGTCGGACACGACTGAGCGACTTCACTTTCACTTTTCTCTTTCATGCACTGGAGAAGGAAATGGCAACCCACTCCAGTGTTCTCGCCTGGAGAATCCCGGGGACGGAGAGCCTGGTGGGCTGCCGTCTATGGGGTCACACAGAGTCGGACACGGCTGAAGCGACTTAGCAGCAGCAGCAGCACAATATATGACTATGTCTTATCTTGGTTTTTTTCCTCTTTCTTCCTTAATTAAGATCTTCATTCATTGTTTTCATTTCTTTTTGCTCTCCCTAATTTGGTGAGCACTTACTAAATTGGAGAAGGAAATGGGAATCCACTCCAGTACTCTTGCCTGGAGAATCCCATGGACAGAGGAGCCTGGTGGGCTGCAGTCCATGGGGTCGCAAAGAGTCGGACACGAATGAGCGACTTCACTTCACTTCACTTCACTTATTAAATTTAGTTTGTCATTAAATTTATCGAACTTAATGCAGTTTTACTTTTTCTAGTGAATTACCAGGTTTTTGGTAGTCTGTACCTTTGATCTGTCCCCTTTTATCTTGCCTGTATTTTGTATTATATTTTGCTTGTATTTTATATTATTTTGCTGGTATTTCACATTATTCTAACTTTTGATTTTTTAGCCATATTTAGGAAAAATATGTCTCTAATTGAGAGTTTGAGATTGACATATACATGCTGCTATATTTAAAATAAATAATCAATAAGGACCTACTATATAGCACAGGGAAGTCTGTTCAATATTCTGAAATAACTTAAATGGGAAAAGAATTTGAAAAAGAATAGATGCATGTATATGTATAAACTGAATCACTTTGCTGTACCCCTTAAATTAATTCAACATTGTTAATCAAAGGTACATACTGAGTCACTTCTGTTGTGTCCTATTCTTTGCTACCCTTTGGGATGTAGCCTGCATGGCCCCTTTGGCCATGGTGTTCTCCAGGCAAGAATACTGCCTGGGTTGTTATTTCCTCCTCCAGGGGATCTTCCTGACCCAGGGATTGAACCCATGTCTCTTACATCTAATGCATCGACAGGTAGGTTCTTTAGCACTAGCCATCTGGGAAGCCCATACTCAGATGTAAAATAAAATTTTATACATAAATAAATAAATTTTATGAATGATTCCCTCCATATTTGAGTTGTTTCTTCTCAGTCTCTTGAATGAGTGACTTTTGAAGGTACATCTTTCTCTGTATGTTTAGGATATTTACTTGTTTTCACCTGATTTTTTCCACATGGATTCCAATTTTTTCACTTATTTTGAACTTCTCAAATACTAACCATTATCCTTCCATTCAAAGAACTTAATGACTTCTTATTTTACTGGTATATGGTATTATTTTCTTTTTTATGTTAACTTTTTAAAATTGAAGTATAATTGACAAGTAAAATTGTATATTTTAAGTATACAGTGTGATGATTTAATATATGTATACATTGTGGAATGATTACCACATCCATCACTTCATTAAGTTATCTTCTTTATGAGAATGCTTAAATTCCACTCTCTGAGTAGTTTCAGATATACAAATATATTAAGTGCCATCACCATGCTGTACATTAGATACTCAGAACTTATTCATCTTATAAGTAAAAGTTTGTACACTCTGATCAATATCTCCCTATTTGCTTCACCAACCACCAGCCCATGGTAACTATTATTTTACTCTCTATTTTTCTGCTTTTAAAAAAAGAGATTCCACATGTAAGTGATATCATACAGTATTTGTCTTTCTGTGCCTGACTTGCTTCACTTATTATTTATTATAATGCTCTCTAAGTCTATTCATTAACTAAAATGCTTTTACATAGCAAACAAAATAACTAAAGAAAGGCAACCTGTGAAATGGGAGAAAATCTTTGCAAACTGTATGTTTGATAAGGAGTTAATAACTAAAATATATACGGAACTCATGCAACTTAGTAGCATAAAATGAGTATCTTGATTAAAAATAAGCAAAGGACCAGAATAGACATTTTTCTAAGGAAGATATATTAATAACCCACTGTTATCTGCAAAGATGTTCAACACCCCTAATCCTCAGGGAAATGCAAATCAAATCACAGCAAGATATCACTTTATGCAGTTTAAGATAGGTATTACAAAAAGATAAGAGATAATGAATGTTGGCAAGGGTATGGATATAAAGGAATCCTTGTACACAATTGGTTGGAATGTAAATTACTACAACCATAATGGAAAACAGTAGGAAGCTTCCTCAAAAATTTAAAAATAAAAAAATCATATGATTCATTAATTTCATTTCTAGGAATGCATATGAATGATTGAAATCAGCATCTCAAAGAGATATTTGCATTCCTGTGTTCATTATTCATAATACGAAGTGGAAACAGCCCAAGTTCATCCTGAATGAATGGATCAAAAATATTACACAAACCAAAAAAATGGGAATATAATTCAGCCATAAAATGAAAGAAACCCTATAGTTTGCAACAACATGGATGAACCTGGAAGAAAGTAAAGTAACTTACACGAATCTTTATAGTGAGATTACTCTGGCTATTTCTTAAATTTGTTTCTGAACACATATCCAGGGAAATGTGGCATGCTGCGGTCCATGGAATCACAAAGAGTCAGACATGACTGGGTGACTGAACAACAACACATTCCTGTACAAGTAAGCTTATATATTCAGTGGCTAAGATTCAACCTTTTTATGTCTGCTTCCAATATTGACTTTTTCTGGATTGCACTTTTTGCATCCTCAGTAACGGTACATTTACAAGTGTTTCCCTATGTACAGCTCAGGTTATATCATATTGGGAAAATTTTCTTTGAGGTTTTATTCCATATTAGCGCTCCTAATTTCCTGAAGCAATTGTTTCCTATCATCCTTATGAAACATGTATTTACCATAAGCCTTCAAAAAGACAGCAATTAACCAGGACCCAGTGAAGCAAAGAGTAGATCCAGATACTTGCTCTTCACCTCATACAGTGATGTCATCTACCATTACTGTTATTTATTATGACATGTTTTATATATACATATGGTCTAATTTTATATATAGGCAATCACAGAACTTATGAAATTAAGAAAATTACTCTTATCAAGAAAAGATTCAATTAAAATGTCAGAATCCAAATTCTTATACTATCTGTTTGTCTGTAATAGCTATGACTTATTTTTCTACCTACTCATTCAGCTCTCCAGTCATCTGATTTTTTTGTGATTTATCCTGTCCCAAACACAATTTTGAGACCAGGGACTGTATCTTGGCATTATAATACCTCACAGAATTTGCAGCACATATTAAGACATTATAAATATTTGCCATTGAGAGTGAAAATAATCTGTGTTTATAGAAATATGTTTATTGAAAACTTTATATCACTTAACTTTTTGTTAACCAAGCAGGAGAACATCTGCTCTGGTATGGGGCTTATTTAAAATAGTTTCCTACATTTTCAATTGAAAACTCGCTAAATTACAGAACACTTCTTTGTGAGAGTGATAGCTATTGTTATCAAAAGCCCTGTTTATTCATGTTCTTGGAAACTCATGTTTAAGCAATATATAACAAGGCATATCTGGCGGTGCAAAGTGACAAACCCAAACCTCTCCCAATAATAATACTCAGTAATAGGCACAGAGAAGAGGTACATTTCAGCACGTGGTTATCCAGGCTAAGTCATTAACTGAACCAGCTGTGATAAAAAACAGACTTATCATTTATAACCCGAGCTCGGCAGTCTCTCTAAAAAGTGTATCTTTAATCAAAAAATGCTTATGAGACCAATGTACAAGAAATTCCTACCATAAATGCTACAAAATGCAGGGTGAACATGGCATTTTAAGGAAATCTAAAAAAAATTAAATAGAATTGTAAACATTTTAAAGCCAAATGACGTGACCATACTTTGTGAGAAAATGCTTCTTGAGAGGCTTCCATTCTCAAGTATGTTAAAGTAAAATGGCACTTTAGGTTTGGATACCATGAATAAAAGTAACAGAATAATTTTAGTTTTAGTTTGTTGGTTTTATAAATGCTAATTTGTTTTTTGAGCAAAACTCATTTTAATATGAAATAAGTTACAATCAACTGATCCATTTTAAGAAGCAGATAAAATTTATGTAGTCATTATGAATGGGATTATAATATGGTAGCTAAAATAGCACATATTCTAGAATCCCAGCTCCCTCACCAATAATGTATATACTCAGATAAGATACATAGTAATTTGATTTCCTATTCCTCAGCTTCCCATTTGTTAAACAGAAATGATAGTAGAACTTGCCTCAGTAGGGTTGTTATTATGATTAAATGAGCCAGTATTTTTAGTATATTATTCATATATATAATCTATCCTGTCAAAAAACATTATAAAATAATTTAAAACATAAAAATTTGAGCATATTTCTGTTCATCAATATCTAATGTGATCTGAATTAATTTTTTTCTAAATTTTTTATTAAAAAGTGATTTATAGTAAAAAATAGAAAAAGAAAATGTAGAGAAAGTCCAGGTAAAGTTAAAATAAATCTTAATTATCTGATAGAGGTAATCTTATTTTTTTCTATGCACATATTATCATATATGATATAAAAGTTTATATCCTTTTTTTCTTACATAATGTTAAAGACAGTTATGTTGTTTTGAATGTCTTTCATCTTTTGATAAACAACATTTTAATGAAAACATACATTTCATAATAAGAATACATCATGATTTATTTGGTTATTCCTATTTGGGAACTTTTATAATTATATTCTAATCTATTATATATTATAAAATCTTTGTGCCTACATCTTAGCTCAGATATCAAGTTATTCTATTAGAATAAAATTAGTAGTCAAATACTGATTCAAGTTATCTTTCCTCCATCTCTTAGTCATAAGTGTATTTCCACTGAGATTAAGTCCACTTTTACTATTCATCTGGTCTACAAATGTGGTAGAAATTCCAAGATTCCTTTAGAGAATGATAGAATTTTAGGAGGAAATTAAAAAGTGACATTATCATTGACAAAGTGACAAATGATAGAATGACAAAGTAGTTCTTCAAATATGTTTGGTTCTTAGATAAGCTGAAGCCTGAAATCAGGCTTGTCTCTACTGAGATCTCATTGTAGTATTTGGGAATAGAAAGAACTATGTATTCTAACAAAAACTAGGCCGTTATAACAAGGGTACATGACATTTTGTAGCTGGTGTTCAAACTGGGTTGTTGAATTTGAAAGTTGATTCTAACGAAATTGGCTGAAGATGGTGACTACAGCCATGAAATTAAAATATGCTTGCTCCTTGGAAGGAAAGCTATGACCAACCTAGACAGCATATGAAAAAACAGAGACATTACTTTGCCAACAAAGTTCCATCTAGTCAAAGCTATGGTTTTTCCATTAGTCATGTATGGATATGAGAGTTGGACTATAAAGAAAACTGAGCCCCGAAGAACTGATACTTTTGAATTGTAGTGTTAGAGAAGACTCTTGAAAGTCCCTTGGACAACAAGGAGGTCCAACAAGTCCATCCTAAAGGAAATCAGTCCTGAATATTCATTGGAAGGACTGATGCTGAAGTTGAAACTCCAATACTTTGGCTACCTGATGCGAAAAACCAACTCATTAGAAAAGACCCTATGCTGGGAAAGATTGAAGGCTGGAGTAGAAGGGGATGACAGAAGATGAGATGGTTGAAGGGCATCACTTACTTGATGGACATGAGTTTGAGTAAGCTCCAGGAGTTGGTGATGGACAGGGAAGCCTGGTGTGCTGCAGTCCACGGGACTGTAAAGAGTCGGACACGACTGAGCAACTGAACCGAACTGAATGGAAGGAAATTGGTAGCTATATGTACAATACCTGTCTTTTATGTACTGGAAGCAAAATATTTACTTGCATTAGCAAAACAAATTCCCTGATTTACAGCCATAAAAGATATCGGGAAACTATCAAGTAATCTGTACCAGCATTAAGAAAATTCATATAACCTGAGAAAATGGTAACAGCTTTTGGAATATACCAGGTAAATATGGGACTCCATTGTCAAGAAAGCATCATCTGCCTAGATCTGATAGGTGACAACAAAGCTTACCCTAGTGGAAGTGCTGGATGTCCTGAACAGGTCATCATCCCAAACCATCCAAGTCATATTTCAAGCATGGCATCTGTGGGAGCTCAGATTGTTTCTGTTGCTTGCAAATGTACTAGACTGAAGCTGGCATTAATTTTCATCTTAATAAGATCTAGAAGACAGCCTCCAATTCTTACAATTTGCTGATCTGCTACTTCTAATGTGATCCTATCAAGTTCATTCTTGTAGACTATTTCTTAGACTCTATATTCCTGTGAAGCTTGGCTAGTTCACTGTATGAGGTAAACTCAAGCTATGGGTTAGATATCTAGGCAGGGCAGAAGGGTAGGGCAAAATTAAAAAAAAAAAACTTTTCAAGAAAACCGAATAGTATACACACACCTGTCACAGCAGTGTAAATCAATTATGAAAGAATGGTGTTAGAACTAGGTTTTTCTAGTAGACAATTTAAATCTTCAGTAAATTCTGGTTAACTTTTAATTATTGCTTTCTAATAACCTACTTTATAAATTTATATTCCATAAATAAAATAATTAAGCAAAAATGTTTTAAACAGAATGAGCTATATTTTTAAAAATTGATACATTTTTAAATGGAGGCTTCTGTTTGAAATTCTGTGGTGAAAAAGATTTGAGGAGTACAACGTTTTGAAATGATACTTTCCAGTTTTCTGATTTAAATTTTTTTGGAGATGCATATTTTTATAAATTTATAAGCACAAATAAAAGCTGTACTTTAAAATTTACCATTGCAAGGCATTAATTAGCATGTTTGACTAGAGTTAATGTAGGACATCATGTATGACCTGCACAATCCAAAGGAATGAGATCCAATTCATTTATTCCATAGTTTCCAAGACAGAAATCATGACCTCATAAAATAAATAGTGTAATTTTTCCATCACTGTATGTGGTAATCCCATGTGAGAGTTGGACTGGGAAGAAGGCTGAGCACCGAAGAATTGATGCTTTTGAACTGTGGTATTGGAGAAGACTCTTGAGAGTCTCTTGGACTGCAAGAAGATCCAACCAGTCCATTCTGAAGGAGATCAACCCTGGGATTTCTTTGGAAGGAATGATGCTAAAACTGAAGCTCCAGTACTTTGGCCACCTAATGCGAAGAGTTGACTCATTGGAAAAGACCCTGATGCTGGGAGGGACAGGGGGCAGGAGGAGAAGGGGACGACTGAGGATGAGATGGCTGGATGGCATCACTGACTCAATGGACGTGAGTCTGAGTGAACTCCGGGAGTTGGTGATGGACAGGGAGGCCTGGCGAGCTGCGATTCATGGGGTCGCAAAGAGTCGGACACGACTGAGCGACTGAATGGAACGGAACGGAACTCTAAAAGATTCTTAACAACTCAGTAAAAATGTTCTTAATTGCCATTTCCAATGAAGAATTTTTCTACTCTAGAAAACATATCTGCTGATACTTTTCTGCTCCTTGGGCCAATTTAGGGATTCTCCCAGTGATTCAGCAGATAAAGATCTGCCTGCAATGCAGGAGACACTGGAGACCCTGGTTGAATCCCCGAGTTGGGAAAATCCCCTGGAGGAGGAAATGGCAGCACACTCTAATACTCTTGCTGGAAAATCCCATGGACGGAGGAGCATGGTGGGCTACAACCCATGGAGGTGCAAAGAGTCAGACATACCTGAGCACATGGCACTGCAATGATTCAATCAAATCATATTTAATGATTTCCACAGGTAACTAACCTTTGGGGACACAGAGATAAGACTGACGCAAGACCTTCATTGAGGAACTTGCGATTTAATGGAAGAATTTTGGTAGAGTGATTAATACACCGAGAGCTATATGAGCGTAGAGCAGTTGTTCTTTTCCTGGAACGAGGAAATTATGGGTTTTCCAGGAGGATGAATTTCTGAGAAATCTCAAAGGATGATCCTTGAAAAACTAACAAAAAGAAGGCATTTCAAGGAGAGGAAGCAGAATGGGAATGAGCAAAGATACACAACATTTCATGTGGTGCTATGACACTACAATCATTTTTGATGGTACTTGAACACAGATTGGGAGGTGGAGGTGGCAGAGATGATGCTCATTGGTAAACAGGAGAAAGGTATTGGAGGACATGGACTAGCGAGGTGCAGAGCTTATGCTCCATCTGGCATAATAAGTAAGCTTGAGAAGATTTAGGAAGTGAATGAGATTCTGTTACTGACCTGAAAAGAATTTGAGAAAAAAAAAAAATCATGCAAAGAGAGATAGCAATTAGGAGCCTATTTAATAATCCAAGGGGCAGATGGTGAAGGCCAGACTGCTAATATGGAGAGAAAGTGAATCGGAGATGAGTTTAAGAAATATTTAGGAGGCAAAACTGACAAGAATTTGCATTTGATTGATACTGCATGTTTTATGGGGCAGACATAACTCAAAATATAAGTGAGAGGATTTAAAGGAATTAAAAATAATCTTGTCAGATGATAACATTTGAAGTGTTTCTAAATAAGTAGGTCTCAAACCTGGCTGCACATAAGAATCATCTGGGGAGATTAAAAAAACACCCAAAAAAAAGGAGCTTTATTCCTCCTAAGGCCAATTATATAAGAATCCCCAGTGATAGAATTCAGGCATCTGTATTTTTAAAAAGCTTCCCTAGTGATTCTAATGTGCATGCAGTATTGAGCACCACTGTTGTTTAAATCATTTTCCAGATGTGGTTTTGACTTATGAAACAAAGAAGAAGTACATGGAAAATGAAAGTAGCATTAGGAACCAAGTTGTATTCTACAGTCCTTATAGGAAGAATATGAAGGCTAGTGCTTATTTTATATCACACTAATCTTATATGTCTGTTTATTGTGAATGTTGAAGTCAATTTCTCAAAATCATCCAACCAGCACAGGCTAGTTTTGAACCAGAATCAGTCTGACTCTACATGTAGCTATTGTTCAGTTACTAACTCATGTCCAACACTTTGCGACCCCGTGGACAGTACCCCACTAAATCGTGTCCAAATCTTGTGACCCCGTGGACTGTAGCCTGCCCGACTCCTCTGTCCATGGGGTTTTCCAGGCAAGAATACTGGAGTGGGTTGCCATTTCCTTCTCCAGGGGATCTTGCTGACCCAGGAATCGAACCTGGGTCTCCTGCACTTCAGGCAGATTCTTTACCAACTGGCTACCATTTGCTTCTCCAGGAGATCTTCCCGACCCAGGGATTAAACCCACATCTCTTGCGTTTCCTGCATTAGAAGGCAGATTCTTTTACCACTGTGCCTCCTCTCGCCTCTGTATTATATTTACAGCCAGATAGTAATTGCTTTACTCTGGAATTTATTCTTGTAATTTTTATATATATATATATAGACATTTGAAATGTTGTTCTCTTCTCCCTATAAGATTTTGGAAATTCTATGTAAATATTTAGTAACTTGTTCCAGCATATATATAGTAAGTAGAAAAGTGGTCTTCGGAGAAACGAAAGTTTGGGTGATAGTAAAAGCGAATAACAGCTCATGGGTTTGATTTTTTTTCTGGAAACTAGAAATACTGAGATCGAAAATGCACATAGAAAATATCTTGTTCAATTCTTTTAGAATTGTCTCTGTCACTGACTTGGCACATTTCATGCCATATTTCCAAAACATCGAAAGTTCTGTGAAATAGGGATTTTTTTTTCCCGTTTTCCTGTTTTACTTCTTTATAGTCAAGGAATAATATCTTATGTATGTAATATCACATACTGAATATTCTGTATCAAATGTCCCTGGAAGAGAATTATCAAAACAACATCTTAAATACTCCTAATTTAATAGAAATTCTTTTGGAGTATATGATTGAATATATCTTTTTTACTGTCTGTTGACTTTTCTGCTTCAGAAATACAATTTACATTTTATCTTGATTTTCTTTTGTCTTCCATACGTATGTCTTGATTGGTAACTAGTTAATCATTTTTTTTTTCTTCATCAGTGTTCAGTTTGGTTTTTAAAACTTTTTTTTTTAACAATAGCTAAGTTTTCTGTACTACTGTATTCATACTTGGTATGTTTAATTAATTTAGTAAGTCTCTAGTGATATTTCCTCATTTTCAATGTTTTCTCAGGTTTAGAATTTTACTTATTTTTGTTGTTGTTTTGTCATCTCATCTTTATGATCTTTTGCTTTTACTTCATTGATCTATACTGCTCTGCTTAGACATCTGGCTCAGATGATAAAGCGTCTGTCTACAATGAGGGAGACCTGGGTTTGATCCCTGGGTTGGGAAGATCCCCTGGAGAAGGAAATGGCAATCCACTCCAGTACTATTGGTTGGAAAATCCCATGGACAGAGGAGCCTGGTAGGCTACAGTCCATGGGGTTGCAAAGAGTCGGATGTGACTGAGCGACTTCACTTTTCACTTTCATTGATCTATAGCATTTTGGGGGATTCCTGAAAATTTCCTTTTAAGGTGGTTCTCTTTTATATATCTTTTCTTTCTTTCTTTTTTCATGCTATAATGTTTTAAATATTTCCTATTTTGTATCTTTTCATCTTGCTCATGTGTGGAGGTTGCTGCCAATATATAATTTTTCAAAATCTTTTGATTCTTTTTCCATTCTATCTCAGACCAGTTTGATTTTTCCCACAACTATATTGTGAGGACTAGGAATTTTGCATTCTCTGACATTTTTCTAGCTAAAGAAATGGTGAGGTTTAGGGCTTGGTTTAGAGAGGCTCTGTTATACACCTGAATTCTGCTCTGTGTCTTACTGAGTTAATTTTTTACACAGTGGTGGATGTCACAGATTTACTTGCTATATACCAGACTCTCAGGTGTAGAGTATTTTGAAGATTTCATTTTCTTCTTAGAGAATCAAACTCATTTATTTGCTTTTCTTACTTTGCTCTTGTCTCCCCAGCAACGAGTATCAGTGAAAGTGAAAGTGACAGTGAAAGTTGCTCAGTTGTGTCTGACTCTTTGTGATCCCATGGACTATACAGTCCATGGAGTTCTCCAGGCCAGAATACTGAAGTACATAGCCTGTCCCTTCTCCAGGGTATCTTCCCAACAAGGGATCGAACCCAGGTTTCCCACATTGCAGGGCTGATTCTTTACCAGCTAAGCCACAGGGAAGCCCAAGAATACTGGAGTAGGTACCCTATCCCTTCTCCAGTGGATCTTCCCAACCCAGGAATTGAACCAGGGTCTCCTGCGTTGCAGGTGGGTTCTTTACCAACTGAGTTATCAGGAAAGCCCTTTCACTTGATAGTCCAAACATATATAAATTTCCATTTAATTGGTTTATCTGAAAATTTTGTCACTTTCTGTTATGTCCTAAATTTAGTCATCTCAACAGTGCAGGTTCTAGAGAGTCCATGCATTTAGAGATGAAATCTTTTGCTCTTTGTGCCAATCTGAAATCCTTTTCTTACTTCTCTGTTCTCACCTTTTTGAAGTTCAATAAATTATACTTTGCACATTTTTTCTTCCATTCTTCCTTTTCTGATTTGGTAGCTGTTGGTATAGACATTTTCTATTTCTTTTTAGTCTTTTCTTTAACTGTTTCTTTTGAGTGGAAGGAAATTCTGAGAGTTCCACATTTTAAAAGTTCTACTTTTTCTTTGGAAACATGAACATATATTACAAGCTTTAAGAGAGAGAACTGAGACTGAGAGGTTAAACTGTAGAAGGTTACAAGAAGCTGCAAAAACTCTGTATGTGCTCGTTGCTTTAGCAGTGTCAGACTCTTTGTGACCCCATAGACTATAGTCTGCCAGGCTCCTGTGTCCATTGGATTCTCCAGGGAAGAATACTGGAGTGGACTGCCATGACCTCCTCCAGAGGATCTTCCTGACCCAGGGGTTGAACATGAATCTCTTAAGTCTCCTGCATTGGCAGGCAAGATCTTTACTATTAGCACTCCTTGGGAAGCTCAGCTCTGTCTGAGCAAGGAAAACATAACAATGAATGTAGATGGATGTGAATGTAAGCAAATTTGGGAAGGATGTGGGAAATATGAGGGGCTTCATGCTTAAGTACTATATTTTAAAAAACAAGAAGGAATTTGGTGGAAAGAAAATGCATTTTAGTAGATGATTGAATAAATTGAAGGAAAAAGAAACTGCGAGAAGATGGTACAAAGTACCCTTTACAGAAAATTCCTAATATAGCTTTTATCTTTCCTTTCCACGCCTATCTACACAGGCTATACAATCGTTTCCCTTTTTTGTTTGATTGATTGCCTCCTTCTTTCTTTCTTGCTCTCTTCTTCTCTATTAGAATGTTCTATGCTATCTGGGGATTCAGAGTCAACAACTTCTGCAAGGTAAGGTAATCTTAAGTGACAGTGAGGTATTGTACCATAAACTTAATTATTCAACTGAATGAAGGGGAAGCATTCATGCAGCTAAGAAAAACATAATTTGTTTGCTTTTGGCACGTCTGTGATGTTGCTCAATTGAAACAGTTATTCTCCAATGTTTGATTTTCCTAGATTTATATAAAACTAATTCTTGTCACCTGGGCATAGGGTCAATAATAGTAAGGGATGAGTGGAAATAAATTTAAATGTGCTTAGAATTATAAGGAAAGTCAAGTATAAAATATTTCCCCTAAAATATGTATCCAGGAAATGTTGGAAGCCAGATAAATTTAGCTTATAGTATACAAAAGGTATTATTCAAAATTAAAAAGAAAAAAAAAGATTTGTTAATATTATGTATATAACAAAAGGTGCTCTGGGATTGGAAGTTTTAAGTATTTCCTGTATTTCTTATCATAGTTAAAATTACTATAATCGCTTACTTTCAATGTTAATGTGTGTGTGGAAAAGTAAGAATTGCTTTTATCTTGATTTTATATGTCAGAAACGAGGAGACTGAAAAACGATCAAGTACCTTCATTTATTTCCCTTTAGTGTTGTCAGAATCCTGACTTTATCCTACTCTGGGATGATTGAAATTGTGATTAAGAAGAGTAAGATATCCTTGCTTGGTCTAGGGGCCCTGCTTTTTTTAAATACCTTGCAATGGATCTTTGCACCTCGATTTTTAAAGGGCTGCTATTCATTTGGAAAGGATGTATTTGTTTTCAGCATTTTTATTCTAGCATGTGGATAAGCTGCAAGGCATTTAATGTGATCTCAAAGCCATTCATCCATTGAACCCCCCTGTAGTGACAAACAATAAGAGGGAGCTATTTCTTAAGCTTGAGGCACATGTATAAACTACTCGTCCTAGTTTCTTTCTTTGAGTGCAACTTCAGTGATTCATTTAAAAATAGTTTGTCATTTTAAATTAATTCTCTGAATCAAATGAGTGGAATCTGCCTTAAACACACTGTATTCTACAAACTGTATGTATACACAGTATGAAATAACAATTCATTTTTCTGTCTGTATGGACACTGTGAAAACATACTTCTGAAAACTGCTTAGATGTGTGATGAGAATAGACTGATTATTTGTGGTTGAGATGACTTTGCAGGATGTGGAGAAGGAAATGGCAACCCACTCCAGTATTCTTGCCTGGAGAATCTCATGGATGGAGGAGCCTGGTGGGTTACAGTCCATGGGGTCACAAGGAGTTGGACATGACTGAGCGACTTCACTTCTTCACTTCACTTCAAGGCACTACCAGTACTTACTTTCTTTGTCTGTGTGCCATATACACCAATGGCATGAAAAAATAAATAATGCAAACAGCTTTGCTGGATATTGAAAGTGAAAAGCTTTACCAGATAAATACAGAGTCAATGCTATTTTTAGTGCTTTGTGTATTCTTTTTCTATATTTCTGACATATTTACATGTGTGTTTTATGATGAAGGAATCATCTGCAAGTAAAAAATGTTAATAAGCTTTGAGCATTGGTTGTATGAAGGATGTGGTAGAAAATCATTTCAGAGAAGAAATTAAGGTTATGAAGAGCCTGGAATTACATGCTGCAAAGTTTTATCACCTTTTTTTTTTAAAGCAAGTGGAGATTCACTGATGCATTTAAAAATAAAAGAGGCACTTACATGGGCAAATTTACATTTTTGATAGCTCTTAAGATGATAATGTTGAGGACTAATATGCTTGTAGTGAGCCAGAAGGCAAAGAAAGGATGACAGAATGGTAACATTCCAGATGAAATAGGGGGGATACAGGTAAGAGGGGCTCTAAGAAAAAGGAGTTTAAAGAAGTAGAATCAAGTGAAATCTATTTAACATTAGTTGAATGAGAGACATCCCTAGAATAACTCTTGAGTTTTCGGTCTTTGTAGTAAAGAAAGCTATTACTTACATCTAACACAGATGAAAGATGGAAAGTGATTAGGAACTAACCTGTAAAGAGATGAAAGATGGAAAATGCTTAGGAACTAAACTGTAAAGATGTTTCCTAGTTGGTTATGTTGGGGGATTGCAATTTGCAATTTCCTCTGTTCTGTCTCCTTGTAACATTAATTTGAAGTGACGGACGGACCAGCGTTACAGCCTTCTGATGGGCCAGTGTTACAGCTGTTTTATTTAGAAAGGAAAGGAAAATACATCCAAAAGACGTGAAGAGAGGCCCCCGGCCCGATTTTGGCTCCTCGTCTTATATGCTTTTTCTCCTCCCCTTGGGCCCGCCCTGTGTAAATTGGGCCAGCCAGGAGTGCTGTTTGTTTTACCTGAAGTCCTCACTCTGGTCCCCAGACCTTTCTTTGTTCTATTTACACAGGCTTTTCCCTTCCTTGTATTTTTAGCCACCACCATTCTGACTCCTTTTTCCTATTCTAACTATCCAACAGTTATATGGGTCGGAAATATAAGGCAGATTTTAAGGTAGAAACCAGCTTTGGGAACCATTCATCTATGAATAGTAGCAGTTAAATATTGTGTGTTGTTGAATAGGCATACAGAGCAAGAAAAAAATAAAAATATAAACCCCATTGAGAAATGAACTACAAATTGGAACACACACTGGATTTATAAAAATCAGTTATTGCTCCCTCTCATTCCATATATTCTTTTCCATTTGTTGCCTATCATATTGTGTGATTTACTTCTTTGCCGTCCAGTAAGGACCACATTGCTCGAGTTTCATTTACAAAGGTATTTGTTTCCTTTCATTCTGTTAATAACACTTCCCTGGAATCCTCTTTATAATTTTGATTAAAAAGGATATTTGTCCCAATACACTGATTAATATTTCGTCTGATGTGCTTCTTATTCATAAGGTGAGTTATAGTGCTATTTGTGGTGTTTTTCAGTAAGGTTTAGCAAAAAGTGATACATAATATCACATAAGCTAAATTATGTTGCTGTAACAAATAACATCCACATATCGGTGACTTAAAGAGAAAATGTTTATGTCTTGCTCATGCCCCATGCTGATGCCCTTTCCCCATTTCTCTTCACAGCAGAACCTTGAAGTGGCTCTCACACATCATTGCTTTGCATGTTTATTGTCCAAAGCAAGTCACAAAGCTAAGCTTGATGTCAGTGGGCCAGAGAAAGGGACAACAAATATTTTAAATAATACAATCTGCCAGGTAAGCTCTAGCTTATTTCTGTGATTACACCAAAAAAAAATCTCAGCCACATCTCTTTTTCTATCTGTTTTGTCCCTCTCTGACAAATTCCTCTCTTCTCAGCAACAGGAACATCCAATGATTTTTTTTTCCCCCCAAGGGGAGATGCTATTTATCTTCTCTCTATCTATGACTTTGTTAGTGGCTATTTCTGGTAATTTTTTCCTTTAACATAGTTGTAACTAAATATTAGAGACTCTGTTTCTTGAAATAAATAGCAAACACAAAATCGCACCGTAAGTTATAGGTCTGAGTTTCACAGTGCTTTACTTCAGTTACATCTGCTTCCAATAAGACGCACAATTTCTTTAAGCTGGGGTCTGCTTAACATTTTTTAAAAATTTATTGTCACAATGTTGGTTCAACTTTTCTCTTTGTTTTATTCTGAAACAGTTTTTAATGCATATATTTTGGCTAAAATCCTCTGTCAGTTTCAGCACAGAAATAATGATTTATTATTGTCCTGTGCTTACATATTTCTTCTTCTGTATGTGAATATAAATACCTTTCCATCTTATAGTTTCCTCTTAAATATTAAAATAACATCAGTGTCCAGTACATATCCTCTTATTAAGGTAACAAAGAATACCATTGATCAATCGTCCTATTTTATCATACTAGAAAAATTCAGCATATACTAAACAGGCTTATGTTTATTTCTTAAGATAAAAAATATTTAAATTAATTGAACTATTTAAAAAATATTATTGACCCTGTCTTTCACTTTTTCAATAAAATATCTAATTAAGTAGGTATCACTATACGAACTACCCCCAAAATTGTACTGCTGTATCATTACTTTGAATCTAGTACCAAAGACCTATTTAGTATTTTAGTCCTAAAATGGTTCTGTTATTATGTATAACCCCATTCCCTTCAGTCTTATGATCATAGTATTCTTATTTCTTTTGAAATAAGATAATAAATAAGTAAAATAAATAAATCCTTTATTCTGTGCCATGATATCAGCCCTCTGACTCTTGACCACTTCAATCATGTTTTCTGCCTCCAGATAACTCTTATCGTTCTCCATCTATTACCCTATACTTTTGCAAATCCACTATTTCTGATGATCCATTATTTTACATTCATCTCCACTTTCCCAACTTTATCACCCAAACTCAATGAATACAACTCAAATATTCAAAATTGGAAGTTGATAATAAAATATATGGTCTAGAAAATTTACATCATAGTCTTTCAACATAAAGATGGGATTTTGGTAATAGATACTGAATTGCAAGGACAATTAATTCAGATTTTTTCATATATTCTATGTTTTACACCTCATAGAAACTATAATCAACATGGTTTCAAAAAATACATGTATTACATTAATTTCATTTCTTTTAAACTATTCAATTAGCCTTTGATACTGATGTATTAACAAAGCTATATGGATAGCATTTTGGGAAGAAATTTGGATACAGCAATGACTCCATACATTTTCTAATAATTTAAGATTATGAGTATTGTAAAACTTAATAAATGTTCTTCCAAGTCAAGAACAATCTTCCCTGGTGGCTCAGTGGTAAAGAATCTGCCTGCCAATATGGGAGACTCGAACTCAATCCCTGAGGTGGGAAGATACCCTGGAGAAGAAAATAGCAACCCATTCCAGTTTCTTGCTTGGGAAATCCCATTGACTAAGGATCCTGGCATGCTACAGTCTGTGGGGTTGTAAAAGAGTCAGACAAAACTTAGATACTAAACAACAATATTCATTCCACTCCATATCCAACTTACTTTCTCATCCTCTAGTTCCTAACTTTACTTTTTCATCTGTAACACTTTATTTTAAAGTAGCAGTAACATAAAAAATGTTAGTTTAGGGGCATACGGGACTTCCCTGATAACTCAGCTGGGAAAGAATCCACTCGCAATGCAGAAGATGCTGGTTTGATTCCTGGGTTGGGAAGATCCGCTGGAGAAGGGATAGGCTACCCACTCCAGTATTCTTGGACTTCCCTCATGGCTCAACTGTAAAGAATCCTCCCGCAATGCGGGAAACCTGGGTTAGATCCCTGGGTTGGGAAGATACCCTGGAGAAGGGAAAGGCTACCCACTCCAGTATTCTTGCCTAGAGAATTCCATGAACTGTCCATGGGGTCACAAAGAGTTGGACATGACTGAGCGACTTTCACTTTCTTAAACAGAAAAAATAAAATTTTAAAAATTACAAAACATAAAAATTAAAATGGTTCTATGAACACCTACAGGATCTAGAATTAATACCCCCCCCCCCAAAAAAAAGGTGTCCTTTTCATCATAGAGGACTGAAATGCAAAAGTAGAACATCAAGAATACCTGGAGTAACAGGTAATTTGGCCTTGGAATAGAAAACGAAGCAGGGCAAAGGCTAACAATTTTGCCAAGAGAACACACTGGTCATAGCAAATGCCCTGTTCCAACAACAAAATAGACTGCTCGACACATGGGCATCACCAGATGGTCAACACCAAAATCAGATTGATTATATTCTTTGCATCTGAAGATGGAGAAACTCTATACAGTCAGCAAAAACAGGACTGGGAGCTGACTATGGCTCAGACCATGAACTCCTTATTGCCAAATTCAGACTTAAATTGAAGACAGTAGGAGAAACCACAGTGGTGGAAGTGACAAACAGATTCAAAGGATTTGATGTGATAGGCAGAGTGCCTGAACAACTATTGACAGAGGGTCATGAAATTGTACAGGAGGCAGTGATCAAGGCCATGCCCAAGAAAAAGAAATGCAAAAAGTCAAAATGGTTGTCTGAGGAGGCCTTACAAATAGCTGAGAAAAGAAAAGTGAAAGGCAAGGGACAAAAGGAAAGATATACCTATTTGAGTGCAGAGTTCCAAAGAATAGCAAGGAGAGATGAGATAGCCTTCCTTAAGTGAACAATGCAAAGAAATAGAGGAAAACAATAGATCTGAAAGACTAGAGAGCTATTCAAGATACCAAGGGAACATTTCATGCAAAGATGGGCACAATAAAGGACAGAAATGGTATGGACCTAACAGAAGCAGAAGATATTAAGAAGAGGTGGCAAGAATACACAGAAGAACTACACAAAAAATAAAAGTCTTTATGACCCAGATAACCATGATGGTGTGATCACTCACCTAGAGCCAGACATCCTGGAGTGTGAAGTCAAGTGGGCCCCTTGGAAGCCTCACTACAAACAAAGCTAGTGGAGGTCATGAATTCCAGGTGAGCTATTTCAAGTCCTAAAACATGATGCTGTGAAAGGGCTGCATTCAATATGCCAGCAAATTTGGAAAACTCAGCAATGACTACAGGACTGGAAAATGTCAGGTTTCATTCCAATCCCAAAGAATGCAATCCTAAAGAATGTTCAAAGTACTGCAAAATTGTCCTCATCTCACACGGTAGCAAAATAATGCTCACCCAAGTGAGGCTTCAACAGCACATGAACTGAGAACTTCCAGATGTTCAAGCTGCATTTGGAAAAGACAGAGAAATGAGAGATCAAATTGCCAACATTTGTTGGATCATTGAAAAAGTAAAAGAGTTCCATCAAACATCTACTTCTGGCTTTATTAATTGCACCAAACCTTTGACTATGTGGATCACAATAAACTGTGGACAATTCTTAAACAGATGAGAATACCAGTCAACCTTAACTGCCTTCTGGGAAATCTGTATGCAGGCCAAGAAGCAACAGGTAGAACCAGATATGGAACAACAAACTGGTTCCAGATTAGGAAAGGAGTACTTCAAAGCTGTATATTGTTATCTTGTTTATTTAACTGAAATGCAGAGCACATCATATGAAATGCTGGGCTGGATGAATCACAAGCTGGAATCAAGATTGCCAGGAGAAATATCAATAACCTCATATATGCAGATGACACCAGAGACCCTTATGGCAGAAAGCAAAGAGGAACTAAAGAGCCTCTTAATGAAAGTAAAAGAGGACACTGAAAAATCTGGCTTAAAGTTCGACATTCAAAGCACTAAGATCATGAAATCAGGTCCCATCAATTCATGGCAAATAGACAGAGAAACAATGGAAACAGAGACAGACTTTATTTTTGAGGCTCCAAAATCACTGCAGATGGTGACTGCAGCCATGAAATTAAAAGACACTTCCTCCTTGAAAGAAAAGTTATAACCAACCTAGACAGCATATTAAAAGCAGAGACATTACTTTGCCAACAAAGGTCCATATAGTCAAAGCTATGGTTTTTCCAGTGGTCATGTATGGATGTGAGAGTTGGACCATAAAGAAAGCTGAGTGCCAAATAATTGATATTTTTGAACTGTGGTGGTGGAAAAGACTCTTGTGAGTCCCTTGGACTGCAAGGAGATCAAACCAGTCTATTCTAAAGGAAATCATCCTGAATATTGGAAGGACTGATGCTGAAGTTGAAACTACAATATTTGGCCACCTAATGTGCAGACTTGACTCATTGGAAAAAATCCTGATGCTGGGAAAGACTGAGGGCGGGAAGAGAAGGAGACGACAGAGGATGAGATGGTTGGATAGCATCACTAACTCAGTGGGCACGAGTTTGAACCAGTTCCAGGAGTTGGTGATTAACAGTGAAACCTGGCGTGCTGCAGACCATGGGATCACAAAGAATCAGACATGACTGAGTGAATGAACTGAACTGAACTGAAAATTTGATTACCTCTCTTCATTTTGAAAATTTAAAATTTCTAGATGTTATCTACTTTCCTTCATCCCCTCATTTTTTTTCACTTTTACACAGCTTGTTCTCAGTTTCTTTTCCACAATCTACATCATATTGAATCAAATTAAATAACTTTCTTTATTTGTGTCATCATTTTCTTTCTTTTTGGACAATGAATTTATAAACATGGATCACAGAAAAGCAGAAGGGAGTTCCTGGTCTTGAATAGAATGAAATTCACTAATGGATGATGACACATTAATGATAGTGATGAGTACTCTTAATGATAACTCAAAGCTTTTTAATATATTTTTCATTGTGATAGTGCCTGAGCTTTGTACATTAAATAAAATGGTGTTGTTGGAAAACTTTCTTCTGCTATTACCATTTATTTTTTTTGAAGTGAATTTTGTCTCTTTGAACATTCAACCCAAATTTTCTTCTGGAGACTTTCATCTGAATATCAATAAACTCTGTGAGTTTTATAAGCAAAACTGTAAATAAAACTCTGATCTCTTCTTTGGCAAACTTGCAACGTGTAGGATTCAGAAATATCCCCAAGATAAAACACCCACCAGTAAACCTCCTCTTTGGAGATATCCTTTTGAATACAAGATGGCCTGAGCTCACTAGGTGTTAGTTCAAACAAATTTGCATCTTTTGAAGATCGAGATATTGTAGCAACATTCTGTGAATTAGGATCAAGTTCCCCAATTCTAAAATTAATCTTGCACTCTATTCCAATGTACAACTGGACAGATTCCAGTAGCAAAGAATATCATTTTCATAAGTACCAAGAAGATATGTTCTCAGATACATTAGTCTCCCAAAGCAAAGCTTCTTTATTTTTGCAGCTTATTGACAGAAAGTAAAGTCAGATGCCTCTGAATGTCACATTGTGACTTTTTTTCTCGAAATTAGCAACAAGTAATCATCTTCCAAGAAACAACAAACAGTTGCTTGGTATTCGTAGTAACTGCCCACAGAGTCATAATTTCAATAACAGTATTTTTCCATGTATCAGAATCATCTGTTATTTCACATTTTGAAGTGATCATTTTACTAACTGAAGCAAAGATGTGGCTTTAATTTTTTGTGTGTATTTTTAGAGACAGAAAAATGTGTTATCATCTTTATATAGCAAATTAAGCTTTGTGTTAAAAAGGGACAAGCCATTTATATTTTCTTATTATGTGTCCCTGTTTTCATATCTAATATAAACTGAATATTCATTTCTTGGTGTTCTATTATTGCAAGGAAGTTACATTGACATCAAAATACTTTGTTAAGTCGATTTGGATCAGTCCAATATAATTGATATATTTTGCTCTATCATGTGTGGTCAGTCGCATCTGATTCTTTGGGACCCAATAGACTTGAGCCCACCAGGCTCCTTTGTCCATGGGATTTCCCAGGCAAGAATACTGGAATGGGTTTGTCATTTTCTCCTCCAGAGCATCTTCCTGACCCAGGGGTCAAACTCATGTCTTATGTGCTTCCTGTATTGCAGGTGGATTCTTTAGCATTGCATCACTGGGGAAGCCCTGTATATCTATATCGTATATAACTAGTTTTCATTTTGGACAGAAATGAAAAACTATAGGCCATAGGTGTCTAGTTTATTGCTAAAGCTTTAATTATTGGATAAATTGTAAAACTGTTAAAGATATCCCCATCATCCACCATCAGATCAAGGAACAGAACCAATACAATTAAGACTAAGTTGGTCAATGTGTGTGTGTTCATCGTGTCTGATTCTGCAGCCCCATGGACTGTAACTTGCCAGGCTCCTCTGTCCATAGAATTTCCCAGGTAAGAATATCCAAGTGGTTGCCATTTCCTTCTCCAGGGGATTTTCACCACCCAGAGATCAAACACACATCTCTTGCATCTCCAGCATTGGCAGACAGGTTCTTTACCACTGGCGCCAGTTGGTCAGTAGCATCCCCTAAGTGGAAGATAAACTGTCCCTTCTCTATAGTATCTTGCCACTCTATTGGATACTCATTTACAGTGACCATTCTTCAGACTGGTGATTGGTGTGGAAAAAGCCAGATCCATGATCTTATCATGGCATTAATATAAACAGCTGTATGTGTGCTTCTTGTTAGCATCAAAATTCCTCTAATTATGATATTGGTCATTAATATCACCCACTGCTATGCTGGCTGAAATAGTCTCTTATAGGTAATAACCAAGAAGTCAGGAAATTTATGTTCAATATGAAAGTCTTTATCAGAATATCATCTATATGGCCCCACAGTTTAATTTTTAAATCAAAGGAACAACATATAGCAGCAGATGGTAGTTGTGTTGAATTAGAATCCAGTTACCAAATATTGTGTCTGTGCAATATATGTACACATTCTTCATGGATACAACTTTATTAAAAGGACCCAAGAGACATTAGCCTGGAGAATCCCATGGACAGAAGAGCCTGATGGGTTACAGTTCACAGGGTCACATAGAGTTGGACATGACTGAGCACACGTGCACAGCAGAATACCGGCAACCCATGGAAGCCTTCATTTTCTCCTCTGATCATTCGATAATGTCAACAGAAACCCTTTTAGCTGTAATATGCACAGAACCTTACCCCTATGTTCTGCTTGATGCCAACCACAAAGAACCACACAAAGGCTCTCATCCTCCACTATATCTGCTCAGACACATGTGTTTACAAACTTAATTTTGATTTGACTAATGTGTTTAATAGAGAACATTATTAAATATTTACTTATTTATTTGGGGAGAAATGCTTAGGGTGTTTTCTAAGATCTTGTATATAATTGTTTTTCCTTTACTCACAGAGACAAAACTTTATTAACAGGTATAGAATCCTTGGGACACTACACTTTCCACTCTAAACATTGTTCAATGATATTGACGATACTGCTTGAATATCTTCTGGAATTTGATGGTGTAGATACAAAATGTAATGGCACCCCACTCCAGTACTCTTGCCTGGAAAATCCCATGGGCGGAGGAGCCTGCTAGGCTGCAGTCCATGGGGTCGCTAAGAGTCGGACACGACTGAGCGACTTCACTTTTACTTCTCACTTTCATGCATTGGAGAAGGAAATGGCAACCCACTCCAGTGTTCTTGCCTGGAGAATCCCAGGGACGGGGGAGCCTGGTCGGCTACCGTCTATGGGATCGCACAGAGTCGGACACGACTGAAGCGACTTAGCAGCAGCAGCAGATACAAAATGTGAAGCTGTTATAATTCTACATTGGGTTGTTAGTATACTTTTTCAAGTTAGATGTCAGATATTGTTATTTAGCCGTGAAATCATAATTTCAAGTGCAGAAAGATTTTCTTCCATTTTTTCTTTGTTTATCAAGTTTGCTTAAATTATTCTATTCTTTCTTTGGGAAAAGTTTTCAACTTGAATACTTTTTCTAAACTAAGCTGTCTTTATCCTCATAACATCTTTACCACTCTTTGATCTTTCTTTATATTCTGAGAAACATTCTCAGCTTTTATTAGATATTTTTTCAATCAGTGATTCAGTTTTCATTTGCCCATGTAGCCCATGAAGCTCACCAGGATCCTCTGTCCATTGGATTTACCAGGCAAGAATACTGGAGTAGGTAGCCATTCTTTTCTCAAGGGGATCTTCCTGACCCAAGTATCGACCCCTGTTCTCCTCCTTTGCAGGCAAATTCTTTACCGTCTGAGCCACCAGGAAAGTGAATTTTTTTTTTACAATGTTACTTCTATATAAGATATTAACTTTTCATATATCATAATATTTTCATGTCTTTATTTTTCTTTATATTCTTCATGCATTTTATTAAACATATTCTTTTTTGAGGAATGTTCAAACAAAACAAAATATATGTTCATATTTTGATCCTAAAGACATGCTTTAAAATTTAATGAATATATAAAATTCATCCCTGAGAAAGGAAAATATTTGATTAAATATTATTAGTTGGCAAATTTATTGTACCAAA
The DNA here is from genome assembly GCA_006408695.1 of Aepyceros melampus. NCBI lineage: Eukaryota > Metazoa > Chordata > Mammalia > Artiodactyla > Bovidae > Aepyceros > Aepyceros melampus. The sequence goes on from SJXQ01007776.1 coordinate 140,937, forward strand.
ATAATAATTGACTAACATATTCTCAAAATGACGGTTGATGTTAGGTTGGTCAAAAACATTTTGACATTTTGAAAGACTGGCTTATATTTGTTACTGTTACCAGGACAACCTCTCACTATTTATGCTCCCTAGAGTTGACAAGTTAATTAATGAAGGGAAAGATCAGAATGTTTTGTAACTTAGGAGATTTCATTATTTCCATAAGTGAATGAGCTTCTTAGAAAGCATGCTTCCTGATTTCACACGCTCAAATGAAAGAAGTACATTTATTTTTTAAATCCATTATTTGTAGAATCATACACACAAGTACATACAAACACGTAAATACACACATACATGTAATTCCCTCCATATTTGATATATTTTAAGCTAAGTTTTAGAAACAGCCTTTGGAAATCCTCTCTGTCTTCTAACATGAGAAATATCTTTACTGTTTGGGAATGGCTCCTCACTCTAGTATTCCTGCCTGGAAAATTCCATGGGCAGATGAGCCTGGTGGGCTTCAGTCCATGGAGTCACTAAGAGACAGACACACCTGATCGACTTTCATATGTACTTCCAACAGTACTTTCATATGTACTGTTCAGTACTATATTAGTCATTATGGCAGCCAGAACTAAAACAGAATGTCATAGACTGGGCAACTTAAACAACAGACATTTGTTTTCTCACAGTTTTGGAACCTGGAAGTCCAAGATCAGAGTGTCAGCAGGGCCAGGTTGTGGCGCGGGCCCTCTTCCTGGCTTGCAGATAGCCACTTGTCCACAGTGTCCTCACGTGATAGAGAAAGAGAACAAGTTTTCTTGTTGTTGTTCAGTCACTCAGTCATGCCCGCCTCTTTGCGACTCCATGACTACAGCACTCCAGGCTTCCCTGTCCACCACCAACTCCTGGAGTTTGCTCAAACTCGTACCCATTGAGTCAGCAATGCCATCCAGTCATCTCATCCTCTGTCATCCCCTTCAACTCCTGCCTTCAATCTTTCCCAGCATTAGGGTCTTTTCCAGTGAGTCAGCTCTTTGCATCTAGTGGCCAGAGCATTGGAGCTTCAGCATCAGTCTTTCCAATGAATATTCAGGCTGGATTTCCTTTAGGATTGACTGGTTTGATCTCCTTGCAGTCCAAGGGACTCTCAAGAGTCTTCTCCAACACCACAGTTCAAAAATATCAATTCTTTGGCACTCAGCTTTCTTTATAGTCCAACTCTCACATCCATACATGACCACTGGAAAAACCATAGCTTTGCTTAGATGGACTTTTGTGGGCAAAGTAATGACTCAGTTTCAGTACACTGTCTAGATTTGTCATAGCTTTTCTTCCAAGGAGCAAGCATTTTTTTTTTTTTAATTTTGTGGCTGCGGTCACCATCTGCAGTGTTTTGGAGCCTCTGGTATACCGTCTCATAAGAGCACTAACTCCATCATGAAGGCCCCAGTTTCATAAACTCATCTAACCCTAATTACATCCCAAAGTCCCCATCTCTCCAAATATTGGGGGTTAGAGCTTGAACATGTGAATTTTGGGGATATATAGTTAGTCTGTAACAAGTACCTACTTTAAGTAATACAATATCTCAACTAGATCTAAATAGATATTCTAACACTAAATTCTTCTCCATATCATCATTGGCTAATAGAACTTATATGATGAATGAAAATGTTCTTTATCTGTACTGTCCAAAGGGATAATCACTGACCACATGTAGCTAGTGAACACTTGGAATGGGGCTACAAAATAAATTTTAATTTTATGTAATTTAAATGTAAATTTAAATAGATTTATATAACGACCCTACTGGGGTGGTACACTCAGTTCATTCGCTGATCAACATCAATAAACCAATATAGATGTGTATAAGTACAGAGATACAGACAAATGTAAAACTCAATATATAAAAAGAGAAATTTTTAAATATTACTTAATGAATTAAAACAATACCTAATGTGAGTAAAAAGAATTTCATACCAGTAATAGGTTAAAGTAGTATAAATATTGCTTGAAACAATTTTAAATATTTATAAAATATCAAAAAATGTAAATACAACCTACTAGATATCCTAAAATGTATTTTAAAAGCATAAAAATAATAACCTACAATAGCAATTATTTCTAATTGTTTATTCATAAATATGTAGTCATAAGTATGTAAAATATTCATTTGAAATTTAAAATATCAACTCATTATACAAGCATAATGATATTTCTACATTTTGGAAAGTTACTCTTTGGTTAACTTTCTTCCCTTTAGTTGAATGAGATCACAAATCTGAAAGATTAAAATAAAGAAGAAGTTTATAATCTAAAATTTGTACATATACATGAACTGTGGTATTGGAAAAGACACTTGAGAGTCCCTTGGACTGCAAGGAGGTCCAACCAGTCCATACTAAAGATCTGTCCTGGGTGTTCATTGGAAGGACTGATGCTAAAGCTGAAACTCCAATACTTTGGCCACCTTATGAGAAGAGTTGACTCATTGGAAAAGACTCTGATGCTGGGAGGGATTGGGGTCAGGAGGAGAAGGGGACGACAGAGGATGAGATGGCTGGATGGCATCACCGACTCGATGGACGTGTCTGAGTGAACTCTGGGAGTTGGTGATGGACAGAGATCTGGCGTGCTCTGCTTCATGGGGTTGCAAAGAGTCGGACACAACTGAGTGACTGAACTGAGCTAAACTGATGCATTTTATGTTAGTTAAGTATTTTGAAAATATGGAGCAATTTATACATTTCAGGCATGGTGTTATCCCCTGAGAATATAATAGTAACTAAAAATTGCTTCTTGGAGTCAAAAGATCATAATCTAGTTGAAGAAATGTACATGTATAAAAGAACTTACAAATATAGAACTGTAAGTGAAATCATAAGGCAGAGCGCAGTGGTGGTAGAAATGAGCAGAGTTAGTGTATTCTGTGAGGTATAAGGATGAATTCCAGAGAAAGAGTTGCACACTGATCAAGTAGCCCTCTTGGCATTCCCAGGCAAAATTAATTACCCCTGTTTTTGTACCTCTGTATATTAGTCATACACAGTGTAGAATACTTTTCATTCTGGTTTCATTTTGTGCTTTATATTATTGACAAACTGTTTTCTTCTTTGAATAATTAATTCCTTGAGGTAGTATCAAATATCCGTTTCTATCTGTGTACATCCAACACGTAAGATCATTAGAAAGTGTCAGTATTTGACATACACATATACACATTTATTCAATATTTAGGTAAATAACATATATGAAGCATATCTATGAAGCAATATATATATTTATATTTTAGTTTCACAAAAGAGAATAAAGACAAGAGGGTTTTAAAATATGACTAAAAAGTTAAATATATTTAAATGACACCATTTTACATCTTGTAACTTAAAATTTTGAAGCATTTTCCTATTATTTATGAGATTTACTATAGCACAAATGAATAAGGTTTTAGTAGACTATGTTCAAGAGAGGCTTTTGATTCTACTCTTTCCATCAAATAAATGATTTTTATCTTCATATACTTAAATATGTAGGTGGTATTTCTTATGACAGAATTTAAACTTATGTGAAATAAAGAAGACTGTTCTTCATTAAACATTATGAACATAACTAAGTTTTACAAAAGAGAATATACTTGTTAAAAGCTTTGCATATATGTATGGATCTACAGAAAAATAAAGCAAGCATCCATAAAAAATACCTTTTTAGGAAATGCATGGAATAACATAACTCCACATATAAAAATAAAGTCAATGTGTATCATTGCAGTAAAGTTGTGCTCATTGAAAATATTATTATCTTCTCAAAATAGGCATATTAATATTAGCCCAAAGTATATGGTTAAGCATGGTACTATGGATTTTCAAAATAATTCTAATATGAAATTGTATATTCTTCTGTTCTTAATTAAATATTAAAATGTAACGAGAAATTGGAGGTTTATTACTGAGCTAGAAAAATCTTGACAATGATCCTTGAAATTGTCTTTGAATTAAGATGTATCTGCAATCAAGAATAAATATGCAAGTTGGCTTTATTCAATGCCTGAATATAAGGAGTTGACCATTTACCATCTTAATATTTCAGCATGAAAATTATTGTATTTTTAAAGACCTGCATAAAGCACATTCTCCCATCATTAGCTAATAGCCTGAGCAGTTTTACCATTATTCATTTTTTTATAGGCACATGAAATACACATCAGATAAACACAGGGAAGGTGCTCAAAATGTAAATAGGGAAAATCCTTTAAATGTAAAATTAACACAGCAAACTATAAAACTTTTTTTAATACAACCTCTATTCAAGGTAATCGGTTCTTCCTGTGTCATGTTCTACAGCAATAAAAATCTTAACTGATATACCTTGTCTAGAGGCTGAAGAAAACTGCAGCTGTTCATCAAGAGCTTTTTCGTTTTTACCAGAGCTGCAGCTGTAATGCACATAATTCATGTGGTCCTTTGGAGCTGTCCATCTGCTGGGTGCTGTATTCACGGTTGACTAATCATCTGTAATAGAATGCCTATCTAGTTGTTTGTGCATAATACCATATTCTAGTAACTCCAGATCACTTATCCTGCATGGATTTCGAGCAAAACATCACGCTATTTCCTCTAGAGAGATGCCCTGAAAACAATATTAAAATGTAATTTCTTTAGCAGCAGAAACAAAACTCTGCTCATTTTGAAGTATTTATTTTAGTATTGATCAATTATCGCCCTACTAACATGGACTTATACAACTTTATATGAATTTGTAGTGTTCCAGAGGTCTCTCAATGCAACTTAATTTGGTTGATAATAGGTAATAGTAAGCCCTAACATTTATTGAGGGCTTACTATGAGTCAAGAACATGCTAAGGACATATGAAAGTTAAAGTGTTAGTCTCTCAATCATTTCTGACTCTGAGACCCCACGAACTGCAGCCCACCAGGCTCCTGTATCCATGGAATTTTCCGGCAAGAATACTGGAATGGGTAGACATTCCCTTCTCCTGGGGATCTTCCCAATCCAGGGATCAAACCTGGATCTCCCCCACTGCAGACAGATTCTTTACCATCTGAGCCACCAGGGAAGATCCTAAGAACATGTAGGCATCAACTTATGTCAGATTTATAACACTTCATTATTTCAATACATTGATTATAATAACTATACTAATTTAGAATATTAAAACAATTAGCCTGATTATTATAGTACTATTATTGAGTTTTAAGAGGAAATAGCAGTTGGAAAAGTGGTACAGTTACTTAACCTAATTATTCACTTATCCAGCAAGCATTTCATTTTAATTTGTAGATTTATACTCTAGCCACTTTGATGGATGCTTAGGTAAAAATGATAAGCGTATTTTACTTGCCTTCTTTGCCTTTAGGTAGCAAGGCAAATGCTACAAAGCATGCTAGCAGGAGTAGAGGATATTGGCTATGCATCCAACTGTACTGCATATCTGTTTTGCTAACTCAGTGTGTCTATTTCTGTTCTTTGGGTAACAACATCCTACTTTGTTTAGGGAAACCACCTTTTTCCTATGATTTGAAGCACATTTATTCTCCAGCATCAGGAATAAACAAGTAAACCATGAGTGGCTGATTAGAACATTCCATCCTCTGGCCACAGTGATTTGTTCAGAAGTATAAGCCAAGTCAGGTCAAGAAGGCACTCTGGATAGTGCAAAAATAAGAAGGAAAGGAAAGTTCTTTTTCTCTGAACCAGAATCTGAGAGGATAAATCAAGCTGAAAATTACAGAGCCTTTAATACTGAGAGAGCTGCAGAGGAGAACAGTCAGCACAGAAAATATGATCATTATAAGGATAGAGAGACTAGGTCCTGGTAACATTGAAGGACTGGATCCATCTGTGCTTTAAGCCATCTCTGGATCTGTGTGTGTAGTTATATTACTTAAAAAAAAAAAAAACTTAATTCTCCCTGAACCAGTTTAATCTGATTTTCTGTGCCTTGCAACCAAAAATCATGGTGTTACACACACACAGAACCAAGGCCTGGAGAATTAGGAAAGACACTGAATCTTATGTATGAAAACACATGTAATTAAGCAGATGAAAAAGGCAGGAGGAAGAGTTCAAAGGAGAGGAAGAAGGTTCAAAATAAGCACATTTTTTTGAAACCTCAGATATGAGAAAGAATATCATTTTTAAAATAACTATGCAGTACTATTTATGTGCTGATTTTCCTAAGTGCTGGCTAAAGAATGCTAATCAGGATGAAGAAAATCCTTATTCTTAGCTCAACATTGATCAGGTGAGCCTGAAATCATGGAATACATTTATGAACGATCAAACATTCTAAATTTCATTATTGTTCTAGCTTAGAATTTGAGAAAATAAAGGAAAGAAATTAAACCAGACACAAATTTCAAATCTTGAACTGTTAAATTCTGTTCTGGTGGTTAGTTGTATGGGGGTTTCCCTGCTGGCTCAGAGAGTAAAGAATATGCCTGCAAAGCAAAAGACCCGGGTTCAATCCCTTGATTGGGAAGATCCCGTGGAGTAGGGAATGGCTACCCACTCCAGTATTCTTGCCTGGAGAATTCCACGGACAGAGGAGCCTGGTGGGCTACAGTTCATGGGGTGGCAAAGAGTGAGACAAGACTGAGGGGCTTCCATTCATTCATACACTGTGTGGCTCTGACCTTCAGAAGATCGTTATTGACCACAAACACAAATCAGTGACTGAGCCAGACAGTTAACAAGCCTCCTGACTGCCAGTTTATGCTTTTCTTCCTTCACAACATTTATGAGCATATTACAATTAGTAAACATTATTTATTATTCCAAGCTTTTGAATATGCCAGGAATGCTTTAGAACCTCAGATATTTCATTTTCCAATTGCTAATCACCCTCAAATCACTTTGTACTAAACAAACAAAAATGTGGATCCACATTTTTAATTCTTGTGCCCCTGCTCTCTCTTATTTCTATCTCTATTTTTCCTTATCTCTCTGACTTCAAATACATATATTTCTCCTTTGGATGTTTCCCTTTTCCTATTCAACTAGCCTAACTTTTGGCTTTAAATTAAAACTCAAAGTATCCATTTAAGCCACATATGGGATTAGGGGACTAGTCATAACAGTCTAAATTGCATATACCCTTTAGTTGATCTCGATTTTATGATTATATTAATAATAGAAATGTTGGTAATATTAATTGATAACACAATGACATAGTCAGGTAAAAGTTGAAAATAAGATTTAGGAAACTGAGAAAACCTATACTGCTAATAATATCTTACTTTGTTGTTCAGTTGCTATCATGTCCAACTCTGCATGGACTACAGCATGCCAGGTTCCCCTGTCCTTCATTATCTCTGAGTTGGCTTGGATTCATGTCCATTGAGTCAGTGATTCTAACCATCTTATCCTTTGCTACCTCCTTTTCTTTTTGTCCTCAATCTTTCCCAGCATCGGGGTCTTTTCCAATGAATCAGCACTTCACATCAGGTGGCCAGACTATTGGAGCTTCAGCTTCAGCATCAGTCTTTCCAATGAATATTCAGGGTATATTTTATTTAGGATTGACTAGTTTGATCTCCTTGCTGTCCAAGGGGCTCTCAAGAGTTCTCCAACACCACAGTTCAAAAGCATCAGTTTTTCAGTGCTCAGCTTCCTTTATGGTTTATCTCTCACATCTGTACATGACTACTGGAAAAACCATAGCTTTGACCTTAGGAACCTTTCTCAGCAAAGTGATGTCTTTGCTTTTTAGCACATTGTCTAACTTTGTCATACCTTTCTTTCCAAGGAGCAAGAATCTTTGAATTTCATAGCTGCAGTCACCATCTGCAGTGATTTTGGAGCCCAAGAAAATTAAAATTGTCACTGATTCTACTTTTGCCCCATCTATTTGCCATGAAGTGATGGGACTAGATGCCATGATCTTCATTTTTTGAGTGTTGAGTTTTAAGCCAGCTTTTCACTCTCCTCTTTCAGCTTCATCAAGAGGCTCTTTAGTTCCTCTTAGCTGTCTGCCATTATAGTGATATCATCTGCATATCTGAGTTGTTGATATTTCTCCTGGCAATCTTGATTCCAGCTTGTGTTTCATCCAGCCCAGCATTTCACATGATGTACTCTTCATAGAGTTAAATAAGCAGGGTGACAATTAAATAAGATCAAAATTTTGTCTCAAATGACAAGAGATCATTGTAACTTCCAGAAAAATTATTATTAACCTAGTTAAATTTGAGACAACCCAGGCCAAAAGCATAGTTTATCATACTTTAAAGTTATTTTTTATCTTATTCCTCAAAATGCCAAGTTCTGAGGGGAAAAAAATGTTTAAAGTTTATAGAATTTGCTTTGCCAGCATTTTTCAAGAAATATCCAATTCCACATCTTGAACAAACCTCTCCTATATATTTGTATAATTTTTTACATTTACAATGTAACAGACAGCTTAGGTTTGCAAAGATATTATTTAGCTTTGATTTAAAGTTTGCTTCAGGATTTTAAAATTTGAGAGAAGGTCAAGCTTCATTTTTCAAAAATACATTAAAGGGCTTAGTGTGCTAAACATTGACATTTATTTTTATAACTTTCCAGAAGTTGTGTTCATGTGTGCACATTCACCTATTCTTTAGTGTCTTTATATTACAGGGAAAATTTCCCACATGATATCGATTCATTTCAGTAATTACATTATAGCTATTATCATGTTAACATTAATGTGAGTCAGGTGCCTTCTGTGAGAAATAAAATCTCTCTGCCTGTTTGCTCTCTCACAATTATTCTACTTTCAGATTTATTCTAATCTACCAGATAATATATTATGAGATCCCAAGGTTCTGCTCTGGAAGACCTTCTCTTTTCATTCTACACTCTCTTCCTAGGTCATATAATCTCATCCAGAGCTTCTAAGATCTCCAGCTGCCCAACATTTTTACCTCTCCACTCTGAGCCTCTCTGCTAAGATAGAGTTGACTTTGCATTCCCCTATTGGTTTGTTACAAGGCATCTCAAACTTGAAATCTACAAAACTGAAACTTAAGATCTTTCTCATCCGAACATATTTTTTCAGGCATCCTCATCTTTTTGCATTGTTAGAAAGCTGAAAGTTGCCATTGTCATCTATATGTCCTTTGAACTTCTGTCTCCAATTTTTCTGCACATTTTTATGTCGTAATTATCTCTCAAATCCAGTCACTTTCATCCCTGCTCTTACTATCCTAGACCAAAGCTGCCATCACTGTCACCAAGATGGCTTCCCATTGATTTGGTAACACTAAATATTCTTGTTCCCCCTCCCCTAATCCAACCTCTACCCTTCATGCCAAACTTTTGCCTGAATAAGCTAAATGGAATGTATTGCTTTTAGGAAAAAGAAAAAAAAATAAAGGAAAACCTTTACAGAGTGCAGGCCTGATCTCTACAGTTCTTTTTACTTCTTATTTTCCAGTTACAATGCAGGATTACACATTCCACTATGGTCAGAACAATATGTCACATGCCTAATGATGACCTTACGATATGACGTTTGTTCCTCCCACCCAGAAATGGCATCTTTATTCTCCCATTCGATCTTGTCAGAACTTGGACAAAAATCTAAGTTTCTTGGATACCGTGGCAGATTTTATACTCTGCAGTAGCCACAGCCTCTGACCCTCTTTGCCCCCTAGACAAAATTGTAAATCAAAACTAACAATGCTTCTGCTGCATTGATGATAGAGATTGCAGTCACCAGGCTGAAGGATATAGAGATGGAGAGTCCTCTTATGTATCCTTTTAATTCACCCCTGCAGCAATGGGTTGGATCCTAGAGAAAAACTGTAAGCTATCACAAACTCAGAAATGTAGTAGCTTTGGTTACAGATATACCATGCTGGATTTGACGTTGTTGCTCAGTTCAGTTCAGTCATGTACCAGTCTTTGTGACCCCATGAATCGCAGCACGCCAGGCCTCCCTGTCCATCGCCAACTCCCGGAGTTCACTCAGACTCACGTCCATCGAGTCCGTGATGCCATCCAGCCATCTCATCCTCTGTTGTCCCCTTCTCCTCCTGCCCCCAATCCCTCCCAGCATCAGAGTCTTCCAATGAATCAACTCTTGCATGAGGTGGCCAAAGTACTGGAGTTTCAGCTTTAGCATCATTCCTTCCAAAGAACACCCAGGACTGATCTCCTTTAGAACAGACTGGTTGGATCTCCTTGGAGGTCAAGGGGCTCTCAGGAGTCTTCTTCAACACCACAGTTCAAAAGCATCAATTCTTTGGTGCCCAGCTTTCTTCATAGTCCAACTCTCACATCCATACATGAATAGCCTTGACTAGATGGAACTTTGTTGGCAAAGTAATGTCTCTGCTTTTCAGTATGCTATCTAGGTTGGTCATAACTTTCCTTCCAAGGAGTAAGCGTCTTTTAATTTCATGGCTGCAGTTACCATCTGCAGTCATTTTGGAGACCCAAAAAATAAAGTCTGAAACTCTTTCCACTGTTTCCCCATCTATTTCCCATGAAGTGATGGGACCAGATGCCATGATCTTCGTTTTCTGAATGTTGAGCTTTAAGCCAACTTTTTCACTCTCCTCTTTCACTTTCATCAAGAGGCTTTTTAGTTCCTCTTCACTTTCTGCCTTGCTAGAGCAGATTAAAAATGACTTAAGTACATAATATGCCATTAATTTGGTAAATTCATTCCTTTCCATTCACATGAGAAAAAGTGATAAGAATAGCTTGTGCTTTTATTTGAGCATTAAAATATTCATTTGCATATTTTGTGGTTTTTTTTTTTTTTCTCCTCCCTCAGAGATAAGTCTCCTGCCCTGTCAGCAGGCAACCATCTGATGTTTCCACAGAACATCACCTTGTTGATACGAAGCCGATCGGACAGGACCAATAAGAGCCGGTAAGTGCATTGTAGGCCCTGAGATGAGAAAATAAATCTATGAAGATTCAGGAACAGCTCTGTGATATGCCATTTCTATGAAATGTCAAGGGATCCATTGGTCAGGAGATTAAGGGAACATGGCCTTCAAATCAGAAGACAAATTGATGTATCTCCTACCATAAAGAAGGCTACTTTGACCAATTAACTTAAAAATTTGGGTTCATATTAAATTTCTGGCTCTCCGATTAGTCTTTTTCTACTGGAATTTTACTTTTTATATAGTAATTTCTACCTTTCCAGCATGCTAAAGAATTTACTTATCTTAGTGTCTATTAATTATTGCCTGTTTCTTCCTGCTAGCATATAGGATTCACAAGGACAAGGATCTTCAAAATGTATCCCATATACCGATATCAGTGCTTGGACTATAGTCAATGCTTAATCAATATTTTTTTAAAGAGTGATTTAATTTTTTCAAATAATTATATTATTTGTCTAAGTGAGTAGATTACAGTAACCTAGCCTGCCATTGCCAAATTGAAGGAGAATTCTATAGGCAGAGGAGGCTGGTGGGCTACAGTCTATGGGGTCACAATGAGTTGGACACGCCTAAGTGACTAACTTTCACTTTCAGTAGGAAGTAGAGAGCTGCATATTTCTTTATAATTAAATTTTAACTTAATATAGTGGGAAAAAAGTGGGTCAGTGAAATGTTATTTTTAACTGGCTAATTATATTCTGATATCAGAAGTGTAGATATTATGTTGTTTTTGACAGAGGTGACTAAGATGTTTCAATAATATTTAAAATCATATTTTCTAATTTTGAACTAGATGCTTAGATATTGGCATTAATTTCACCAGTGAAATTTCCCAGATCATCCATTAAACATACTACATTTCCTCTTCCTGGCTGCCCCACAACGTGTCTGTTTAGCATAATATACCTCCACACATCACACCCTTAATCACTAACACCTTGTGCTCTGCCAATCGGCTTCTTGGCTGTCACTGTTCTTCCTTACTAAAGACCCTTTTGTCCTAGAGACAAATACATTTTCTGATGCGTACTGATCATCATTTTTAATGTTTCTAAGAAAATATGTATGTTAGTGATCTTTTTCTGCTTATGGGCAGACAGAGGTTAGAAAGGAATGAGATATTCCACATTAAAAAGTCTGGAAAGTAAAACCAAATGGAATCTGTTTTTTATAAAGATCTTGTCACTTTTCCCAGTCCTAGAAAGGACTTTGCTGCCTCTTATAGTTTCTTTGGTTAGTATCAGGCTGAAGAAGATTCTCTAGTTAAGAACCCACAGCAACATACTCACTTGCCTTTTTCATGGTGTGTTTTTTGGGAGGGAAATTAGAGGTGACATTGTCTTTCACCTGATCCTTAATTTTTCTCTCGGCTTCTACTTCTCCTTCTCCCCCATCTTCCACCCTCTTTGTCCTCATGTTGCCCACTCCTTAATTTGTAATAGTTTTGGCTTTAATAACAAAATCTCACAATTGCTTTGCAAAAAAAAAGAGAAAAGTTTCATTGTTGGAAACCACTTGGGAAGCAGTTAATTTTAGGACATTTCCCAAGAAAAGTTTTAATTCATTAAAATTGTAAAACCTTTGAATTGTGTACTTTATTTTCAGTAACTCACTGTTTGAAAATACTTTTACTGGTTCCCCATTTTCTACATAATATATCCTACATTATGTTCATGCATACACACTGTAACACATCTGTGCTTATTAAAATACACAGTAAAACATTCTGTGTGTACTTCTTATTATGTGCCTTCTGCTCAATAGTATTATTTTTCGATGCTAATACATATAATGTCATGATGATTTTAATTGATTTTCATTATTTGCCTAAAGCTTCAGAATGATTTAGGCATTTAAGTTAATTTTAACTTATCTATATGATATTTATATAAGTGAAAAGATATCTATAAAAATATTATTCATACATTTTGTATGTTTTTAATAGTATTCCCTAAGGGATATTTATATATTTATAGTAAATAAATTGATGTACATTGTTATTTACAGCATGACCAAAGAAATAAATAATGAGCATATAAAATTGGAAATAATTTTCTTTGACCAGTGCAAAATTCTAGCTTAGTTTTTATTCTATAAAAGTTATGAAAAATAATCTTAAATTTGCCATAGGTAGGAGTTGGTGTTAAGACACACACAAATTGCCATAATATTATCTGTAACATTTATAACACATGAACAGGCATCAACCTAGAACTGAAGATATTAAACATCACTTCTGAAAATAGGATTATAGTGTAACATGTAGACATATGAGATAGAGCAATAAACAATGTGATTCATATTAAGATAAAATATGTAACATATTTGAAATATGTGAAATATTGAAATATATATTGCCATAATGCTATTGTTCAGTTCAGTTCAGTCACTCAATCATGTCCAACTCTTTGCAGTCCCATGGACTGCAGCACACTAAGCCTCCCTGTCCATCATTAACTCCTGGAGCTTGCTTAAACTCCTATCTATTGACTCAGTGATGCCATCCAACTATCTCATCCTCTGTCAATCCCTTCTCCTCTTGCCTTCAATCTTTCCTAGCATCAGGGTCTTTCCCAATGAGTCAAATCTTTGGTTTTTTTTTTTTTTATTAATTTTTATTTTTTAGTTTGTTTTGCTTTACAATACTCTATTCATTTTGCTATACATTGACATGAATCAGCCACGAGTGTACATGAACTCCCAATCCCGACCCCCACCTCCCCCCTCCCGCCCCACACCTTCTCTCTGGATTATCCCCATGAGTCAAATCTTTGAATCAGGTGGCCAAAGAATTAGAACTTCAGTTTCAGCATCAGGGATTGATTTTCTTTAGGATTGACTGGCTTGATCTCATTGCTGTCCAAGAGAATCTCAAGAGTCTTCTCCAGCACCACAGTTAGATAGCATCAGTTCTTCAGTGCTCAGACTATATGGCCCAACTCTCACGTTCGTACATGACTACTGTAAAACCATAGTTTGAGTATATGCACATTTGTCAGCAAAGTGATCTCTGTGCTTTTTAATACACTGTCTAGGTTTCTCATGGCTTTTCCTCCAAGTAGCAAGTGCCTTTTAATTTGTGGCTAAAGTCACCATCTTCAATCATTTGTGCTGCAGTCACTGTCCTCAATCATTCAATCCCCAATAAAAGAAATCTGTAACTATTTCTGCTTTGTCCCCATCTATTTGTTCCATGAGTCAAATCTTTGAATCAGGTGGCCAAAGAATTAGAACTTCAGTTTCAGCATCAGGGATTGATTTTCTTTAGGATTGACTGGCTTGATCTCATTGCTGTCCAAGAGAATCTCAAGAGTCTTCTCCAGCACCACAGTTAGATAGCATAGTTCTTCAGTGCTCAGACTATATGGCCCAACTCTCACGTTCGTACATGACTACTGTAAAACCATAGTTTGAGTATATGCACATTTGTCAGCAAAGTGATCTCTGTGCTTTTTAATACACTGTCTAGGTTTCTCATGGCTTTTCCTCCAAGTAGCAAGTGCCTTTTAATTTGTGGCTAAAGTCACCATCTTCAATCATTTGTGCTGCAGTCACTGTCCTCAATCATTCAATCCCCAATAAAAGAAATCTGTAACTATTTCTGCTTTGTCCCCATCTATTTGTCATGAAGTGAGACCAGATGCCATGAGCTTGTTGAGTTTTAAGGCAACTTTTTCACTCTCCTCTTTCACCTTCATCAAGAGGCTCTTTAGTTCCTCTTTGCTTTGACCACTAATGTAGTATCATCTGCACCTCTGAGGTTGTTGATATTTCTCCCAGCAGTCTTGATTCCAGCTTGTGCTTCCTCCAGCCCCACATTTTGCATGATGTACTCTGCATATAAGTTAAATAAGCAGTGTGACAATATACAGCCTTGAAGTACTCCTTTCCCAATTTTGAACTAGTCCATTGTCTCATGTCTGGTTTTAACTGTTGCTTCTTGACCTACATACAGGTTTCTCAGGAGACAGGTAAGGTGGTTTACTATTCCCACCTCTTTCAGAATTTTCCACAGTTTATTATGATCCACACAGTCAAAGGCTTTAGCATAGTCAATGAAGCAGTAGTAGATATATTTTTGGAATTCTCTTTTTCTATGATCCAGTGGATTTTGGAAATTTGATCTCTCGTTCCTCTGCCTTTTCTAAATCCAGCTTGTACATCTGGAAGTTGTTGGTTCACATGTTGTTTAAGCCTAGCTTGAAGGATTTTGAGCAATACTTTGCTAGCATGTGAAATGAGCACAATTGTGCAGTAGTTTGAACATTCTTTGGTATTCCCCTCCTTTTTTTTTTTTTTTTAGTTTGTTTTGCTTTACAATACTGTATTCATTTTGCTATACATTGACATGAATCAGCCACGAGTGTACATGAACTCCCAATCCCGACCCCCCTTCTCCTGCCCCACACCTTCTCTCTGGATTATCCCTGTGCATCAGTCCCAAGCATCCTGCATCCTGCATCAAACCTGGACTGGCGATTCATTTCACTTATGATAAAATACATGTTACACTGCCACTCTGCCAACTCATCCCGCCCTCTCCCTCTCCCACAGAGTCCAAAAGGCTGTTCTATACATCTGTGTCTCTTTTGCTTTCTTGAGTACAGGTTTATCATTACCATCATTCTAAATTCCATATATATGTGTAAGTATACTGTATTGGTGTTTTTCATTCTGGCTTACTTCACTCTGTATAATCGGCTCCAGCATCATCCACCTCATTAGAATTGATTCAATTGTATTCTTTTTAATGGCTGAGTNCCTTTGGAAATGGAATGAAAATGGACTTTTTCCCACCTTGTGTCCACTGCTGAGTTTTTCAAATTTGCTGACCTACCTAGTGCAGCACTTTCACACATCATCTTTTAGGATTTTAAACAGCTCAGCTGGAATTCTATCACTTCCACTACCTTTGTTTGTAGTGATACTTCCTAAGGCCCACTTGACTTCACATTCCAGGATGTCTGGCTCTAGGTGAGCGACCACACCGTTGGGGTTATCTGGGTCATTAAGACCTTTTTGTACAGTTCTACTGTGCATTCTTGCCACTCCTCTTAATCTCTTCTGCTTCTGTTAGGTCCTTGCCATTTCTGTCTTTTATTGTGCCCATCTGTGCATGAAATGTTCCGTTGGTATCTCTGACTTTCTTGAAGAGATCTCTTGTTTTGTCCATTCTGTTGTTTCCCTCTATTTCTAGGCATTTTTTACTTAAGAAGGCTTTCTTGTGTCTCCTTGCTATTCTCTGGGACTCTTCGTTCAGTTAGGTATATCTTTCCCTTTCTCCCCTGTCTTTTGCTTCTTTTCTTTTCTCTGCTATTCATAAGGCCTTGTCAGGCAACCACTTTTCCTTCTTGCATTTCTTTTTCTTGGGAATTGTTTTAGTCACCACCTCCTTTATGATGGCATGGACCTCTGTCAGTTCTTCAGGCACTCTGTCTACCAAATCTAATCCCTTCAATTTATTTGTCACCTCCACTGTATAACCATAATGGATTTGATTTAGATCATACCTGAATGGTCTAGTGGTTTTCCCAACTTTCTTCAATTTGAGCCTGAATTTTGCAATAAGCAGCTCATGATCTGAGCCACAGTCAGCTCCATGTCTTGTTTTTGCTAACTGTATAGATCTTCTTCATCTTTGGGTGCAAAGAGTATCATCAATCTGATTTTGGTATTGACCATAGGGTGATATCCATGTGTAGAGTCATCTCTTGTGTTGTAGGAAAGGGTGTTTGCTATGAGTGGTGTGTTCTCTTGGAAAAATTTTAGCCTTTGCCTGATTCACTTTGTACTCCAAGGCCAACTTGCCTGTTATTCCAGGGATCTCTTGATTTCCTACCTTTGCATTCCAGTGCCCTATGATAAAAAGGACATCTTTTTTTTTTGGTGTCAGTTCTAGGAGGTCTTGTATGTCTTTGTAGAGTTGTTCAACTTCCACTTCTCTGGCATTAGTGGATGGGGCATAGATTTGGATTGCTGTGCTGTTGGATGGTTTGCCTTGGAAACTAATGGAGATCATTCTCTCATTTTTGAGACTGTACCTAAGTATTGCATTTAGGACTCTTTTGTTGACTTTGAGGGCTACTCCACTTCTTCTAAGGGATTCTTGCCCAGAGTAGTAGATATAATGGTCACTTGAATTGTTTGCCCTTTCCCATACTTTTTAGTTCACTGATTCCTAAAATGTCAATGTTCACTCATACCATCTTCTGTTTGACCACCTCCAATTTATCTTGATTCATAGATTTAACATTCCAGGTTCCAATGCAGTATTGTTCTTTACAGCATCAGACTTTATTTTACAACCTGACCCATCCACAACTAGCAGTTGTTTCTGCTTTGGCTCAGCCTCTTCATCCTTTCTAGTAATATTTGTCTCTTCTTCCCCAGTAACATACTGGATACCTAGCAACCTGGGTGGTTCATTTTTCAGTGTCATATCTTTTTGCCTTTTAATATGATTCATGGGATTCTTGGGGCAAGAATACGAAAACTGATTGCCATTCCCTTCTCCAGTGGACCACATTTTGTCAGGCCCTGACTAGTAGGGACATGCCCTTCAGTCACTCTACGTAGCTGGATGACATTCCCAGTGCCCTGATTGTCCTCTCGTCCTCACTGAGTGTATAAACCTTCACCAGCTGTTGGATATTGGTCAACATGCTGCCTGGGGGCCAAGGTAGAGGCCCTGCTGGAGTCACAGGGAAGGGAATCCGGGGTAGGCTGGAGCTGATTTTGGAGAACACCAGGAGCAGAGGGCACTCAGCCTCTTCACTGCCATTGGCCACCCTGGAGCCAATCTGTCGCCTAGGAGTGTAGGGCAACAGTTTTTATACTGCCTCAGAAATGTACTATTCTAAGGAAAGCTATTCTAGACAAAGTATAAACTAATAAGTGGGAATTTGGCCAGGATATACAAACAATAAGTCCAATCCCTTGAAGTAATCTTTCAACAGTCAGAGATCTTGCATAATAAATGGACAGAAATGTTTTTCTGTACTTGCAAGGCATCTATCAACTTAATTCAAAGTTTATATGGAAAATGATCCAGAATCAGATATTTTCTGTTTTTCATCTTACGCCCTATCATGCCTTAACTTCTATTTCATTTTGCTCTGAAATATTTCACTAGAAATAATTCATTCTCGCAGCAACTCATTCGGTAATCTCTGAATCTGTACTCTATTTAGGATGTGTAATATAAATGAAGACAGGAACACACCCATATGAATAAATCTGTTAATTGGTTTATAGATCGACAGTCCCCAAGTGTAGATCACAAATCTGTATGATATTCCTGGACCTACTTTCACATTCAGATTCAGAACTGGATGAAAGATGAGTGTAATTACGTGGAGCCAGATGGCTCTCTTGTGACTACACATTTACAGAAGCGTTTGCAGGTTGTTTATTCCAACAAAATTTGGAATATCTCAACCTCGCATGAGGTTTTTCTGATTTTTTAACTGAAAAACAGAGGAAGTACTTTGTTTACTTAAAATAAGACATCTTTGCGCACAGAACATGTATATTTATAGCTATTTCACATAAAATGCTTTCTGGAAAATGTTAAGGCAGACTATACTTTTGTGCACTGATTTTTCTCATTTTTGATGATCATTGCTTAGCACGTATGAATTTATGCTATGCAGTTAAACTGAAATATTGATTATTAAGTGGGATCAAATTATATAGTTTTTGAATGTATAGTTAAACACAACAATCAATAAGACTTACACAATGGTCAAGTCTCAAGTACATTTGCTGTGAAATATATAATGAAGAATCAAAATAATCCAAATTGTCTACAATTTATTCTGAAATACATTTTCTTTAGTGGGAGTTTGGAGTTAAATTTCACTTTTCTGGTTATTTTCGGATTATACTTATCATTTAACCATAATCATTATGTTTCATTACATATGTAGTAAGGGTTCCCTTAGCTTTGGTATTAATGGGAAACATAGGGTATGTGAACAGAAATTATAAAATATGCACATGAAAGATATCTTCCTCTAAATCATATGCTGTTCACTCTTTTTAGAAGTTCCCTCTCATTTGATAAAAGGACTCAATTTTGTGTGAATTTTTTATAGGTCCTGGCCTTTAGTTTTCCATGTATGAGAATTTATAGATCAGGTTTCATACTGACAAGAAATATGGAACGAAAGATGTGCTGATCTAAAGATTAAACTACATTTTCTCAGTAATTCTATTGAATTCATCACACTTAATCTACATTCTCTAGCCATTTTTGTTTTCAATAGGAGAAAACACTGACTGTATGAAAAGGGAAGTGAAATATGAAGGTTTATGTCCATCTCAATGTTAACTGTTGGAGATTCCTATTTCTCTCCTATGCAGATATTTTAGTTTTCCTTATTGGCTGATACAAATCTAATTTGGAAGGGAATATGAATTTCGTTGGTCACAAATTGATTTTGCTATCTGTTTTTTCAGAACAACTTTCTCTGGTTTATTCCTTTTATTATTCCCTCTCATTCTTGTATCTTGGACAACTATTTCTCCACTGGTATCCTGCACGTGCAAACTTATCCCATAAGAAAGAAACAGAGTATCTCCATTGCTTCTGAGTTTGCATAGTTTTACTTCCTCCTTTTTCAGTCTATCCTCCAAAGGTAGAATGGGAGAGAGAAGTTTGCATTATTTCTTATTGGACTTTCCAACATCAGAGTGAAGACAGAGTTCCCTTTCTTACTCCTTTATCTTCATTGCTCCAGGGATGAGAGCAAGAGTATAACTACCTAGATAAAAAAAAGAAATAATACAATCAAATAAAGCTTTTACCCCCACAAGAAAAAAAAAATATTTTACCCATTCACAGTAAGTAAATTTTTTATTTTTATTTTTTGGCCTTTCCCTCTGACTTTATTTTTTATTGGCATATAGTTGATTGACAATATAGTGTTAGTTTCTGCTGTACAGCAAAGTGAGTCAGTTATACATACACATATGTACACTAACTAAATCTATGGCAAGAGAAGAAGTAATGAGTTCTTAAATGTGCATTTGATCTCACTCCCTTCCTCTGGACATTAATACACATAAGTGGTGGATATTAGAGGGGGTTAGATAGATCATGGAGAAAGATATCAGAAGAACCTTTTCCTTCATTCTTTTAAAATCTTGGTGTGAAAAGCACACAAATAGTAGTGGCAATAGTGAGTTAAGCAGTAACATAGTGAGGCTGAAGCGAATGCCACAGAGCAGTTCTGGGAACTTACAACCTGGTTGTTATGTGGAAGAGACCCAGAGTGCCTCCATATCCCAAGGAAGGATGTAGGTGGTAGCTCAGAGTCTTGACAGACTAACTTTGCAGTTAGTGTAATATAAGAACTGTATTGGGATAAAATAGCTTTGAACTTTGAGCATGCTAGGTGATATGATTGGCTCTGGAGAAGGTGGATTTAACCATGAGGTTAATAAAACTGAAACTTAAGAGCAAATTAGTGCGTGTGTGTGTGTGTGTGTGTGTGTGCACACGCACGCGCGCCAACTCAGTCGCTCAGTTGAGTCCAACTCTTTGCGACCCCCATGGACTGTAGCCCACCAGGCTCCTTTGTCCATGGAGATTTCCTGGAAGGGAATACTGGAATCGGTTTCCATTTCCTTCTCCAAAGGATCTTCCCGACCCAGGGATCAAACACTCATCTTCTGTGTCCTGCACTGCAGGCAGATTCTTTACTGCTGAGCTACTAGGGAAGCCTCTATTAGTGTATGGACTCCTCCAAAGGCCCTATTCCTCATTTTGTATCCAAAATTATTCTGCTCTTTTTCTCTTAAAAAAATACCTAGAATTGCACAAGCTCTGCAGCCACAAAACATGAATCCAACCCTGGATCTGGGGATTAAATATGAATCATTATCATACATTAAGTGTAGAGGTGGAGAAGTCCCTTTCTGTGGGAGAACAAAGCTAAATCACTAAGGCCGAATTAAGAGAATATATCATTAGCTAACTCTGGACTACAACAGCAAACACCAGAATGCTGTATATGAACAGCATCAATCAAAATTTTAAAACTCAATAGATAACACATCAGCTTAGGATTAAAGCAACCCTACTGCAAGGCAGTATATTACCAGAAGTCTTCTCTTCACCCAAATGCCATGATGACTATAAAATTTCCCTTATGCTCACATGTAATCTATGAGAAAGGAGGTAGGAGATTTGATAATGAAAATGAAATGTGAATTAACTGAATATGTACTCAGTATTCATATCTCTAAATGTTTATGCTGAAAAAAAAAGGAATTGCAGTAAAATAAACTGACCAGAGAATTTAAGTTAGGCCCCAGATATAAAATAAAATGATGCAATTTTTAAAAAGTATTTACACATCCTTTTGGGAAAATTAAGAATGCACAAATAAAACTCTTTTTTTTTTTTCTTTTCAGCCAAAGCCTCATATAACTTGGAAATCTATTAATAGGCCAGGAAAAGTTTTAAGGTATTTGAAGGCACAGCTAACTAGCATGTCCTAAACAACTCAGCTACCATTAGTAGTCTATGACTGCTGTAGTAAATTACCAAAAGCTTGGCAGTTTGAAAAGCAACATAAATTTATTACCTTACAGTTGTATAGATTAGGAGTTCACACAGATCCACCAGGCTAAAATCAAGTGATGACAGGCTTCATTCCTTCCTAGAGGCTCTACGTGAGAATCTATTTCTTTGATTTTTCCACCTTCTTGAGGCCTCTCAACTTTAATCATAGCATTAGGCCCTGGTGGTGGCCAGGCAAGGAAATCCCTACCTTCAAGTAAAATCATCTTTTGTTTTACCTGCCTAAATAGATAAACTTAGCATCTCAAAAAGGAAAAGGAGTATGTCAAGGCTGTATATTGTCACCCTGCTTATTTAACTTATATGCAGAGTACATCATGAGAAATGCTGGGCTGGAAGAAGCACAAGCTGGAATCAAGATTGCCAGGAGAAATATCACTAACTTCAGAAATGCAGATGACACCACCCTTATGGCAGAAAGTGAAGAGGAGCTAAAGAGCCTCTTGATGAAAGGGAAAGAGGAGAGTTGAAAATTTGTTTTACCTGCCTAAATAGATAAACTTAGCATCTCAAAAAGGAAAAGGAGTATGTCAAGGCTGTATATTGTCACCCTGCTTATTTAACTTATATGCAGAGTACATCATGAGAAATGCTGGGCTGGAAGAAGCACAAGCTGGAATCAAGATTGCCAGGAGAAATATCACTAACTTCAGAAATGCAGATGACACCACCCTTATGGCAGAAAGTGAAGAGGAGCTAAAGAGCCTCTTGATGAAAGGGAAAGAGGAGAGTTGAAAATGTTGGCTTAAAGCTCAACATTCAGAAAATGAAGCTCATGGCATCTCGTCCTATCACTTCATGGGAAGTAGATGGGGAAACAGTGGAACCAATGTCAGACTTTATTTTTGGGAGCTCCAAAATCACTGCAGATAGTGATTACAGCCATGAAATTAAAAGATGCTTACTCCTTGGAAGGAAAGTTATGACCAACCTAGATAGCATATTGAAAAGCAGAGACATTACTTTGCCAACAAAGGTCCATCTAGTCAAGGCTATGGTTTTTCCAGTGGTCATGTATGGAAGTCAGAGTTGGACTGTGAAGAAAGCTGAGTGCTGAAAAATTGATGCTTTTGAACTGTGGTGTTAGAGAAGACTCTTGAGAGCCCCTTGGACTTCAAGGAGATCCAACCAGTCCATTCTAAAGGAGATCAGTCCTGGGTGTTCATTGGAAAGACTGATGCTGAAGCTGAAATTCCAATACTTTGGCCACCTCATGCAAAGAGTTGACTCATTGGAAAAGACTCTGATGCTGGGAGGGACTGGGGGCAGGAGAAGAAAGGACGACAGAGATGAGATGGCTGGATGGCATCACCGACTCGATGGATGTGAATTTGAGTGGAGTCCAGGAGTTGGTGATGGACAGGGAGGCCTGGCATGCTGCCATTCATGGGGTCGCAAAGAGTCGGACACGACTGAATGACTGAACTGAACTGAACTGAAAAACCCCAAGACTATTGAACAATCCTAGGAAAGAGGAGGTATCACCATCTCTTGAACACTGAGGTATATAATACCCTGCCCACTGGGAGGGTGTGACTTCAAAATAATTTTATTCAACTGAGGTAAATAAATACATATGCAATTGAGTAGTAATCACTTTTGATACATCATTTGACATGTTTTGTATTTGATAACATTTGCAATAATATTCCTAGAAAATGATGAGTTTCTGCTAGCAATACTTGCTGTTCCCATACTGGGAACTTACGGGAAACCTCCTTGTTAGACTTTTACTCTGAAAAATGGAACCCTGTCCTTAATATAACAATATGCTTCCTTCTCAATAGAAAATACTTGCTGTAAAGGAAATTTCAAGAAATAATTAGCAGATGTTTAAATTTTATCATGAGTTTGTTTTGAATCTCTGATGTCTAGTGTCTTGTTGATTTTTATCTTTTTATTCAGTACCATAGTAGAGTACTTCCTAGTCTCCTGGTGTTTGAGGAAACAATATTCTAGCTTACTTATTCTAAGAAGCAAAAATTTCCTAGTCAATCTCTGCAGCCATAAACATATTTTTCTAGCTCCCCTGTCAGAAGTTATTTTTCATTTCATCTGAAAAATTTATCCAAAATTTTAAAACTTACTTTTTTATTTCCTCTGCCTTGCTTAGATTCTCTCATTGTATTTTATTCTTCCCTTATCATTGTAGATCTCTTTGTAGTCAATTCTGTG
Organism: Aepyceros melampus; assembly: GCA_006408695.1. Classification (NCBI taxonomy): domain Eukaryota; kingdom Metazoa; phylum Chordata; class Mammalia; order Artiodactyla; family Bovidae; genus Aepyceros; species Aepyceros melampus. The sequence goes on from SJXQ01007776.1 coordinate 164,568, forward strand.
GGGTGGTTATCTTTCGTTCCCTTCTTGCTCTATTCATTTTAGCTCTGTTGAGAGAATATCTTTGTGAAGCAACCTGCATTTCTATTAAATATACATAAGGAACATTTATGTTGATTCAGCAGAAGTCCTGTCTGATGGAAAAAGGAAAGCATGAAATTCACATATATTTGGGCAATGGATTATTCATTACATTTCCTGGCATATGATGGTTTTTAATAGATTATATCTCAACTTTTTGAGTTTATGGACTGAGTTTTGCAACAATCCAAGTTCACAATTTAGGCACCAAGTTACAAAGAGACAGCTGTAATGACATCAATGAATCCCTCACCTCAACAAATCTCTTATAACAGTATATATAATGTTTGAAAGTTTTAAGATTTTGGTTTTTCATTTTCCTATGAACGTTTACTTTTTTTAAGTTTTCTTAAGAAGCAGATGAAATAAGTATTTTGAAGAAATGTAGCTACTACTTTACAGAGCCTGCTGCTGCTGCTAAGTTGCTTCAGTCATGTCCGACTCTGTGCGACCCCATAGACGGCAGCCCACCAGGCTCCCCTGTCCCTGGGATTTTCCAGGCAAGAACACTGGAGTGGGCTGACATTTCCTTCTCCAGTGCAAGAAAGTGAAAGTGAAGTTGCTCAGTGTCGGACTCTTCGCGACCCCATGGACTGCAGCCTACCAGGCTCCTTCCTCCATGGGATTTTCCAGGCAAGAGTATTGGAGTGGGGTGCCATCACCTTCTCCCTTACAGAGCCTAGCTCAATGCTAATAAAAGTTTGGAGAAAACCAGTGAAGGAAAGATATAGGACACATCAAAGGATAAATATACTTGTAATATATTCTGTTTTAGGAATGAGAATCTGGGGTTTTATCAAAAAGGAAAGATCAGAATTTTTTGTCCTTTGATTTAGTTTTTTATGAATCCTAAATAAAAGAAATTGAGAGATAGCTTTCTGATTTTTCAGTCACTCCATCATATCTGATTCTTTGTGACCCCATGGATTGCAGCACACCAGGCTACCTTGTCCTTCACCATCTCTTTCAGAATTTTCCAGGTCGTTGTGATCCACACAGTCAAAGGCTTTAGCAGAAGTAGACGTTTTTCTGGAATTCTCTTTCATTTTTCTATGATCCAACAGATGTTGGAATTTGATCTCTGGCTCCTCTGCATTGTCTAAATCCAGCTTGTACATCTGTAACTTCTCAGTTCACATACTGTTGAAGCCTAGCTTGAAGATTTTTGAGCATTACCTTGCTAGCGAGTGAGTGAGTGAGTGAAAGTTGTTCAGTCATGTCCAACTTTTTGTGACCCAAGGACTATACACTCCATGGAAAACTCCAGGCCAGAATGCTGGAGTGGGTAGCCTTTCCCTTTTCTGGGGGATTCCCAACACAGGGATCGAACCCAGGTCTCCTCCATTGCAATTATGGGGTAATTTGAACATGCTCTTACTTTGCCATTTTGTGGGATTGGAAAGAAAACTGACTTTTTCCCATCCTGTGGCCACTGCTTAGTTTTCCAAAATTGCTGACATTTTTAGTGCAGCGCTTTCATACCATCATCTTTTAGGGCTTGAAATAGCTCAACTGAAATTCCATCACCTCCACTAGCTTTGTTCCCAGTGATGCTTCCTAAGGCCCACTTGACTTCACACTCCAGGATATCTGGCACTAGGTGAGTGATCACACCGCCATGGTTATCTGGGTCATTAAGATCTTTTTTGTACAGTTCTTCTGTGTATTCTTGCCACCTCTTCTTAATATCTTCTGCTTCTGTTAGGTCCATGCCATTTCGGTCCTTTATTGTGCCCATCTTTGCATGAAATGTTCCCTTGGTATTTCTTTTTTTTTTAATTAATTTTTATTTTTTAGTTTGTTTTGCTTTACAATACTGTATTTGTTTTGCTATACATTGACATGAATCAGCCACGAGTGTACATGAACTCCCAATCCCAACCTCCACCTCCCCCCTCCCGCCCCACACCTTCTCTCTGGATTATCCCTGTGCATCAGTCCCAAGCATCCTGCATCCTGCATCAAACCTGGACTGGCGATTCGTTTCACTTATGATATCACACATGTTACAAGAGATCTCTAGTCTTCCCCATTCTATTGTTTTCCTCTGTTTCTTTGCATTGCTCACTTAGGAAGACTTTCTTATCCCTCCTGCTGTTCTTTGGAACTCTGCATTCAGATGCTTATATCTTTCCTTTTCCCCTTTGCCTTTCACTTCTCTTCTTTTCTCAGCTATTTGTAAGGGCTCCTCAGACAGCCATTTTACCTTTCTTTTTCTTGGGAATGGTTTTGATCACTGTCTCCTGTACAATGTTACAAACTTCCATCCATAGTTCTTCAGGCACTCTGTCTGTCAGATCTAATCCCTTGAATCTATTTGTCACTTCCACTGTATAATCGTAAGGGTTTTAATTTATGTCATACTTGAATGGTTTCAGAGAGAAGGAATTTAAGATCTCACTTTATGAGAACATACTGGGAAAGAATAAGTAAGTAAATATCAGTCTATCAAATACAGTTGAATGTTATGACTTTATTAGATTGTTTCCTAATGGATTTTCTATTTCAGCCTCTCCATATGCTGTATGGTTTAACTGATTGTTCTGATAAGGAGTTCTATTTTGATTAAATGTTTGATTTACTACATTTTCATTCTGTATATCAGTGCCTGCATATCAAGCATTGGTCTATGTAATTAGGAATATAAAGTCAATGGAACCACAGTCCTGGCTTTGAAAGTGTTTCCAGTGTAATCAAAAGTGGTGACAAATAAGCCTTTACAACATATTGTAAGTGCTACAAACAAGCATTGCAGTTTTATTATAGGATAGATTTGGGTATGCAGGACCAAATTTTAGATTGTACAATACACTACTTCCTGAAGGAGGTGAAACTTGGGCTGAATTTTGAAATATTACATCATATTTTAACTTAAAAATACCTCTTGTATGTACTATATAGCAGAGCACCACCGTATTATTGCTCTAGCTTGGATAGTTTCCTATCCTTCAGTCTGGTCCCTGTCTCCTTTTGTCTGCCATAAAATGGTCCCATTGCCCCCTGGTGGCCTCTGCTTTACATTGTTGGCATGAGGGACATGGAGAAAGGAACTAATTTCAGAGCCTATGACTTGATTTAATTTCATTTCAATTCTCAAGTTCTTTGCTTGTTTCACTATGCAGATAATGTAGCTCGGTGTGCTCTACATGACAAGTTACTTTTTCCCTATTGTTCTTAAAGTCAGCTCTCCAAGGAGCCCAAAAGACAGCAGTGCCAGGTTACCTTTACTATTGTTTAGATGTTCTCATTTTAGACCAGGCACGCCTAGAGATCAGTGGGTGCTGCTGCTGCTGCTGCTAAGTCGCTTCAGTCGTGTCCGACTCTTCGTGACCCCATAGACGGCAGCCCACCAGGCTCCTCCACCCATGGCATTTTCCAGGCAAGAGTACTGGAGTGAGGTGCCATTGTCTTCTCCGAATGATTTCCTACTTTTGTTGCAATTTTCAATGTAAGGAAGATAATCAGCTTGTTTATATACCAGAGATTTAATAAATTCTAATATATGGATTGACAGCAACATCTTTATCTCCTTGTCTCCTAACAGCCACCAATGGTTCTCAGCTGAGAAGAGGACTGGTCCTCCTTCTCTTCACCACCCCTACCCCTACCACAACTGGGGAACACTTGTGAATCTTTTAAGACATTGTTGGTTGTCACAACTGGAGTAGGTTTGTTTTTATCATCCAGTGGGTAGAGACCAGGGATACTGCTAATCACCCTGCGTGCATGAAACGACCCCTCAGAACAAAGATTTATCTAGCCCCAAACTGAAAGTGAAGTTGCTCAGTCATGTCCGACTCTTTGCAACCCTGTGGACTATAGCCTACCAGGCTCCTCTGTCCATGAGATTTTCCAGGCAAGAGTCCTGGAGTGGGTTGCCATTTCCTTCTCCAGGAAATCTTCCCAACCCAGGGATGGAACCCGGGTCTCCTGCATTGCAGGCAGACGCTTTACCATCTGAGCCACCAGGGAAACCCCAAACTGGGATAGTGCTAAATGTGAGCATGGCTGCAACAGAGTAATATGATTTTTCATTTGTATTTCAAAAAACAACCTATCTGTACTTTATCTTGCTCATGTTACATCACTAGCATAAATACATTTTACATTCTTTTCATTAGTAAAAATTAAATGTACAGCTGTAACATTTTTAGAATTTGTTAGATGAAAAAGAAAGCTTACAAGAGAAGCCTACAGTGCAAATTTTTAAGCTTATGAGAGATGATGTAATCTTAGTCAAAGATTCTAATTTTGCTGTATCTCAAAGAGTTTTGCCACATAGTTCATAAAACCATGAGACTCTTGGTTGGTTGTGTAATGTTAGATGAGACTGCAGATGTGCTTTGTAAACCATTTATTTGAGTTCAGATTGTACAGGTAACAGTGCATCATTTGGCACTATCCAGCATACATAATGTTTACTAAGATGGGTATTAAAATGTTCCTCCATATATAGAAGATTTTCTGATTTCAAAAAAAAAAAGAAGAAAATAGTCATTTGAGATCTATCTTGTAAAGCAACAGGAATATTCATGGTTATTTAATTTGAGACTTGTCAAAGAGAAATCATACTGGATACTTTTTAAGCAAGGAAGCCTTTTTTTTCAAGACTATTGTGATGGGCACTCCAGCTATTGCAATAGAGAAGAGAGATTGAATTTTATTTTTCTGAAACAAAAATTTGAATTTTTAAAAAATATTTGGGGTGAGTTAATGGAAAAGTACCGAAAGGCATTAAAAAGGAAGATGGTAAAGGGAATTAAGCCATCTGTGTTTGCTAATTCTCACTTTCTGAAATTAGGTTCCTACCTACTTACTGTAAATGAAAGATAGGAATGCTGTCCCCTCTGATGATTGCATTCAAAGGAATGACTCCCAAGTTCACAAAAAAGACATTTTCTGGGTTGTAGAGGATTTACATCTCAAAAGGGCTGAGAAAGAACTTACTGTTGCCAGTTTTCTGAAGTAATATTCTAAGGAAAGGGACATCTGGGATCTGCAGTCAAAGCATAACCTGTCTAAAGTTTAGTAAAGCTGGGGGGAACATGAAAAGTATTGTGATTAGACTCTAGGAAAACAAAATTATTAGGAAAGATTAAACTAACCACCTGGAATTCTAACCAACTGTTGTAAATAATATATTCAACATTATATAAAGACACTTACTTTTCATATGAATGTCAACACCTATTTTTGAATGTTTAAAAACAGTATATTTAGAATTTTAAAGTAAGAAGTGTTCATTTTATAAAATAAAAGATATCTACAGAGGGAACTATTATGTCTTTGATGAAAGATGAAATACACCTTGATTTGAAACCTAAATCTTTCATTATCTGCATTTGAGTAGCAGAATTATTTTCACTCTACTGTATGTTGTTTCACAGATATCACTGAATCTTTTCATATTCCTAGCATTTTCTTATTCCAACCCATTGTAAAATGAAAGGTTGTTCTCTAGTGTGGCAGGCAGAATTCAAAGCTGGTCCCCAAGATTCTCATGTCTTGATGTACTCATGCTAAAGAATGTTCTTCCCACGAAGCTGGACAAGACCCATGAATATATTAGAAAACTTGCTCCCTTGTGAGGGAGCAAAGGTAATTAGCATATAGCAAAGGTAATTATTTAACTTCTCTGCTATTATAATCTGACTTATCTGGGTCCTAGATATCCCCAACCATAAAATGAGAGGATTGAATAAGACCAGTATGTATCCCTAATGGTTCTTAAGAAGAATATATTCTCCCTGAGATAGTAATAGTATTCTGAAGTGAAGAAAACAAGGTCCTATCATCAAATAAGTTTGGAAAAGCTGAGTTAAACAAAGTAGAAGAGCTTTCTTTAGTACAAGACAGTTTAGAGTCTTTAAAAGACTAATGTACATTGAAACTCTGTGATTAGATTTTACTATTCAGGGATTCTTATTTTACCAACTTATTTTTAATACTCTATTTGTATAAAACCAAATAAAATTCAATGGGGTCAGTGTTTTCTGGAACAGATATTGGGAGAAATTGTTCCAGAAATCTTGTTATTAAAGAGTGAAAGAAATATCATACCCTAAAATAATCATAATATTAAGATATTACCTACACAATGAATGAATTCTTGCATGTAAAATGAATGATAAACTATGTGCAATAAATGTTTTGCTGCTGTTTGATATGAATGATATTGGCCTGAAGACTTTATTTTACTTTTCATTGCATTTAAATGTATCCCTTTTTATTGAAAAAAGATCCAAAGGTTTAAAATTTCTTAGTTAAAGTAAGATTCTCTAATATTTTTGAGTTCTTAAGATAGTCAATTTATCAGTTAAGCTGTAAACCTTATTTTATCTTTCTCCCTCTATATTTACACATATATCCATAAAAAAAAAACACATATATATTTTCCATTTAACAAGCACAATTGAATGCACTGATTTTCAATCAAAGATTGTTTAATCACTGTTTATACTAAGGGACTCATTAGGTTGAAATTACATAATTCTTCAAAAACGTGTCTCTTTCAATAGAGACCTAATTACTGAAGACATTTTTCATAAGAAATGTCAGCTGATGCAGCAAAAATAAATAAGGAATATTTATTGTAACCTATTTTTTATGTACTATACTTTACTTTTTAGAGCAAGTTCCAGATTTATAGGAAAATTAGGCAGAAAGTACAAAGTTCTCACTTCCTTTCTTTCACCCCACCCTATTTCATTTTATTATTATCTTGCATTGGTATATGTACTGCATTGTTACATTGATGAGCCAATACTGATACTTTATTATTAACTGAATTTCATAGCTTGCATTAAGGTTCACTGTGTTGTATAGTTTTATGGTTTTTCCAAATGCATGATGCCAGCATCTACCATCTTTTCAACTCAGAACAACTATCAGAGAAATTTTTAAAAATTACAGGACAACTCATGTCAGTGCCCTTCAATATCTTTCCATTTTTAGAAAGTAAAAATTAAGAGAGAGACTTTAGATTCAACACCAATAGGGTGCAATAATAATTTAAAAAAATATTTACCATGCAAAGACAAAGGGGGGGAAAAAAGCACTGGAACATCTCTTAAAATATACTTTAAGAGAAAAATTATAATTTTATATTTATATACGTTTTCTTATAAAAAATTATAGGGGACTGGAATGCAAAAGTAGGAAGTCAAGAAACACCTGGGGTAACAGGCAAATTTGGCCTTGGAATATGGGATGAAGCAGGGCAAAGGCTAATAGAATTTTGCCAAGAGAGTGCACTGGTCATAGTAAACACCCTCTTCCAACAACACAAGAGAAGATTCTACACATGGACATCAACAGATGGTCAACACCGAAATCAGATTGATTATATATTTTGCAGCCAAAGATGGAGAAACTCTATACATTCAGCAAAAACATGACCGGGGGAAAAAAAAAAAAAAAACAAGACCAGGAGATAAATGTGGCTCAGATCATGAGCTCCTTATTGCCAAATTCAGACTTAAATTGAAGAAAGTAGGGAAAACCACTAGACCATTGAGGTATGACCTAAATCAAATCCCTTATGATTATACAGTGGAAGTGAGAAATAGATTTAAGGGCCTAGATCTGATAGATAGAGTGCCTGATGAACTATGGAATGAGGTTCTTGACATTGTACAGGAGACAGGGACCAAGACCATTCCCATGGAAAAGAAATGCAAAAAAGCAAAATGGCTGTCTGGGGAGGCCTTACAAATAGCTGTGAAAAGAAGAGAAGTGAAAAGCAAAGGAGAGAAGGAAACATATAAGCATCTGAATGCAGAGTTCCAAAGAACAGCAAGGAGAGATGAGAAAGCCTTCCTCAGTGATCAATGCAAAGAAAGAGAGGAAAAGAACAGAATGGGAAAAACTAGAGATCTCTTCAAGAAAATTAAAGATACCAAGGGAACATTCCATGCAAAGATGGGCTCAATCAAGGACAGAAATGGTCTGGACCTAACAAAAGAAAAGATATTAAGAAGAAGTGGCAAGAATACACAGAACTGTACAAAAAAAAGATCTTAATGACCCAGATAATCACGATGTTGTCATCACTCACCTAGAACCAAACATCCTGGAATGTGAAGGCAAATGGGCCTTAGAAATCATCACTATGAACAAAGCTAGTGGAGGTGATGGAATTCCAGTTGAGCTGTTTCAAATCCTGAAAGATGATGCTGTGAAAGTGCTGCACACAATATGCCAGCAAATTTGGAAAACTAAGCAGTGGCCACAGGACTGGATAAGGTCAGTTTTCATTCCAATTCCAAAGAAACACAATGCCAAAGAATGCTCAAACTACCGCACAATTGCACTCATCTCACATGCTAGTAAAGTAATGCTCAAAATTCTCCAAGCCAGGCTTCAGCAATAAGTGAACCGTGAACTCCCTGATGTTCAAGCTGGTTTTAGAAAAGGCAGAGGAACCAGAGATCAAATTGCCAACATCCGCTGGATCATGAAAAAAGCAAGAGAGTTCCAGAAAAACATCTATTTCTGCTTTATTGACTATGCCAAAACCTTTGACTGTGTGAATCACAATAAACTGTTGGAAATTCTGAGAGAGATGGGAATACCAGACCACTTGACTTGCCTCTTGAGAAACCTATATGCAGGTCAGGAAGCAACAGTTAAAACTGGACATGGAACAACAGACTGGTTCCAAACAAGAAAAGGAGCACATCAAGGCTGTATATTGTCATCCTGCTATTTAACTTATGCACAGAGTACATCATGAGAAATGCTGGACTGGAAGAAGCACAAGCTGGAATCAAGATTGCCAGGAGAAATAGCAATAACATCAGATATCAGATGACATCACCTTATGACAGAAAGTGAAGAGGAACTAAAAAGCCTCTTGATGAATGTGAAAGAGGAGAGTGAAAAAGTTGGCTTAAAGCTCAACATTCAGAAAATGAAGATCATTGCCTCTGGTCCCATCACTTCATGGGAAATAGATGGGGAAATAGTGGAAACAGTCTCAGACTTCATTTTTCTGGGCTCCAAAATCACTGCAGATGGTGATTGCAGCCATGAAATTAAATGACGCTTACTCCTCGGAAGGAAAGTTATGACCAATCTAGAGAGCATATTTAAAAGCAGAGACATTGCTTTGCCAACAAAGGTCCATCTAGTCAAAGCTATGGTTTTTCCAGTGGTCATGTATGGATGTGAGAGTTGGACTGTGAAAGCTGAGTGCCAAAGAATTCATGCTTTTGAACTGTGGGGTTGAGAAGACTCTTGAGAGTCCCTTGGACTGCAAGGAGATCCAATCAGTCATCCTAAAGGAGACCAGTCCTGAGTGTTCATTGGAAGGACAGATGCTAAAGTTGAAACTCCAGTACTTTGGCCACCTCATGCAAAGAGTTGACTCATTGGAAAAGACTCTGATGCTGGGAGGGATTAGGGGCAGGAAAAGAAGTAGATGACAGAGGATGGATGAGATGGCTGGATGTCATTACTGACTCAATGGAAATGAGTTTGGTTGAACTCCAGGAGTTGGTGATGAACAGGGAGGCCTGGTGTGCTGCAGTCATGTGGTGGCAAAGAGTCGGATACAACTGAGTGACTGAACTGAACTGAAGAGAAAAACTGTTATTGGGGCTAGAGCCAGACATCCTGGAATGAGAAGTCAGGTGGGCCTTAAGAAGCATCACTACAAACAAAGCTAGTGGAAGTGATGGTTTCCAGCTAAGCTATTTCAAATTCCAAAAGATGATATTGTGAAAGTCTGCACTCAATATGCCAGCAAATTTGGAAAACTCAGCAATGGCCACAGGACTGGAAAAGGTCAGTTTTCAATCCAATGCCAAAGAAAGGCAATGAGAAATGTTCAAACTACTGCAAAATTGTACCTGTCTTACACGCTAGCAAAGTAATGCTCAAAATTCTCCAAGCCAACTTTCAGATGTTCAAGCTGGATTTAGAAAAGGCAGAGGAACCAGAGAACAAATTGCCAACATCAGTTCGATCATAGAAAAAGCAGGAAAATTCCAAAAAACATCTACTTCTGTTTTATTGACTATGCCAAAGCCTTTGACTGTGTGGATCACAGCAAATTGTGGAAAATTCTTAAAGAGATAGCAATACCAGACCACCTGACCTGCCCCCATAGGAATCTGTGTGCAAGTCAAGAAGCAACAGTTAGAACTGGACATGGAACAACAGACTGGTTCCAAATTGGGAAAGGAGTACGTCAAGGCTGTATATTGTCACCCAGCTTATTTAACTTATATACAGAGTACATCATTTGAAATGCCAGATTGGATGAAGCACAAGCTGAAATCAAGATTGCCATGAGAAATGTCAATAACCTCAGATGACACCACCCTTAGAGCAGAAAGCAAAGAAGAACTGAAGATCCTCTTTTTCTTAATTAATTTATTTAATTGGAGGCTAATTACTTTATAATATTGTATTTGTTTTTGCCATACTTTGACATGAATCAGCCATGGGTGTACATATGTCCCTCATCCTGAACCCCTCTTCCACCTCCCTCCCCATCCCATCCCTCAGGGTCATCCCAGGCATCAGCCCTGAGCACCCTGTCTCATGGAACTTGGACTGGTGATCTCTTTCAGAGATGGTAATATACATGTTTCAATGCTATTCTCTCAAATAATCCCACCTTCGCCTTCTCCTACAGAGTCCAAAAGTCTGCTCTTTACATCTGTGTCTCTTTTGCTGTCTCATATATAGGGTCATCATTACCATCTTTCTAAATTCCATTTATATGTGTTAATCTACTGTACTGTGTTTTTCTTTCTGACTTACTTCAGTCTGTATAATAGGTTCTAGTTTCATCCACCTCATTAGAACTGATTCAAGAGCCTCTTGATGAAAGTGAATGAGGAAAGTGAAAAAGCTGTCTTAAAACTCAACATTCAAAAAACTAAGATCATGGCATCCAGTCCCATCACTTCATAGCAAATAGAGGGGAAACAATGAAAACAGTGACAGACTTTATTTTGGGGGCTCCAAAATCACTGCAGATGGTGACTGCAGCCATGAAATTAAAAGATGCATGCTCCCTGGAAGAAAAGCTATGACAAACCTTGACAGCTGATTCACAAGCAGACACATTATTTTGCTGACAAAAGTCCATATAATCAAAACTTTGGTTTTTCCAGTAGTCATGTATGGATGTGAGAGCTGGACCATAAAGAGAGTTGAGTGCTGAAGTATTGATACTTTTGAACTGTGGTGTTGCAGAAGACTCTTGAGAGTCCCTTGGACTGCAGAGAGATCTAACCAGTCAATCCTAAAGAAAATCAGTCCTGAATATTCATTTAAAGGACTGATGCTGAAACTGAAGCTCCAATTCTTTGGCTGCCTGCTAGGAAGAGCTGACTCATTAGAAAATACCATGATTCTGGGATAGATTGAAGGCAGGAGAAAGGGATAACAGGATAAGATGATTGCATGGCATAACCAACTCGATGGATAAGAGCTTGCACAAGCTCCAGGAGCTGGTGATAGAATGGGAAGCTTGGTGTGCTGCAGTCCATGGGGTCACAAAAAGTGGGACAAGACTGAGCAACTGAACTGAACTTAATAAAAGGAGATAGACAGACAGATATATCAACATAGCTTCAAAATACATTAACAAATGTTCACATAATTAAAAGGAGGAATAAGTAATTCAGCAATCATAGTTGGAAACTTCAGTAGCCCACATTAAATAATGGATAGAATGACTAGGCAGTATAACAACAGGAAATAGAATATTTGAATAACCCTATAAAACAATTGGCCTCTGGTGGCTCAGTCAGTAAGAATCAGCCTGCAATGCAGAAGACCCAGGTTCAGACCCTGGGTCTTCAAGATCCCCTGGAGAAGGAAATGACAGCCCACTCCAGTGTTCTTACTTGGGAAATCCCATGGACAGTGGAACCTGGTTGGCTAAAGTCCATGAGGCTGCAAAGAGTTGGACACGACTGAATGACAAACCCTTAAAAAAATCAACCAAACCTAACAGGCACTTATCAAACACTTTGCCCAATAACAAGTTAATAAATACTCATATCAAGTACACAGAAAATATTCTCCAAGATAGACAATATACTAAGCCATAACATGTTTTAATAAGTGCAAATATAGTCATAAAAGTATATTCTATGATAATAAAAGAATTAAAATAAATATCGATTCCCAATCTACTCCTAATCATAGGAGAAAATTTGTATAATTTGCAAAGTTGTGGAAATTGAACAATGCACTTATAAATATCCAATGAGTCAAAAAAGAAATCATTAAAGGAAAAACAGAATGCAATTTGAGATAAATAAGAATGAAAATACAACATAAGAAAACTTCTGGGATGCAGCTAAAGCAGTGCTTAGAGGAAACTTGAAGCAGAACATACCGATATTTCAAAAGATGTAAAATGAATAACCTATCCTTCCATCTTTAAAAAAAAAAAAGAGCAAACTAATCCCAAAGTATGCAGAAGTAAGTAATAAACATTCAGAGGAAATAATATTAAAGGAAAGAACAGAAAACCAATAGAGAAAAGTAACAAAAATTCAGTTTTTAAAATGATCAACAAAATTGGCAAATCTTTAACTATACCGATGAAGAAAAAAATCAAAGAAAACTCAAATTATTAAATTAGGAGTGAAAGGATGTGCTAATCTTACAGAAATAAAAAGCATGTAAATTGGTACAGCCTCTATGAAGAAAAGTATGCTGCTGCTGCTAATTGCTTCAGTCGTGTCTGACTGTGCGACCCCATAGATGGCAGCCCACCAGGCTCCCCCGTCCCTGGGATTCTCCAGGCAAGAACACTGGAGTGGGTTGCCATTTCCTTCTCCAATGAATGAAAGTGAAAAGTGAATGTGAAGCCACTCAGTCCTGTCCAAGTCTTCGTGACCCCATGGACTGCAGCCCACCAGGCTCCTCCATCCATGGGATTTTTCCAGGCAAGAGCACTGGAGTGGGGTGCCATCACCTTCTCCAATGAAGAAAAATATGGAGATTTCTTATTTAAAAAAAAAGATCAAAGACTAGAGTTAAAGCTCAACATTCAGAAAATGAAGATCATGGCATCTGGTCCCATCACTTCATGGGAAATAGATGGGGAAACAGTAGAAACAGTGTCAGACTTTATTTTTCTGGGCTCCAAAATCACTGCAGATGGTGATTGCAGCCATGAAATTAAAAGACGCTTACTCCTTGGAAGAAAAGTTAT